>CM034157.1:193551016-193996016 GCA_019776745.2 Taxus chinensis | reverse complement strand
CTCTGAAAAACAAATCTGCTACGCCTGTTGCATCACTTGTTTTCTTGCAGGCAATAAAATGAACCATCTTAGAAAACCTATCAACAACCACAAAAATTGAGTCATTACCTCATTGTGTTTTTGGTAATCCCAAAACAAAATCCATACTCAGATCTGTCCACGACCCTTTAGGAACAGGAAACAACATATACAACCCTGTATTCTGTGCATGGCCTTTCGAGACTTGGCAAATTCGACATCTCTCCACATATCTTACCACATCTCTTTTCAGCTTTGGCCAATAGTATTTCTCTGCTACCAAGGCTATCATCTTATCTTTACCAAAATTCCCAGCCAATCCTCCGCTATGCAACTCTTTCACTATATTCTCTCTCATAGACCCAACTGGAATACATAGTTGGCGTCCCTTGAATAGGTAGCCATCCTGTAAAATGTACTCATCCAGGACATCTCCTGCATTGTCTGACAATGGACTAATTAACCTTTCAACAATATCCTTGAAATCAAAATCAGAAGAATACAAACCCTTTATTGCTTCAAAACCCACCACCTCATTTTCCATAGTGGTAAACAAAGTCACACGCCTACTCAATGCATCTGCAACTTGATTCTGTTTTCCAGATTTATGTTTTAGAGAAAAAGTATAACCCTGCAAAAATGATACCCACTTTGCATGCCTACTATTCAACTTCTTTTGGGTATTCACATACTTCAGGGCTATGTGGTCTGTAAATAACACAAACTCCTTAGGCACTAAGTAATGCCTCCAATGCCTTAATGCTTGTACAATTGCATAAAATTCCACATCATAAGTAGAGTAGTTCTTTCTTACCTCATTCAGTTTCTCACTAAAGAAAGCTACTGGCTTTCCACCTTGACTTAGAACAACACCAATACCCACATGTGAGGCATCACAATCAACCTCAAACACTTTATCAAAATCTGGTAGTGCCAAAATGGGTGCCTCTGTCACCTTCTTCTTCAAGAACTGAAAACTATCCTCAGCTGCCTTTGTCCACAAAAACTCCCTTCCTTTTGTGCAATCTGTTATAGGTGCTACAATACTGCTGAAATTTTTAATAAATTTTCTGTAAAATGTTGCTAGACCATGAAAGCTTCTTACCTCTGTTATACTCCGTGGAGTAGGCCATTCAATAATTGCCTTTATCTTTTCTGAGTCCATCTGTACCCCATCTGCTGAAATAATAAAGCCCAAGAATACCAAACTCTCTTGCATAAATGTGCACTTCTTCATATTTGCATAGAGTTTCTCTTTCCTTAACACTTCAAATACCAACCTTAGATGCCTCAAATGTTCTTCTTTAGTTTTACTAAAGATCAAGATATCATCAAAATAAACCACAACAAACTTACCATTATACTCCCGTAGCACGGTGTTCATCAATCTCATAAAAGTACTAGGTGCATTGGATAACCCGAATGGCATCACCAACCACTCATATAATCCATTTCCTGTCTTGAATGTTGTTTTCCACTCATCTCCTTCTCTGATCCAAATCTGATGATAACCACTTCGAAGATCAATCTTGGTGAAATACCTAGATCCAGCAAGCACATCCATCATATCATCAAGGCGAGGTATTGGGAACCTATACTTGATTGTAATTTTATTGATTGCTCTGCTATCCATGCACATTCTCCATGTTCCATCCTTCTTTAGTGTTAATAAAGCTGGTGTTGCACACAGACTCATGCTCTCCCTTACGACCCCCTTTCTCACGAGCTCTGCCACTTGCCTATTCAACTCTGCATGCAATGTCGGGCTCATCCTATAAGCCACTTGATTTGGGAGTGAAGACCCTGGAATCAAATCAATATGGTGTTGAATATCTCTTTTGGGTGGTAATCCATCTGGTAGCTCATCAGGAATAACATCTGAAAATTCTTCTATTAATTCTGTTGTTTCTATTGGTATTTGTGCACTTACAGGTTCATCCTTATTTGTGACTAGTGCATAACAAAAACCAGTTGCCTTTGCCTCCTTCACAAATTCCTTTGCAGAAAGCATATTTTCAGCCTTCCCCTCTTCCTTAAGAGGTAGCAAAACTATTTTTGTGCCATCCTTCCAGAAAGTATAAGTATTCTTTCCCCCATCATGAATAACTTTTCTATCAAATTGCCATGGTCTTCCTAGCAGCATATGACATGCATCCATAGGAATAACATCACACCAAATCTCATCCTTATAACTGTTCCCAATAGAAAAGCTTATTAAACATCTCTTATCAACAGTAACTTCATTACCCTTCTTAAACCATGCAATACGGTAAGGGTTAGGATTCTTCTCACAATGCAGACCCAATTTATCGACCATCTCATTTGAAACCATGTTCTCACAACTACCACCATCAATAATAACATTACATACCTTTCCTCCTGAAGTGCATCTTGTTCTGAAAATATTTGTACGCAGCCATGCATCCCCCTTGACCTCCTTTCTTGGAGCAATCATCGTCCTCTTGATCATCAGATTTTCTCCAACATCTGGTGGAATTTCTAGGTCCTGTTCATCTTCTACTTGTTCAGCTTCAACAAGATTTACTCTTGGAGCATCTCCTTGCCTCTTGTCATGTGTATAAGAATGTGGGCATTCAAAAGCCTGATGCCCTTCTTCACCACATCTGTAACAAACAAATGGTCTTCGTGGAGCCTCCCATCCTCTATCGCCAGCATATCCTCTGCCCCTAGAAAATCCTCTGCCTCTTTGTTGATTCTGGAAATCTTGTCTCGTATCCTCTTGCTTTTCCAATCCACGAGATGATTCTCCCCTACCTTGGCTGAAACCAGCTCATCCCCGAAAGGAAGATGAGGCCCCCCTATTCATTCCAGGTGATCTCCTAAAACTTTGACGATTTTGTTTTTCCTCAGCCTTTAAGGCTAATTGATAGGCATCCTCCATGCTCTTAATCCTATGCATACTTATCTCATCTTGAATAGAAAATTTTAATCCATTTACATACCTTGCAGCCATTTGTTCCTCAGTTTCTTCATGCTCTACATGAATGGACAACTTGTAGAACTCATCTGTGTATTCTTGCACTGTTTGTAAGTTCTGTCTGAGATTCTGAAACCTCCTGTAAAGGGTTTGTGCATAATCCACAGGGAGAAATTTATCTTTCAGCTTCTTCTCCATCTTACTCCACGTCCTAATTCTTTCTTTCCCCTTTCTTGACCGCTCTTTCTGTAGGTGATCCCACCATAACATAGCATGACCTTTCAATTTCGTGCATGCAAATTTTACCTTCTTTTCTTCTGACATAGCCTTCCACTCAAAAAAATTCCCCATGCTAGTCAACCAGTCTATCAGCTCCTCTGGTTTTAGACTACCACCATACTCTGAAACATCAACTCTTATCCCATCATTCTTTCCTTCTAATGCTCGAAGCATCCTTTCTTCAAAAGCTAATGGTGGTGCTTGCGTTTCCTCCTCTTCACAAACTTCTTCTTCATCTGTGTCATCTCCACCTTGATTTCCTCTCTGGGTTATCATTGCAGCAAGCGCAACAACTTGTCTCTGCAGATCTTGCATATTTCTATTCATCTGGGCAATACCGCCTCCTCTTCCTCTTCCTCTTCCTGCCATTTTTTTTAAAATACTTTGAACCAGCTCTGATACCAGATAATGTAGCCAAATTATGAACAAACTTGATATACTGCAAATAATATGAACTCCAAAAGAAAATAGATCTCCTTCTTTGTTATTGAATAATGAATTACAATGTTTCCTAAATAGGAAAACAACTCCCAACTCGAGTTTCCAAGTAAACTCTAACTAACTCTGACTAAATCTACTCTAGGTGGCGGAAATTACTATTTTTAGCAGTTTACTAGAACCTGCTATTCTTAGTAAGTTCGCATGCTTATTCGTACGGGCACAAAAATTGCCATGCATCTTCTACATTCCTAAATTAGAGGAATTTCCAACTTTCTAACTCATAATGCAACTAATAGACTAAAATTAACTAATGCCCAAAAATAGGAAAAAACTGAACTACAACTTAAATCCTAATTTTCGGCCTCAAGATGGCGGATTTAGGGCCCGAAAATGTGTCAAAAACTTGCCCCAACCGGTAGGGCGGGTTGCCGCTGCGTTCGTCTCATCGAAACATGTGGTTTAAAAAAAAAAGGGACTCAAACGGACACCCGGAACTCAAGTTATGACCTTGTCAAGTTCCTGCTTATGTAGATTATGTATTTTAATATTTTTTGTAATGTAGTTTATTCACATAATTTATACAAGATTAAAAATATGATAGGAAAGTTGCCATATTATCTCCACTATTATGACATATACTTATTACCACTTGCCTAAAATTCTAATGTTGCCATATTAATTTCATAGAAAATCTCCATAAACTTTTCCCATAATTAATTTATGAATGCTAAGTACTTTGACAACTATATGTTATAAAGACTCCTATTCCTCAATAGAATCTAATATGGATTATTTTCTACCATTTTCCCTCTAGGTAAGGCAAATTGACAATCTTTAGAGCAATTTTCTTTGTAGATTATTTCTCAAAAAAGGAATTGTGCAAGTTATGTTTTTGCTCACCTGAAAAATGGGAATCTTCTTATAGTTCATTGGCTTATATTGGTATGAAATTACTAACAATCTTAGAAAGGATGAGGTGGGTGAGGTCTAATCCATCTTTTTACCATGTGCCTTCTTTTGTAAAATCACATCTTCTTTCATAAGAGTTCTGCCACTTTCCTTTAGTGTTATCATGTTACATAAGTACTTAATTATCTTAAATACTATGGTAGTTTTGAAGTGAATTATTTTTCTAATGAAATTGGAATACATTTCCTACCATTTCTTACTTTTTGAATGGATATACCTTGAATGACCATTATTTATGTTATACTCTATAATAAATCTTATAAAAAAAAATCAACAAATAAATATCTGATCTTCATACACCCATTAACTATATTCAATATAAAATTAGGTGTATGCAATAATGTCATATCCAACTCCATACAATTTATGTATTTTGGCAAGTTGACAGCCCCAAGTGGAATGTTTCTAATACATTAAAAGTAACATATCCATGAATAATTCACAATTTACTTATTACACAAATTCTGTTGAATAAATGGTAACCAATGTAATGCGTAAGATGCATATGTTCAAACAAATATGTCTTTTAAAAATTAATCTTCAAATAATTTAAGCAAGAAATGTGACATGGACATGAATATTATGTTCAGAAAATTTTCTAGTGTAGATTACAGAAGCAATTAGAGTTTGTATCCTAATATACTAGAAGATGATGATCTAGAGAGACTTTTTTTGTATTGGCTATAACATGATACTTCACTTCAATGGGAATTGTTAGTGTAAGGGGCAAGACCAAATGACTGTCTATAACTAGTTGTATGAATGTACCAAATGGAGGGGGTTTATCCTATCTTGTGACTACAATTTATAGGATCTACAAAATGTAAATGTGTATTAATACTATGCCCCAATGATCGGGCAGGCAGTTTATTCACACTTAGAAAGTTCAAATATATGTTCTCTTTTTCCCAATTTGTCCAAAGGAGATCCCGTAAATGCTCCTAACAACTTGGATAATGGAGCATATTTATAAATTATTTTATGCATAAATAGAGTCTTAATTTAAATATTGAAGACATGTTACATTTGTGTACTTAGAAGTTAAAAATTATACATTTAAGAATCTAATAAAAACAATAATTTTTATGTTAACAATAATTATGGGATTTGTAGACTCTTAACCATGTAATCATAAATAAGCTATTAGTTAATTTTAATATAGATATGCTTGCAAATTTATCCTATGCCTCATAAAAAGATGAATTAATTGCTATATATTTTAATATTCAACACATGAGGGAATACTATAATCCAAATATTAAAAAAAAAAAAATGGTCTAATCCAAATAATGTGACCAAGTGTGCATGTCAGTAGTTGTAACTAAAAAATCACATTTGCCTTTGCACAATCAGTTTTTATGGCTATAAAATCAAACTTTCATGAAAATTAATCCTGACAAATGTTGACAACACAATGAAAGGTTGTGTGACTTGCAAACCACGGATCCAAAGCTTATTTTTATTTGTGTGTGTTTGGTTATAATATTCAAACCTACCTAATATATAGGTTCTTCCCATTTGACAGAGGCATCTAGAGTTTTTGAGTAAAACAAATGTTGCAATTACGGAGGACTTTGACGTCGTGCCCATGTAAATGATTTTTTTGGTGAAACTTATTTGGTCCCGAAGTCAATGTATTCGGGACATAATTCAACATTAGGTACGCGTAACCTCCGCACTGCATCGGCTTAATAAATAGGAAATTTTTAATATGACTCACATTTTAAATAACTAAAGGGAGGTAATATAAGATTGCCGAGCATATGAGCCTAAATTGCCAATAGATCACGTTACATGTCATCGAGGAAAACCTAAATAAATTATTTCGGGCGGTAAGTCACTTTTAAGGATAATTATGTACTATGCATAGTAATAAATGGGATTGTTACACTAAAATAAGTACGCAAAAAGCCGAAGCTTATGAAGGACCCATTTGTGTGTGTCAAAGTAAACTAATTTTTACACAATATGAAACTTCAAATGGCCATAACTTATATATGACTCCGCATGCCTCCGTATTTTACAATAAAATTTTTGACTTTCATAGAATAGGCTTATACAATATAGGGCTCCACTATGGTAAAAAGTTTAGCATAAATGAGTAAAATATATTGTTGCAAATTGAGATAGAATCATATTCGGCTAGTGAGTTATTTCTCATTAAGTCGTCAAATTTAACAAGATTACTTTTGACAGGTCCATAATATGAATAAATATAGTAGATATCTCGATGTAAAAACTTTTATTTCTAAACAATAATGCACATACAAAATATTATAAGTATTTTTTTAATGATTATCTAGATTCCGATATAATTGTTATGCGAAAACCAATCAATAAATTACATATTTTAGCCCCAAAGTAATATATTGATAATGGTTTCACTAAGAAATGAGCCGGAGTTACATCAATATGATATTTTATTTGGTAAACTTAAAATGTGCATATTTGAGGCATGGTCCTCATTCTTTTAATAATTGCATGCATATACAGATATTTAGGATCATATTGCAGTAAATGTATAATTATACCCTCAATTTAATAGCAAGCTTATAGGTGGTTGAAAATAGATTTCGGGATATCCATTTTCCTTTCTACTTCTGATTAAAATTTTGTTGCACTAATAAATTAAAGTATATGGGCTCATTGTAAAGAAGGTGAGTTTTCATGGGTAGAAAATTTGCTCTAACAAAATTTAAAAGCTTTGTCAAGGGGCCTCAGTTTTTTTAAAATTATATAATATAGTGTGAAAAATCTATTACAATTATTGATTATTAACATCCTATCTTGTAAGATTATTTGATCAACAAATATTGGAAAATAACACAACTGTAACTTCACAAATACAAACACATAAGAAAATACCCAACAAAGTGAACACAATATTTGTCGGACAATTGTCCCTAGAAAAACCCCGTGTAGGGAAAACCAGTACTACAGATGAGAAATATATTAAACTTCACCAAATCAAGAGATACAAATAATGCTTGCCTCTTACTGGCAGAGCTCTGATAATCTCCTAATCCTCCTTTTCTGATATTCCTCCACTGCTATCTTTCAATGCTATCATCTGCACCCTTGCTAACACTGCAAGTTTCTCTAGAAAGTTAGCTTCCTTGTTATAAATGACCTCAATGACCCCAATGACCCAACTTATATACTACTCTTGTTGAAAATCAAGTGGCCGAGATTAATACAAATGAACGGCTGAGATTAAGACAACTCAATAACCATAACAACCTTGGTTATGAGGTGTCACCTAAAAGGAGTCAATGATTAGATAACAATTGTTCTTATCCTAACAATATTTGTTTGACAAAAGCAACTATTTCTCTAAATTCTAGGTTGTCCAAACTACCCATAACAAATGGATGAGGACAAATAGCTATCCAAGCTACTAACTAATAAGATTAACACTCCCTCTTAGCGAGGAATTTATTCTGCATGACACCCAACATCTCTCTGAAGAAGATACATTTTTCCTTCCCCAATGACTTTGTCAGAATGTCTGCTACTTGCTGATCTGTAGGTAAAAACTATAGCTTAACAACCCCGCGCTGTACACAATCTCTGATGAAGTGATACTCGATGTCTATATGTTTTGACCTATCATGAAACACCAAATTCTCAATCAACTTGATGCAACTCTAATTGTCGCAGTGTATCACCGTAGTCTCAACCTTCTAACCAAACAAAGCTACTAGTAACTTCCGAAGCCATATAGCTTCACATGTTGCCATGCTAGCTGCTATGTACTCTGACTTCTGACTGAACTCAGAGCCACAGACTTCTACAAACCTGCTGAACCAAGATACAACTCCTGATCCCAGACTAAAACAACACCCTGAAGTGCTCCTCTTGTCCATTGTACTACCTACCCAATCTACGTTAGTATAGCCCATCAACCTGATTCCTTCACCTCGAGCATATCTAATTCCATACTCAATTGTACCTTGTCAAATAATGCAGCACATGCTTTGCCACAGTCCAATGCACTCTCTTTGGCTCAACCATGAACTGACTAAGAGAGTTAACTGTAAAAGCTATATCCGGCCTGGTATTGACCAAATACATAAGAGAACCAATCAACTGCCTGTATAAGGTGGGGTCTACATCCTTCTCCTTGGATGTGTCTACCTTCCTCCAATTCATGATCATGGGTGTAGACATGGCTTTGCAATCTTCCATCCTGAACCTTTTCAAGATTTCCATGCAATATTTCCCTTGCCCAAGGAAAATCTCTCCATTTTTCTGCCATACCTCCATGCCTAGAAAGTAGTGCATGAGTCCCAAATTCTTCATCTCGAACTCCGCTACAAGATCCCTCTTGCATTCTTCTATGAGCCCCAGTGAACCTGTAAGAAACAAGTCATCTACATATAGAACAAGAATGACAATCTCACCTCCAACTACCAAGTAGTAGAGATTAGCATATGCCTCACTCTTCACAAAGCCCATTTCCTGCAAGTAACTATCAATGCGCTCATACCATGCTCTGGGAGCCTGCTTGAGTCCGTACAATGCTCTCTTCAATCTACACACGTGGGTCTCTTTGCTGTGTGCTACAAAGCCTTCTAGTTGTTCTATGTATACCTCCTCTTTCAACTCACCATTAAAAAACGTTGTCTTGACATCCATTTGATGGATCTGCCATCCCATCTATGCTGAAATTGAGATTACAGCTTGTATAGAAGTATACCTGGAAACTGGAGAAAATGTCTCCTCGTAGTCTATTCCCTCTTTCTGAGAGAACCCCTTTGCCACAAAACCTTGCCTTATATTTCTCGATGCTATCATCTGCACCATGCTTGATCTTATAGATCTAGCGTGATCCAACCACTGCCCTATCTGTTGGTCTAGGCACTACCTCCCACACATCATTCGGCATAATTAAAGTATACTCCTCAACCATTACTTCTTGCCACACTTGATGTTGTGCAGCCTCCTGATAGCTAGAAGGTTCACTATCTACCAACACACTAACTAATGCAACATAGTCATCATACCTGGCTGGTGGTTTTCCGTTGTCTATCACTCCTCTTGGGAGTACCCACTAACTCCTGAGTATTCTTCTGTGTCTGTTAAACCTCATGGTTCTTTCTGCCAACTGTAGAGGATGAATATCAACCTCCATGTCTTCTTGATGCATCTCTTCTTGCATGTGTTGCTCCATACTTTGAAAACTCTCTCCTCCTAAGTCTATGCTTGTACTAGTAAGTGTACTCAAGCTTTGCTGCCCTTGACTTGATTGAGTGATTCTTGGAGCTTCTTTTGGCTGCTTACTCTAATCATCTACTGGAAAATCTCTAGACCTTCTAAATGCCTTGTCCTCCATGAACTTGACATCACGTCGAACAATAATCCTCCTGGTCCCCGAAATGAATATCCGATATGCCTTAGAGGTTTCACTGTACCCCACAAAGTACCCTCTCTCTACAGTCTGATCTAACTTGGTACGTGTATCCTTAGGAATGTGACAATATGCCAAACTCCTAAAGATCCTAAAGTGACTGACATCTGGCTTCTTCCCAGTGAATGCTTCCTCTGGTGTCATCTTCCCTACTACCTTATGTGGAACTCTCTTCTGTATGTATACTACTGTATTGCATACCTCTGCCCACAGATAATGGGGTAAATCTTGGTCATGCAACATAGCCCTTGATGCCTCTGTTATAGACCGACTCTTCCTCTCAGCAACTCCATTCTGTTGCGGATTGTAAGGAATAGTCCACTCTCTCTTGATTCCTTCTCTGGTACAGAACTCCTGGAACTCATTGCTTTTGTACTCACCTCCATTGTCTGATTGAAGAACTTTTATCTTCCTCCCTGTCGAATTCTCCACAAGATCTTTGAACTCTTGCAAGTGGCTGAAAACCTCATCCTTGGTCTTCAAGAAGTATATCCATGTCTTCCTAGAGAAATCATCAATAAAAGTAACAAAGTACTCATACCCTCTGAGAGACTTCGTCCACATTGGTCCACATACATCTGAATGTACTAGATCAAGAACGCCCTTAGATTTGGTGTCACTCCTTGGAAAAGATGCTTTAGCAAACTTCCCGAACATGCATCCCTTACACACATCATCGTGCTCTGTGCTCACCGCAGGAACACCTGTCACTGTCTCATGAAGTAATTTAAGGGCTCCATGATGGATATGGACCATCCTTCTATGCCATAGCTCTCCCTAATCTCTAAGATTACTGTTGCTCATGAGTGCCTTAGGAATGTCAAACTACAGCCTATAAAGCCAACCGCTCCTAACTCCAATAGCTATGGGTGATTTCCAATCCTTTTGCTTGATCAACACATGTGCCCCTCTAAAGAGTACATTGTACCCTTTGTCCTGAAGGATAGATATAGAAATCAAATTCGTCCCTAAGCCTGGAACATGCAACACATCATGAAGGGGAATCATCTTACCACTCTCCCTCTAAAACTGAACAGTCGCTTTCCCAACTGAGTTGAGTTTGGACATGTTCCCCATAGAGATCTGGATTATGGTGCTATCTTCCTTATAACTGGAGAAATATTCTCTAACTCCTATCATATGATATGACGCCCCACTATCTATGCACCAAACACTCTGTGAGGTTGAGCTAACCATACATGCTATGAGTGCAAACTCATCTTCCATTCTACTAGAGAGCTCATCTGCACTTGCTAAAGCCACAACTTGCTTCTTGCCTTTCTTTTCATTCTTCTTCCTTTCTGGGCAATCACTGACATAGTGGCCAAACTCATGACAGCCATAGCACTTGATCTTCGAAGAATCTTTCTTCTTCTTTTCACCTTGTGAATTTGATCCTTTACTAGACCCCTTCTTTGCTTTCCCTTTACCCGCTAGGGCAACATTTTCCTATTCCACCTCACTTTTCTGAATCTTATTGTTGGCTCCATTTAAAAGACTTAGTCTAAGCTCCTCCTGAGTGAAATCACTCCATAGTTGATCCCAACTCGGTAAGGTGTCTCGTCCATTGATGACTTGAACAAAGACATCCCACTGCTTAGTAAACCCATTTAGGGCTATTCTCACTAGCTCGTCATCACTTGGTTTGTCTCTAACAGCTGCCAATTCATCCTTGACAAGTCTAATTCTGGTGAGGTAACTTGTGACGTCTTCTCCCTTATTCATTCGGGTATTCCTCAACTTTTCTCTGAGAATCAGCTTCCGGTTAGTGGTAGCATTCTGGTACAGATTCATAATGGCATCCCACATCGTCTTCGTTGTATCTAACTCTGCAATATGCGGAACAATATGATCCTTGACACCGTCAAGAATCAGCCTCCTCGCCTTGGCATCTTCCTTCTTATATGCTAAGAGTTGTGTTGCATTTGTAGGTACAGGTACAACAGTGGTCACATATTCCTTGATACCATTCTCTTCCAACAATAGAGAAATTCTAGCTTTCTAGACACCAAAATTCGAGGCTCCATCCAATCTGTCTTGATCTCTTAAACCTGTTGAGGCCATCTTAAAAGAAAGTAATAATAATAATTTTGAAGAGGTTAAACTGGGTTTTATAAACCCTCACTTTCTTTCACCTAGGGTAAATCTCTTCTACCTGAACTTAGCTCTGATACCATGTGAAAAATCTATTACAGTTACTGATTATTAACCTCCTATCTTGTAAGATTATTTGATCAACAAATATTGGAAAATAACACAACTGTAACTTCACAAATACAAACACATAAAAAATACCCAACAAGGTGAACACAATATTTTTGGACAATTGTCCCTGGAAAAACCCTATAGTGAAAACCAGTACTACAGATGAGAAATATATTAAACTTCAGCAAATCAAGAGATACAAATACTGCTTGCCTCTTACTGGCAGAGCTCCGACAATCTCCTAATCCTCCTGCTGATATTCCTCCACTGCTATCTCCAACGCTATCACTGCGCCCTTGCTAACACTGCAAGACTACTTGCTAACACTACAAGTTTCTCTAAAAACTTCCTTGTTACAAATGACCCCAATGACCCCCTTATATACTACTCTCATTGAAAATCAATGGCCGAGATTAATACAAATGAACGGCTGAGATTAAGACAACTCAATAACCATAACAACCTTGGTTATGAGGTGTCACCTAAAAGGAGTCAATATTAGATAACAATTGTTCTTATCCTAACAATATTTGTTTGACAAAAAAAACTATTTCTCTAAATTCTAGGCTGTCCAAACTACCCATAACAAATGGATGAGGACAAACAGCTGTCCAAGCTACTAACTACTAAGATTAACAGTTTTATATGTTCTATGACATTTTTTTATTTATATATAACTTTGAGAGAAATTTTAATTTCCATGGTGCCTTGTAACCATATTCAACAATCAATACTTTCTTTCATAAGAAATTTCCTTCAATATATTTGGTGTGGTATTGCATCTACAATTTAATAAGTCCTTGTATTCTTTATAAGGATCAAATGAAAATAAACATGAAGTTCTAGTAAAACAAGGATCATCAATAGAAGATTTATGGATTGCAATGTTTACTTGATTTGTATCATATGGATTCCAAATAGTTACATGTTTATCAAATAACAATTTTTCTTTCCTTTTTTATTAGTTCCCATAAAACATGGATCAACTATAGAAGATTTATGGATTTCATTGTAAAATTGATTCATACTATATGGATTCCAAGTTGTTACATTTTTATCAAATAATGAATTTTCTTTCCTTTTTTTCAATATTGTCCCAATCGAAGGTATGAAAGTCATATGAATCAATGGATGTGGGAAGATTCTATGTTTTTCCATTCATATGTGTAAAATAATAACATGTGTTAGCAAATATATATTCCATGTAATTTTTGTAGTCTGAATAAAAGGAGAGAAAATAAAATTACATAATTCACCCATACCAATTTTTGCTTGTGCGGAAGTGTTTTTCTATCATATCCTCACAAAAGGCATGAAACCTATTGCTTAAAAATAAAAAAAATGCAAGATGTCGATAATGATTGATATTTTGTATTCTCCAGTGGCCTTGTTTGTTTGAAACAACTAGTTGACCTTAGGTGTGATTTTGTGCAGTTTTGATCATTTTATTTTTTGTATTTAATTAAGTGAAGAATAATGTTAGGATACTTTCTGTGATCATACTAGTCAATAAATCTAAAAATTTATACCAATATGAATTGGTTCCTTTTATGTTTTTACTAAATAATCATATGATGTTCTCAGATAGATTTTCATTCAGCATGTCTTGTAAACTAATTTGACTTCGTAACTATCTTTGGAACATTGTCAAATTTATTTTTTCACACATAATAAGGTGATTGTGTGGCTGTGGTGTTAGAAATTTAGTTGAACAAAATATATAGACATAAGGAATGTATCCCAAATAAATTTACATAATATTCTATTAGATATAAATCATACTCATGTAATTGAATATTTTTATGCATACCTCTTTGTAAATTACAACACCTATAGGGAATAAGGTTTGGAATTCCATATCAAACATTCCTCTGGTGTTGTATTCATTCTATGGTGGCATGTTAATAGGTATACATTCTATTTAATTCATCAATAGTCTAATGAGATATACTAAAAACTATGTTAATACATAAATTATTTATGTGTACACATTAGGTAGTATAGGTATAAAATACGATGTATATGTTTGGTGTTATTTATGTCTATATTTTGCTTTGCAAAATTCTTCTTCCATATAATTTGATATTGGAATGTAAACCATAGTGTAGTCAAGCCTTGTTGAGACATATGTAGAATGAAGTAGTAGTGCATGGATGACATCTTACCCAAGTTGTATGTCACTATAGTATTTTTCGTTTGTTATGTATAGCTATATATATATGATTGCTTTACATAAAATCATCCTACATAGAATTCAATAAATTTTTGTTCTAGACCATTTACTATAACAAGGAGTATGTGTAATTGTTCTAGTTGTTGTATTCATCAGGGTAGTTGAGTGAAAATAATTCTTATGTCTATATGAGTATATGTATTTCTCAAAAATAATATATTCCAACATTTAAAATGTTAACATTATAAATTCTTAAATTACTTAGGAAGACATAAGTTAAATTCCTGACTCTAGTTCTATCCATCTAAGACTTTCTAAGGAGAAAAAACTATGGTCTTTGACAAAAATATTAGGATTTATTTCAAAGGAGGAATTATATCCAGTGGATATGGCTTTAATAAGAATCCATGATAATTATATAGTGTGTGCTAAGTTAATGAAAGGTGCATTATTTCATGTCTATTAGCAATGTTTTACAAATGGCATAAAACAAATTCAAATAGATGTGTCAAGAGTTTGATAGTGTTTAAATACTAGTCAATAAAATTATGTGTTTGGTTGGAAAATGAAGGAACATGCCCACTATTTAAATGTAAGGTCACAAAAAATAGACATATTTATGACATAACCAAATTTTAAAAGGTGTTAAGTTCTTATCTAAACTGTAGATTAGGGTTATAAGTAGGAGATAAATTCAAATTAATTAATTTAACATTAATATGTATATCAAAATATAACTATGATTTTATGTTGAAAAATAGAACCATAAGAATATGTGCTAAATTAAAGAAGACATAAGAAAGGATATACACTTAGTTATTATCCTCCTTTGGAAGCTAATCTCACTATAGTCAAAGGAGGAAAGGAGTACAAATTATTTGTAGATGATTCATTTAATGTCTAAAGGTGCATGATGAGAAGGAAAAAATGTATGTTGTTATGTATTTAACCATTTGGTTATGCCATAAAGATACTTTTGGCATATTTAAGTTATTGTTTCTATACAAGCTACTAAAATGTGCCTTCTTATGAAACTAGGTCTTGAAAATGTGTGAAATACTTTATATGACATAAAATATCTTAAAATCCTAACTATGGGTAGGAAACCTTGTTAAAAAACGTTTGTGGTTAAGTTGAAGTGTAATCTATACACCATCTACATTGGAATTACTATATGAAGAGGCCTAAAACCATAAATAGTTCTTCACCTAAATATGTGACATCTATATTAATGCGACTATATTTGATAAATTGTTCATTTGATGATGTATGATAGTGGTTTGTCATGCTTTTTGTCGACTTAAATTTAGAGGCTTGTAATTTGGGATGCTTTATTATTAAAATTTGTTGGGATTTTTCCAATTATATGCAAGGGATGTTGGTAATGTGTGCTACTATTTTCGTGAGATTTATGATAGATTTGAGTAATTTTTGAATAATTTTTTTATGTAGTGATCTTGAAATTTTGAAGTGAATAAATGAGTACATTTAATTTTCTTATATATGGTTTTGTATTTTTAACATCACATTAATTCTAACACATGAAGAAAGTTATAACCCATAAACGATATAAAATTGAGAAAATGAGCATTACGTGGCTTAGAATGAAATTACTGGTTTCATACTAAACTATTTGGTTTTTTGGGCCCTAGTTTTTTTACTTGCACAAGAAGAAAGTGAGAAAAATAAAGTTCTAGAAACTACAATTGGGATTGATATAGATTATTTTGGACTAATGTAAATAGTTTTATGAGATACTATGAAGTTTAATTAGAAGAAAAAGTCATGTACGGGATAATGATTGGTAATTTAGTATTTAATTTGATCACAATTCATGATTTAAATTTTTAACCAACACTAAGCTTGTCAAGAAATAAACTACACAATTTAGGTGTTTAAAATTTCAATATGTTTGATGGTACAAATATATTGGTTTATAGTTTTTTATGATGGTGACATGTGTGTGTGCCCACACGCGCAGATACACACACTCACATGTGTGTGTGTGTGTGTGTGTGTGTGTGTGTGTGTGTGTGTGTGTGTGTGTGTGTGTGTGTGTGTGTGTGTGTGTGTGTGTGTGTGTGTGTGTGTGTATTTCTTAAATAAATGTGTAAAATAATGTCGACGCATACTAATATTTTTTCATTGTGCCCCCTTGGGTGGTCTTTTTCAAATTCAAAATCCCACGTTAATGTGGATGGGACCCACATCGGGCTGTTGGGGAGTGAAATGGTGGATGGGCGGCTAGTGGTAGAGTTGAATGAGGATTTGACGAAGGGTATAGAGGACACCGTGGCTAGGGGAGGGTGGACTTTGGTCCTACCAAAAAAAAATACGCATGTAACACAGAGTCACTCTCGTAGGACTTTAGATGATGAATCCTGAGGAGCTAAGTCAAGTTCATTTGACAAATCTTTTTGTCTGTTGGTCAGCCCTGGATTTCTCATTCTATCCTTTCAGGCTAGTCTTGTTGGTTCTGTATTGTCTCTTGTTGTCTCTTTTTGTTTATGGTAGAGGCATTTCCATTGATGTATCTTCTCTCCTTTTGTACTATTGGGTTTTTTAGCCCCCCAAAAAACAAAAAGTTAGTACCTAATGTAAAAAATAAAAAATAAATTTACTATATTACTTATATGTTTGTTGTTTTCTAAAATAAAAATTAAGGACTACATGATAGTGATATAGTGGCCTTAAGATAAGGTATGATCAACATTGTGATATCCATAACTTTAACTAACTAAAATGGTTGTAACTACAAGAAATCAAAATGTGGTCAACTTGATGTCATACCTATCACCCACTCTTTTGTAAAGACAAAAAAATGTACTCAATGTGCACATATATAAATAGAACATGATATTTGTCCCTACGCAAGAAATTCTCAATGGTTTGGAATAATCTCATTTAGTGCATAGATACTTAACATTAGTACGAGATTAGCTAATTTCTATGGAGCTAGTGTATTCATAAAAACAATTAACTATTGTTATTGAATTAGCTAATTTCAAGGGTATTAGTTTATTTGTGTGTTTATTATTCATTCCAAAGGTGGGTTTATTGAACATTCATTATATGCAATAATTTTAATTTTGTAACCAACCATATGTTAGTATAACAACGTCTAAATAATTCCAAAGTTTGACATGTTAAAATAAAATACAACATTCCATAAGGGTGTTTGAGGAATATATATTCTTCAAGGAAAAACATTATAAATATAAACAAATACAATAGTAATTAACAAGTCTTATAGTAGCATCTTTAACTTCTTTTTTAAGTTGCATCCATCACATCAACCAATATCTTTATCTTATGTTGAACCCGTTAGATAAAATAGCATTTTTATCTTTATCATATATTTGACCAATCACAAGAACTAACATGTTTATTATTTTTGTAAATATTTCTTGTAACATATCAAAAATTCATAATGTATAAACACAAATAAGCTAATATCTCTTGTTTGATCCCTTGAGGGACTCTTTTGATACTCTGCCAATATGGGTCAGACTCCTAGGTCTTCCCCTACAACTTTAGAATGATCCATGCCTTGAAGCCATAGGTAATGCATTGGGGGGTTTTAAAAATCGGATGATGAAACGTATATCCTTTACCATACAAGTTATGCTCGATTAGGAGATTTAGATTTCTCCCAAGGAATCCCAATAGAGATTAATATGCAGATCAGAGAAAGAACATGGACATACCAAAGTTGGAATACAAAGGGTTAGCTTTTCATTTTCGTTGGTTTTTTGAAAAAGGGCATTTTGTTGCATAATGTGGGCACTCTAATCGCAAGAACGGGGCTAAACTAGCTTCTTGAAAGGGTTCTCTTCCTATACACCTCACTGTTAGTGCCTCCACTGAATTTGTTGAGGATACATCTACACGTTTTTTGTGAAAAGTGTCTTTCAATGGTTGCGTCTACTTTTGTTATTGATGAGATTCGTCCTCTTCACAAATCTCAATCCTTGATGCATAATTCTCAAGACTCTCGTGGGATGTTGAACGAGAGGAAAACCACATCCTGTCCTTTTAATAATTTATTTCAGCCAATCAATTCTATTGAAGTTTATCTAGTATGTAGGCTTGAACTTAATTACTAAAAATAACTTGGAAGAGTGGACGGTTGTCCAAAACATGAAAAGAGGCTCTTTTCAGAAGCCCTTAACTCCATTGCAAATGACTCTTAGTTCACAATCTACTTATTTAGGCTAACTGACTTCTTACTGTTTTTATGCTATTATTTTGATGTATTTTCTATGTAATTGCGTTGTGGAAAAGTAGTTTTGATTTCAAAGTATTTTCCTTGTCACTCATTGTCCGCCACCTTTAATAAAAATTATGCTGTTTGCCACTATTTTCCGTATTGTTGAGACGAGCGACAATAATTTCTTTTTAGTTGTGACGTGCGCATCCATACAATTTCAACATCTTTTTCAGCCCATTAATGTATGGTGAATTCGCGTTGGAAATTGTATATTCCGATATCTTTGTTTCCTCTGAGAAAGTGCACTCCAGAGACCCATAAACGACCTAATTTCCAAAATGTAAAAACTTTTGAAGAATCTATATATAAGATTCTATTGGTTTGTCATGTATTGTCCTTCGGAGAATTCATTAATAGGAATTTTAAGCTTGGAAAATAAGTGGTAGCAGTTCCAGATAAAGACATGACATGTTCAATGTATTCAATCAGAAAATGTAAGCCATAGAAGTTGTAGATGAAGACACTGCATCTTCAATATATATTTAGTCAGAAAAGAGTAAGTGATAGCAGTTGTAGATGAAGACATGGCATCTTCAACATATATTTAGTCAGAAAAGAGTAAGTGATAGCAGTCGTAGATGAAGACATGGCATCTTCAATGTATTTAGTCCAAAAGTATAAGTATCTAGCACTTGTAGGCGACGACATGGCGTCTTGAATGTATGCAGTCAAATAAAACAAGTGATAGCAGCTGTAGATGAAGACATGGCATCTTCAATGTAATTAGTCAAATATGATTTATTGGTGTCATTTTGAGTGCTATTGCTTGACATGTATTATTGAAGCGGTGTAGAATAATTGAAAACCATTGTGTTGCTTATATGATAGTATCTACGTACCATGTCTTTTTTTGGGTGCTTCAGAAATAGGATGTGGGCACACTTGATTTACATTGATAACCTTTGTTGCACTCTTTATTAATTCTAATGGAAATACATCTACATGTTCTAATTGTAACTTGTATCAAAGTCACGTTGCCCAAGCATTTCAAGGTCTCTTGATTCAATGTTTGTGCTATGTTGAAGCTGAGAAAGATGTTTTCATTCTTATACTTGTTGTATTTTTGCAATATGTAATTCATCATCACTTTATTCTTCTATAGCTCAAGTCTCTTTTTCAATATGGGCCTATAAGTTTACATGCCATGTGACATTTGAGATTTTGATATGTTCTCACTTATATCATATTTGATGCCTTAGTTGATGCAAAAAAAATTGTGATGTCATAAAAAATCTCTCTACAATATGAATTCACAACCACAAAAGATGATTAAAGCATTAGAATATCCTTTTAGAATAACATAGAATGATGGAAAGACATGAATAATATTTTTTTAGCTTCAAAGTTTCCACTAGTCCTATTGAAATTGTCCATTATATGACCAATATCTAGATGTCTCTATAAGTGACAGTGATTCCACACCAATGGAATGTTTCATGTATGAATCAATATAGTTGTTTCTATGGGCTGATCTATTTATGTTGTGGGTAACACAAAGAATTTTTTTTTTTCTCAAACTCAAATTAAAAAACAATGGTTTCATATCACAAGAGGAAGGTATCGCAACATATGATATGATTCTTTTGTCTTGGTGTCGCAATCTACAACAATTTTTAATATGAATCTGTGAGATATAGAAAATGCTGAATCAAGTGGAGGAATATATATTCTAGAAGAATCTAGCAATCATAAAATGATGAGTGATATATTTTTTGCTATCTATTACAAGTATAATTGTCATGATATAATACACTATAGCCCCACTTGAGACCCAAGAACAACCTAGGATTAGTTAGGAAAATTATGGAATAATTTTTTTTTGTTTAAAAGAGTCTACAACCAGGTTACAAGACAACAGTTGTCACAAGCAAGTTTTCAAATCCAATATACTATTAATAGCTTATAGTTTTGTTAAAATGACAATTATAAAAGATCACAAGGTCCAAACTTAGGGTTAGATTAATCAATTAGGTTAAGAGGGTAATTTCTCACTATACCACTCTCTAACAGGCTTAAAATATTCAACCTGATTTTTCTCAAAATTAACACACTCAAAACTTCCCAAAAACATTCCCATTAGATAGGAAATTTCCTCACCTTTCCAGTGATATAAAGAAGTCCTCCTAACTCCTCATATTTCTCAAGTTATGGGCCGACGGACCTTGGGAGGAAAATTTTCCCAAGAGCGGGTCTGCGGGCCTAGGGGAGAAAATTTTCCCATGCGCGGGCCTGCGGGACTTCAGAGAGAATTTTCGCTCAGAGGAGGAATGTGGACCGGGTGGGGTGGGGAAGAAAATTTTTCCCATGCGCGGGCCGGTGGAGCGGGGAAGAACTTTAGCACTTTTTCCCTTTTTGGGACAAAAGCGTGATTTGCCTCCACACACCCGCGAGCCCGAAAGGACACGTGTCGGCATTTCCCAACTCTGGCAGAAAGTCGGGCCGCTAGAGAATTTTTAGACTTTTATCCTTTTTTCTGAAAAGTGCTAAGGGATCAAAATGATCAGCGACCCCGCCAACACCCAAGGTGCCACGTGTCAGCCATCCATTGGTTGTGGGTCGGCGGGCCGGTGGGAGAACTTAGAAAAAATTTCCCAAAGAAATTTTTTCTAAAAGCACTAAGTTTTTTTAAGGGATCCACTCCTCCACCGATGCCTCATGATGCCCATGTGGCCCTGATTGGTTGCATGATGGGGCCACAGAGCAACAGAAAATTTTCCCAAAAATTTTTTGAAGCTAAGATTGGTTGCAAAACCCAAAATGGCCAAGGCGATTGGACGGGCTAGAAGAAAACTTAGAAAATTTTCCCAAAAATTTTCTGAAGCACTAAGTTTTTTAAAGGATCCGCTCCTCTTCCGATGCCCCATGATGCCACATGGAAGCAATTGATTGGTTACGGGCCGATGGGGCCATGGAGAAAACTTAGAAAATTTTCCCAATTTTTTTTTTTGACAGTTAGAATTATTTTTGAAGCCAAATGAAGGGAAACTTCAGAAGGCCATAACTTTTGATTGGGAACTCAGTTTTGAGAAAACGAGGACTTTTTGGAAATCTCTCAACATCCTCTTTGCACAAGAATCACTTTCATTTTGATAATGTTTAAGGGGTCAATTTCATGAAAATGATCTGCAGGCTTTTAAAAGGCAAACTGGTAAATTTTAACTTATGAAATTTTAATCAATTGATCTTCTTCCTCTCTCAACATGTCAATTAAACATGGAGAATTGTTCTTAGATGGATTTAGGATGGATTTGGAAGGTAATTTTGTTTGATTGACCTCCCAATTTGAAAATTTACAACTTTGACACAAAACGACAGTGAAACGGTTTGAGCCCGATTTTGCTAAGTTTTCTAAGAAATTCCTTAAGTGTTTTTGTCCAATTAAATTCATTTAGGGCATACTACTTCAATTTAATCATTTAATTTGTTATTTCATTGTTGCAGGTCCGAACTGTGCATTTTTGGATAAAGTATTTGCCAGTTTGAAAATACAAAACAGAGATCAAATTTTAAAGGATCTATTTGCCATTTTCCTCTTCCAAGTATTAGAATTCATTCCAATTCTAATCTAATACATTTAGTTGATTCAAATAAAACTATTCAAAACCAAAATGCAATTCTGATTTCAAATTTTACACATTTCAAAAGACAGAGTTCTGTATTTTCCTCACACACATTTCTTCCTTTCAAACAGAGATTTCAAATACATTTCAAACTCAGATTTTAAACAACAATAGTTCCAATTGTGGAAAGGAATGCAACATTTTGTTCAAAAGATAAGATTTCCTTCTTTTACAACTTCTCTTTTTTGTTGACTTTCACAATACAATATACAAAATACATCTCTTTCCTTCACAACATAAATAGAGTATATATCTCTCCTTTATATTTCAAAATTACAACTTTCATATTCAATACAACATATTTCCATTACAAAACATATACAAGTTCATCCACTTCAAGTGGGAAGGTTACAATAAGATTTATCTCAACAAGGGACTGTCAACTATTTTATTTCATTTTCCTTTGCTCCAGAACAACAACATGTAGATTTATCATTCTTCCAATTCTGATCACAACAAGAGTAGGGGAAAGGCAACGCTCTCCACCCAACCAAGACATCCAATGACAAGGAGAAGCCATCCTTCTTCATTGGCCCCCGAGCCCCAACCACAATGCAATAAAAGATGTGATTCAACTCATGGCAACAACAGGCTTCCACAAACACACATGTAAATTTCACATTTAAAACACAGTCCAAAATAGAATGTAGTTTGCAACTACATTAAAGCATGACAAACAACACTAAGGCTTCATCAAGCAAGCCAAAGGAGCAAGAAACTATGGGGGATGCTACTTATGCCTCCCAAAGGGGAAATGGGTATCACCACCTGATTTCAAACCACCAAAATATAGTATATCAAAGCCCTGACATGCCCTTATGCCTCCCCCAAGTACCCCTTTATCCCCCACATTTTCTTATGCCTCCGTAACCTCTTATGGCACCCCATAATGAGTAAATAAAATGCAAGCTATTTCTTTGTAAGGTGGAACCCAAATCCCAACTCCCTCCACACTTATACCTCCCCAAAACACTTGTGCCTCCCACAAAATAAACCCCATAGTCTTCTCCTACACCATTCCTAGGCCATCTACCCAACATCCCACAAACATGCCAAAACATTCACAACAATAAAATTTCATAAACAAAAGGAAGCATTTCAAGAGCCAAGCTCCTACCTCTCCATGATGGAGTTGTTCCAAGTTCCAAAACAACAAGCTTTATCCCAATGCAAGCAATCCAAATCAGCCAAGCACAAGCATGCAACAATCTTTCAAAAACTTCTTCAAAGCAAGAGCTCCAAAATAGCAAAAAGAATTCACCCCAAAAGGAGTTTCCAAAAGTGAAGCAACCCAAAACAAGGCAAGAAATTCAAATTTTATAGAAGAGGGAAAAGAAGAGGATGAGGTGGATCCATGTAGGATGCCACATCACACATCCTCAACCCCAACCCAAAAGTCAACTTCATTCTCCAATGCATAATAAATGTGGGTGAAAAATATGACAATTTACTTACATACTCAAATCCAACCCACACCCCAAGGGATTGAAATTAAACCATGTAAGAAAAATGCAATAAAAACTTACAATTTATCTTCTCAAAAAGCATTATAAAAGTCTAAATTTAACTCTCCAACCATAGGTATGGTTATTAAATAAATTTAAGAGGTATGGGACAAGTTTAACTTGTCCCACAAGCCTCCAAAATCAGCCTCCAAGGACAAATTCGAATTTCCAAGAAGGTGGAGTGTTTCACACTCAAAAGTTAACTTACACATAACTTACACATCTCTTACAACACTTTAATTCAAGACCAACAACTCTATTAATTACTTTCTTATGACATATTTTAATTAATTAACTTAACAACATGATTACTCACAATATTACACATCATTTAATAAATAATGAAAGGGTCAATGCACCACAAAATAAACACATGCAAACATAAACAAAGGAACCAATAAATAAATACACATAACCCCTTGGTCACATTTAAAGGTGATTCCCTCCACGGGAATCCCTAACAAAACAAAAAACACACAAACAATACAAGTTGCCATGGTGACCTTGTTGAATTCATCTAGAATTCCAATGTGGTTGGTCTCCAATCCCCCGATGTTTGTTGTGATATTTTAACCTGCAAAACACAAATACCTCCTTCGGCCTCGTGGCCATATCAGAACATCCAAAATAATATAAATAAAATTCCAAAATCATCTAGATATATGAATCACAACAACATCCAAGCAACCAACAAGATCATTTGCAATTTTACTCAACAACTATATCATCATCAAATAATTTCCATTTCTAGTTCTACTCACAATATCCAAATATCACATGTCCGAACATCATCCATAATATAACCATGTCAAATAGTATATCACATCAATATCCAAAATGTCTCTAATAATCATCATGCATCATAACTGAATCAAGTCAACAATAATCCATGATCTAACATCTAACATCATACTATAATAAAGTCCATAATAATGTCCATAATATAATCAGCAGTATCATGATCAGTATCAAAAGGTGTCAAAGGGAAGTGGGCACTACATCCCCCTCCCCTTAGACTCAACTTCCTCCTGGAAGTCACTAGAACAAATGTGGAAACTAAACTCGTAGCAAAGTAGCATCCTCCCATGTAGCTGCAGTCTCATCATATCTGTCCCACTGCACCCACCTGATCAATCTCTCTACCTCGAAGGCCCAGGGTCCTACGATCTATGATGTGAATGGGCTCCACCATCACCTACCCCTGATCCTGCACTTGCAATGATGTCCAATCTAACACATGAGAAGGATCTATAATATATCTCCTAAGAACTGAAACATGAAACACATCATGTACGCGAGACAAGCTAGGTGGCAATGCTAGATGGTAGGCCAAAGGGCCGATACGCTCCAAGATCTCAAAAGGACCAATGAATCTAGGAGCTAACTTAGAACCTTTTCCATAATGGATAGGGCTCTTATGTGGCCTGACATGAAGGAACACCTTCATGCCCACATCAAAACTATGGTCGGTCCTATGCTGATCTGCGTACTTCTTCTACCTATCATGTGCCTCCTGCAATCTCTGTCTGATCAAAACCACCTACTGCTCCATGTCCTGCAACAAAGATGGTCCAAGAGAAACCCTGTCCTCTAACCTGTCCCAACTAAGAGGTGTCCTGCACTCTCTACCATACAAATCCTGAAAAGGAGCCATGCCTATAGAACTCTGAAAACTATTATTGTAGGAAAACTCCACCAAGTACAGGTACTCCTCCCATCTAGACTGTTGATCCATCACATACATCCTGAGCATATCCTCTAAAATATGATTCACCCACTCAGTTTGTCCATCTGTCTCAGGGTGATATGTTGTACTGAAATTGATTCTCATCCCGAGGGCATACTGCATGGTAGTCCAAAAATGGGAAGTGTACAAAGGATCACAGTCACTAATGATCTTCCACGGAATCCCATGCAACCTGACAATCTCATCAAGATATACCCATGCCACTGCACTAGCTGTATAAGTGGTCTTCACCAGAGAAAAGTGAGCCACTTTTGTCAATTTATCAACCATGACCATGATGGCGTCATGGTGATATCTCGACATCGGTAGCCCAACAATGAAGTCCATGGAAATGGTGTCCCATTTCCACTCTGGTATAGCATGAGGAAAGAGAAGGCCAGCTGGATGCTGATGCTCAGCCTTCACTTTCTGGCACTCTAAACAACGTGACACAAACTGAGCCACGTCTCTGTGAAGTCCTCTCCAGTGATACAACTGTCTCAAAGTAGCGTGCATCTTCTTCACCCCAGGATGGGCTGAATAGGGTGCACGATGTGCCTCTGTCAATATGTCCTGCCTCAAGCCTCCATCTCTGGGAACATAAATCTGACCTCTATGCCTGAGAAGGCCATCTGCCTCTAGTGAGAAACCATCAAACTTCCCTTCAAGGGGTCTCTGGGACTCGATCTCTGCTCAAACTGTAATGTAGAAGCTGTCAAGAGGAAGCTTGCTGAAGAATCCTGCTCCACAAATCTGTGCCCACTGAAGTGGCCATAATCACATGTCTCCATCTGCTGAGAGCATCTGCCACCACATTCTCCTTCCCTTTCACATGCTCTATCTCCATATCATACTCACAAAGAAACTCCATCCAATGCCGCTGATGAGCATTGAGATTGGGCTGCGTGAAGAGGTGGCGAAGACTCAAGTGATCTATCCTGAGTGTGAATCTTTGACCAAGTAGAAAGTGCCTCCATCAAACCAAAGCATGCACAACTACCGCAAGCTCAAGATCATGAGTCAGATAATTAAGCTCATAATCTTTGAGTTTGCGAGACTCAAAAGCCACTACTCTTCCCTCCTGCATCAACACACCTCCAAGTCCTGCTAAAGAAGCATCCATGCAAATGAAAAACTCACCCTGTGGATCCGGCACTGCAAGAATAGGTGTTGTAGTGAGACATTCCTTCAGTGTCCTGAAGGCCTGCTCACACCTGTCTGACCAAAAAAACTTCTTCCCTTTCCGCTGAAGGGAAGTGATGGGGTGTGCAATCCGAGAGAAGTCCTGAACAAATCTCCTGTAGTAACCTGCTAATCCCATGAAGCTGCACACCTCTAGTCATAGTAGTGGGTGCTGGCCAATCCATGATAGCTCTAATCTTGGAAGGATCGACTGGTGATACCTTCCCCAGAAATGATATGACCCAAATACTGCACCTCCGTCTGAAAGAATGCACACTTCTCCAAGTTCCCGTAAAGTTGCTGCTCCCGAAGACACTGAAGAACCTGGCGAAGGTGTCCCTCATGCTCCTCACGTGTACATGAGTAAATCAAAATTTCATCAAGGAAGATGAGCATGAAGTGATCTAAGAAGGTCCTGAATACCCCATTCATCAAACTCATAAACACTGCGGGGGCATTAGTCAAACCAAAAGGTACCACTGTGAACTCATAGTGGCCATATCTCATATGGAAGGCGGTCTTATGAATGTCCACCTCTGAAATCCTCAGCTGATGGTAGCCTGACTTAAGGTCTATCTTAGAGAAAACTTGTGGCTCCCTTCATCTGATCAAACAAATCATCAATGCGTGGAAGGGGATAATGATTCTTGATCGTTACCTTATTCAGCTGGCGGTAATCAATACACAACCGCAAGGATCCATCCTTCTTCTTTACAAAGATCACCGGTGCACCCCAAGGGGATACACTAGGATGAATTAGGCCCTTCTCCAGAAGGCCCTCAAGCTACAACTTGAGCTCGCAGAGTTCAGGGGTAGTCATCTTATAAGGTGCTCATGAGATAGGCTCCACTCCCGGAACTAGATCTATATGAAAATCAATCTCACATGGGGGTGGTAACCCTGGTAGCTCCCCTGGAAAAGACATCTACAAACTCTCTCAAAATGGGATGGTCATCTAGCGATGGTCCACTAGACCCATCTTCTGATCATCACTAACTGTGACAACAAACATCTGACAACCCCATCGCACACACCGCTTAAGCTACATAGCAGAGATGGTGTGAATAGAAATGGGTCTCCTGACCCCCACTATCACTGCCTCAACTCCTAGATCATCTGTACAAGATATGATCTTGTGGTAACAATCCACTCTGGCCCTATGTGTAGATAACCAATCCATACCCAAGATGACTCCATAAGAGCCCAAAGGAAGGATACGAAGATCCGAGGTAGTGGTGAAAGGTCCCAAATCCACCACACACTCCTTAACTAAGGAGTCTACAGAGATCTTGGCTCCAGAAGCCATCTCAACATCCCAACTATGACCCTACCTAACTGCCACCAGCCTGCATCACTCTACTAAAGATGGTGCAATAAAAGAATCAGAAGAACCAGAATCAAACAAAATGGAGGTAGGAATACCACCAATGTTACCTACAGTCTCAATAATTGTACTCTGATGCTCTTCCTGGAAGTTCTCGACCACTGCGTACATCCTATGACTGCACCCCATATCACCAATAGTAGGCTCTAAGATATGTGCCTTACCCTTGTTATTAGGGTTCTGTGGGTAGTCTCTCTAAAAATGTCCAGTAACACCACACCCAAAACAACCACCTGATCCTCTCCCCTGTGTAGCAGCTCCAGTCGGTACTCTGGAGGTCTGTGGTGTGGATCCTGATGACCCTGCTATGGACTACTGAGGTCTCTACTAGCGAGCTCCTACTGAGTGAGCTCTCTGGGCACCCTGTGTCCTGATGGGACCCCTAGGAGGAGGCCCCATACTCTGACCTCTCTGTGCATCAAACCTCTGTGGAGGTCTATAAGGTGGGTGGGACTACTGCTACTACTGTGGTCTAAAAGATGACTGTGTTGAACCCTATCCACCATGAGGAAGAGGTACTGACCCCCTCGAATCTGTTGTCCTGCATCTATTGTATGCGGCTCCGGACTCGGTCTCTAGCCTGTTGGGTCTTTCCCCGAGTCTCCTCTGCTATATAGGCCTTCTCAATGGCCTCAGCTAATGTCTGTGGACAATGAATCCATACTGCACCTCCAATGTCTAGATTCAGGCCCCAGATGAACCTATGGATCCACACCTACTCATCCTGCATGTAATCAACATACTGGAGTAGATCCAGAAATCTACTCTCATACTCTGCTACTGTAAGAGATGCCTGGAAGAGATCATGAAACTCATCTATCCATTGTTGTAAGAACCTCTGTGACAAATATCTACTCCTGAATCACTCCTCAAAGAGCTCCCAGGTAACTATCTCAGAATCAACATGGAGCTTCTACTCCTCTATCCACCACCAGACACCAGCTCCATCCCTCAGTAGATGGATCGCAACATGAGCTTTCATGTTGCTAGAACAAGGACAGAGCTTGAAGCATCCACTCAAGCTCACCAACCAGGCCTCTGCCTGAAATCCACCTGTGTCACCAGAATAATGTGATGGCCAAAGCTTTAGGATCTCCCTGATGTGATCTACAGCTGTGGTCTGATGGCCTCTAGGCCTCTCTGCATGCTCATCCCTAAGCCTAGGGCTCCGAGACCTCTCTCTATGTCCTGAAACCCGGTCTCCCTGTCCCCTCTACGGTGACTCTACTCTAGCTGACTCCACATGGGATTTCTCTCCTCTATGCTCCTCACTGTGCCGAGGAGATGCACGAGCCTCAATGGATGTCACCCTATCATGTCTGACTGAATGTGCCCCTATGGTCCCTCCGCGTAGAGTGGCATTAACATCCTGAAGAGTCTGTAAAATCTGTGGTAGGATGGCTGCTACAACATGATCTGGAGGTGGTATGCCTAGGTCTATGTGAAAAGGCTCCTCATCTTGTCTGTGCCTCCTGCACAGAGCAAAACAAGAGTTAGTTCCTTATTCTAGGTTTTACTTAGTTTCCATGTTTACTAAAATATGTAATTTCTAAACTAAGTTGTTTTCTAGATTTAAAAGTGTGTTAGGTTTTAAAGTTCATGTCTCAAGTTTTCTAGTGTGCCCAATGGCCCAATATTTTGAACCACTACTCTGATACCAAGTGTAACACCCACTAAAAACAACCACTTGAGACCCAAGAACAACCTAGGATTAGTTAGGAAAATTATGGAATAATTTTTTTTGTTTGTTTAAAAGAGTCTACAACCAGGTTACAAGACAACAATTGTCGCAAGCAAGTTTTCAAAGCCAAATACTATTAATAGCTTATAGTTTTATTAATATGACAATTATAAAAGATCACAAGGTCCAAACTTAGGGTTAGATTAATCAATTAGGTTAAGAGGGTAATTTCTCACTATACCACTCTCTAACAGGATTAAAATATTCAACTTGATTTTTCTCAAAATTAACACACTCAAAACTTCCCAAAAACATTCCCATTAGATAGGAAATTTCCTCACCTTTCTGGTGATATAAATAAGTCCTCCTAACTCCTCATATTTCTCAAGTTATGGGCTGACGGACCTTGGGAGGAAAATTTTCCCAAGAGCGGGTCTGTGGGCCTAGGGGAGAAAATTTTCCCATGCACGGGCCTGCAGACTTCGGAGAGAATTTTCTCCTGGAGGAGGAATGTGGACTGGCAGGGTGGGGAAGAAAATTTTTCCCATGCACGGGCCAATGGAGTGGGGAAGAACTTTAGCACTTTTTCCCTTTTTGGGACAAAAGCGTGATTTGCCTCCACGCGCCCGTGAGCCTGAAAGGACACATGTCGGCATTTCCCAACTCTGGCAGAAAGTCAGGCCGCCGGAGAATTTTTAGACTTTTATCCTTTTTTTCCAAAAAGTGCTAAGGGATCAAAATGATCCACCTCCGCCGACGCCCAAGGCGCCACGTGTCAGCCATCCATTGGTTGCGGGTCGGCGGGCCGGTGGGAGAACTTAGAAAATTTTTCCCAAAGAAAATTTTTGAAGTGCTAAGTTTTTTAAAAAGGGGATCCACTCCTCCACTGATGCCCCGTGATGCCACATGGCAGCACCTGATTGGTTGCGGGACTGGCGGGGCCGCGGAGAAAACTTAGAAAATTTTCCCAAAGGCTAAGTTTTTTGTTGTGGGCCGCTCCTCTGCCGATGCGCAACCCGTGGCAAAAGCGGGGCAGGCGGGTCTGTTTAGGAAATTTTTCCAAAATTTCTTTTTTTAAACTTAGGTGATTTTTGACAAAAAGAAAGGCTTCCTGGGTTAGCAGAGTGGAGGGGGAATTCATAGCCTTTGGCATTTTGACCAAAAAAAGCGCTAAGGGAAAATTGGGGCCGTGGAGAAAACTTAGAAAATTTTCCCAATTTTTTTTTATTTTTTTGACAGTTAGAATTATTTTTGAAGCCAAATGAAGGGAAACTTCAGAAGGCCATAACTTTTGATTGGGAACTCAGTTTTGAGCAAACAAGGAATTTTTGGCAAGCTCTAGACGTCCTCTTTGCATAAGAATCATTAACGTTTCATTTTGATAATGTTTAAGGGGTCAATTTCATGAAAATGATCTGCAGGCTTTAAAAAGGCAAACTGGTAAATTTTAACTTATGAAAATTTTAATCAATTTGATCTTCTTCCTCTCTCAACATGTCAATTAGGCATGGGGAATTGTTCTTAGATGGATTTAGGATGGATTTAGAAGGTAAGTTTGTTTGATTGAGTTCCAATTTTAAAAAAATTACAACTTTGACAACAAACCGATAGTAAACAGTTTGAGCCCGATTTTTCTAAGTTTTCTAAGAAATTCCTTAAGTGTTTTTGTCTAATTGAATTCATTTAGGGCATACTACTTCAATTTAATCATTTAATTTGTTATTTCATTGTTGCAGGTTCGAACTGTGCATTTTTGGATAAAGTATTTGCCAGTTTGAAAATACAAAACAGAGATCAAATTTTAAAGGATCTATTTGCCATTTTCATCTTCCAAGTATTAGAATTCATTCCAATTCTAATCTAATACATTTAGTTGATTCAAATCAAACTATTCAAAACCAAAATGCAATTCTGATTTCAAATTTTACACATTTCAAACGACAAAGTTCTATATTTTCCTCACACATTTTCTTCCTTTCAAACAGAGATTTCAAATACATTTCAAATCAGATTTTAAACAACAATGTTCCAATTTGAGAAAGGTAATACAACTTTATTGATTCCCAAAAGACAACTTCTTTTACAACTTCTCTTTTTTCATTGATTTTCAAATACAATATACAAAATACATTCTTTCTTTCAAAATAGAAACGGAGTATATCTCTCCTTCACATTTCAAAATTACAACTTTCATATTCAATACAACATATTTCCATTACAAAACATATACAAGTTCATCCACTTCAAGTGGGAAGGTTACAATAAGATTTATTTCAACAAGGGACTGTCAAACTGTTTTATTTCATTTTCCTTTGCTCCAGAACAACAACATGTAGATTTATCATTCTTCCAATTTTGATCACAACAAGAGCAGGGGAAAGGCAACGCTCTCCACCCAACCAAGACATCCAATGACAAGGAGAATCCATCCTTCTTCATTGGCCCCCGAGCCCCAACCATAATGCAATAGAAGATGTGATTCAACTCATGGCAACAACAGGCTTCCACAAACACACATGCAACATTTTCACATTTAAAACACAGTCCAAAACAGAATGTAGTTTACAACTACATTAAAGCATGACAAACAACACTAAGGCTTCATCAAGCAAGCCAAAGGAGCAAGAAACTATGGGGGATGCTACTTATGCCTCCCAAAGGGGAAATGGGTATCACCACCTGATTTCAAACCACCAAAATATAGTATATCAAAGCCCTGACATGCCCTTATGCCTCCCCCAAGTACCCCTTATTCCTCACATTTCCTTATGCCTCCCCAACCTCTTATGGCACCCCATAACGAGTAAATAAATGCAAGCTATTTCTTTGTAAGGTGGAACCCAAATCCCAACTCCCTCCACACTTATACCTCCCCAAAACACTTGTGCCTCCCACAAAATAAACCCCATAGTCTTCTCCTACACCATTCCTAGGCCATCTACCCAACATCCCACAAACATGCCAAAACATTCACAACAATAACAATTTCATAAACAAAAAAGAAGCATTTCAAGAGCCAAGCTCCTACCTCTCCATGATGGAGTTGTTCCAAGTTCCAAAACAACAAGCTTTATCCAAATGCAAGCAATCCAAATCAGCCAAGCACAAGCATGCAACAATCTTCCAAAAACTTCTCCAAAGCAAGAGCTCCAAAATAGCAAAAGAATTCACCCCAAAAGGAGTTTCCAAAAGTGAAGCAACCCAAAACAAGGCAAGCAATTCAAATTTTATAGAAGAGGAAAAGAAGAGGATGAGGTGGATCCATGTAGGATGCCACATCACACATCCTCAACCCCAACCCAAAAGTCAACTTCATTCTCCAATGCATAATAAATAGGTGGGTGAATAATATGACAGTTTACTTACATACTCAAATCCAACCCACACCTCAAAGGACTGAAATTAAACCATGTAAGAAAAGTGCAATAAAAACTTACAATTTGTCTTCTCAAAAAGCATTATAAAAGTCTAAATTCAACTCTCCAACCATAGGTATGGTTGGTAAATAAATTTAAGAGGTATGGGACAAGTTTAACTTGTCCCACAAGCCTCCAAAATCAGCCTCCAAGGACAAATTCGAATTTCCAAGAAGGTGGAGTGTTTCACACTCAAAAGTTAACTTACACATCTCTTACAACACTTTAATTCAAGACCAACAACTCTATTAATTACTTTCTTATGACATATTTTAATTAATTAACTTAACAACATGATTACTCACAATATTACACATCATTTAATAAATAATGAAAGGGTCAAATGCACCACAAAATAAACACATGCAAACATAAACAAAGGAACCAATAAATAGATACACATAACCCCTTGGTCACATTTAAAGGTTATTCCCCCCATGGGAACCCCTAACAAAACAACCACACACAAACAATACAAGTTGCCATGGTGACCTTGTTGAATTCATCTAGAATTCCAATGTGGTTGGTCTCCAATCCCCCGATGTTTGTTGTGATATTTTAACCTGCAAAACACAAATACCTCCTTCGGTCTCATGGCCATATCAGAATCATCCAAAATAATATAATTAAAATTCTAAAATCATATATATATAAATCACAACATACATGTCAGGCAACCAACAATGCCATCATTGTACAATTTGTACTCAACAATTCCATATCATCATCAATATAATTTCAATTTCTCAGGTCTATACTCAAATATTCAAATATCACATTTTCTCGGTCTAAAACACATTGACAAGGTCATAACTTGAGCTCCGGGTGTCCGTTTGAGTCCGTTTTTTTTTGAAACCACATGTTTCGATGAGACGAACGCAGTGGCAACCAGCCCTACCAGTTGGGGCAAGTTTTCGACATGTTTTCGGGCCCTAAATCCGCCATCTTGAGGCCAAAAATTAGGATTTAAGTTATAGTTCAGGTTTTTTCCTATTTTTGAGCATTAGTTAATTTTAGTCTATTAGTTGCATTATGAGTTAGAAAGTTGGCAATTCCTCTAATTTAGGGATGTAGAAGATGTGTGGCAATTTCTGTGCCCGTAGGAATAAGCATGCGAACTTACTAAGAATAGCAGGTTCTAGTAAACTGCTAAAAATAGTAATTTCCGCCACCTAGAGTAGATTTAGTCAGAGTTAGCTAGAGTTTACTTGGCAACTCAAGATGGGAGTTGTTTTCCTATTTAGGAAACATTGTAATTCATTATTTGATAACAAAGAAGGAGATTTATTTTCTTTTGGAGTTCATATTATTTGCATAATATCAATTTTGTTTAGAATTTGGCTACATTATCTGGTATCAGAGTTGGTTCGAAGTATTTTTTTAAAATGGTAGGAAGAGGAAGAGGAAGAGGAGGCGGTATTGCCCAGATGAATAGAAATATGCAAGATCTGCAGAGACAAGTTGTTGCGCTTGCTGCAATGATAACCCAGAGAGGAAATCAAGGTGGAGATGACACAGATGAAGAAGAAGTTTGTGAAGAGGAGGAAACGCAAGCACCACCATTAGCTTTTGAAGAAAGGATGCTTCGAGCATTAGAAGGAAAGAATGATGGGATAAGAGTTGATGTTTCAGAGTATGGTGGTAGTCTAAAACCAGAGGAGCTGATAGACTGGTTGACTAGCATGGGAAATTTTTTTGAGTGGAAGGCTATGTCAGAAGAAAAGAAGGTAAAATTTGCATGCACGAAATTGAAAGGTCATGCTATGTTATGGTGGGATCACCTACAGAAAGAGCGGTCAAGAAAGGGGAAAGAAAGAATTAGGACGTGGAGTAAGATGGAGAAGAAGCTGAAAGATAAATTTCTCCCTGTGGATTATGCACAAACCCTTTACAGGAGGTTTCAGAATCTCAGACAGAACTTACAAACAGTGCAAGAATACACAGATGAGTTCTACAAGTTGTCCATTCGTGTAGAGCATGAAGAAACTAAGGAACAAATGGCTGCAAGGTATGTTAATGGATTAAAATTTTCTATTCAAGATGAGATAAGTATGCATAGGATTAAAAGCATGGAGGATGCCTATCAATTAGCCTTAAAGGCCGAGGAAAAACAAAATCGTCAAAGTTTTAGGAGATCACCTGGAATGAATAGGGGGGCCTCATCTTCCTTTCGGGGATGAGCTGGTTTCAGCCAAGGTAGGGGAGAATCATCTCGTGGATTGGAAAAGCAAGAGGATACGAGACAAGATTTCCAGAATCAACAAAGAGGCAGAGGATTTTCTAGGGGCAGAGGATATGCTGGCGATAGAGGATGGGAGGCTCCACGAAGACCATTTGTTTGTTACAAATGTGGTGAAGAAGGGCATCGGGCTTTTGAATGCCCGCATACTTATACACATGACAAAAGGCAAGGAGATGCTCCAAGAGTAAATCTTGTTGAAGCTGAACAAGTAGAAGATGAACATGACCTGGAAATTCCACCAGATGTTGGAGAAAATCTGATGATCAAGAGGACGATGATTGCTCCAAGAAAGGAGGTCAAGGGGGATGCATGGCTGCGTACAAATATTTTCAAAACAAGATGCACTTCAGGAGGAAAGGTATGTAATGTTATTATTGATGGTGGTAGTTGTGAGAACATGGTTTCAAATGAGATGGTCGATAAATTGGGTCTGCATTGTGAGAAGAATCCTAACCCTTATCGTATTGCATGGTTTAAGAAGGGTAATGAAGTTACTGTTGATAAGAGATGTTTAATAAGCTTTTCTATTGGGAACAGTTATAAGGATGAGATTTGGTGTGATGTTATTCCTATGGATGCATGTCATATGCTGCTAGGAAGACCATGGCAATTTGATAGAAAAGTTATTCATGATGGGGGAAAGAATACTTATACTTTCTGGAAGGATGGCACAAAAATAGTTTTGCTACCTCTTAAAGAAGAGGGGAAGGTAGAAAATATGCTTTCTGCAAAGGAATTTGTGAAGGAGGCAAAGGCAACCAGTTTTTGTTATGCACTAGTTGCAAATAAGGATGAACTTGTAAGTGCACAAATACCAATAGAAACAACAGAATTAATAGAAGAATTTTCAGATGTTATTCCTGATGAGCTACCAGATGGATTACCACCCAAAAGAGATATTCAACACCATATTGATTTGATTCCAGGGTCTTCACTCCCAAATCAAGCGGCTTATAGGATGAGCCTGACATTGCATGCAGAGTTGAATAGGCAAGTGGCAGAGCTCGTGCGAAAGGGGGTCGTAAGGGAGAGCATGAGTCCATGTGCAACACCAGCTTTATTAACACCAAAGAAGGATGGAACATGGAGAATGTGCACGGATAGCAGAGCAATCAATAAAATTACAATCAAGTATAGGTTCCCAATACCTCGCCTTGATGATATGATGGATGTGCTTGCTGGATCTAAGTATTTCACCAAGATTGATCTTCGAAGTGGTTATCATCAGATTCGGATCAGAGAAGGAGATGAGTGGAAAACAACATTCAAGACAGGAAATGGATTATATGAGTGGTTGGTGATGCCATTCGGGTTATCCAATGCACCTAGTACTTTTATGAGATTGATGAACACCGTGCTACGGGAGTATAATGGTAAGTTTGTTGTGGTTTATTTTGATGATATCTTGATCTTTAGTAAAACTAAAGAAGAACATTTGAGGCATCTAAGGTTGGTATTTGAAGTGTTAAGGAAAGAGAAACTCTATGCAAATATGAAGAAGTGCACATTTATGCAAGAGAGTTTGGTATTCTTGGGCTTTATTATTTCAGCAGATGGGGTACAGATGGACTCAGAAAAGATAAAGGCAATTATTGAATGGCCTACTCCACGGAGTATAACAGAGGTAAGAAGCTTTCATGGTCTAGCAACATTTTACAGAAAATTTATTAAAAATTTCAGCAGTATTGTAGCACCTATAACAGATTGCACAAAAGGAAGGGAGTTTTTGTGGACAAAGGCAGCTGAGGATAGTTTTCAATTCTTGAAGAAGAAGGTGACAGAGGCACCCATTTTGGCACTACCAGATTTTGATAAAGTGTTTGAGGTTGATTGTGACGCCTCACATGTGGGTATTGGTGTTGTTCTAAGTCAAGGTGGAAAGCCAGTAGCTTTATTTAGTGAGAAACTGAATGAGGTAAGAAAGAACTACTCTACTTATGATGTGGAATTTTATGCAATTGTACAAGCATTAAGGCATTGGAGGCATTACTTAGTGCCTAAGGAGTTTGTGTTATTTACAGACCACATAGCCCTGAAGTATGTGAATACCCAAAAGAAGTTGAATAGTAGGCATGCAAAGTGGGTATCATTTTTGTAGGGTTATACTTTTTCTCTAAAACATAAATCCGGAAAACAGAATCAAGTTGCAGATGCATTGAGTAGGCGTGTGACTTTGTTTACCACTATGGAAAATGAGGTGGTGGGTTTTGAAGCAATAAAGGGTTTGTATTCTTCTGATTCTGATTTCAAGGATATTGTTGAAAGACTAATTAGTCCATTGTCAGACAATGCAAGAGATGTCCTGGATGAGTATATTTTACAGGATGGCTACCTATTCAAGGGACGCCAACTATGTATTCCAGTTGGGTCTATGAGAGAGAATATAGTGAAAGAGTTGCATAGCGGAGGGTTGGCTGGGCATTTTGGTAAAGATAAGATGATAGCCTTGGTAGCAGAGAAATACTATTGGCCAAAGCTGAAAAGAGATGTGGTAAGATATGTGGAGAGATGTCAATTTGCCAAGTCTCGAAAGGCCATGCACAGAATACAGGGTTGTATATGCCATTGCCTGTTCCTAAAGGGTCGTGGACAGATCTGAGTATGGATTTTGTTTTGGGATTACCAAAAACACAACGAGGTAATGACTCAATTTTTGTGGTTGTTGATAGGTTTTCTAAGATGGTTCATTTTATTGCTTGCAAGAAAACAAGTGATGCAACAGGCGTAGCAGATTTGTTTTTCAGAGAAGTTGTTCATTTGCATGGTGTTCCAAAAACCATTACTTCAGATAGGGACACAAGGTTCTTAAGTCAGTTCTGGCGGACTTTATGGAAGAAATTTGGAACTCAACTACAGTTCAGTAGTGCCTATCATCTTCAGACTGATGGGAAAAAAAGGTGGTAAATAAGAGTTTGGGAAACCTGTTAAGGTGCATCGTTGGGGAAAAGCCGAAACAATGGGACTTAGCATTACCACAAGCTGAGTTTGCATATAACAGTTCCATAAACAGATCCATAGGAAAGTCTCCATTTTCAATTGTGTATGGGAGTAATCCAAATGGGGTGTTAGATTTGGTACAGCTACCAGTTGATGGCAGAGTCAGTGATGATGCAGAAGCATTTGCCGAACATATACAACAATTGCAGGAAGAAGTGCGGAAGAAGCTGCAGAATAGTAATGATAAGTATAAGGAAATAGCAGATGTGCACAGACAGGAGAAAGGTATTTACAGTTGGTGAGTTGGTTATGGTATATCTGTGGAAGGAAAGGTTTCCAAAAGGAACCTATAACAAGCTGAAGTACAAGAAGATTGGTCCCTGCAAAATCGTGAAAAAAATAAACGATAATGCTTATGAGGTAGAATTGCCAAGGAATTTTGATATTTCTCCAGTGTTTAATGTTTCAGATTTGTATTCTTTTCATGGGGATGGTGCAGAAGGGGATGTTATTGATGAAGTAGTAGATTGGAGGCAGCAGGTTCCGGTGAAGAAGAAAGAAGAAGTGGATCAGATTCTAGATAAGAAAACAATGGACACGCGACATGGGAAATACAACAAATATTTGGTACATTGGAAAGGACTGGAACAAGAGGACAATACTTGGGTCACAGAGTGGGAGATTAAGAAGTTGGATGCAGATAAATGGAAGCAGTTTGAAGAAGACAACTTGCAGGAGCTGCGTTTTTTTCAAGCAGGGGAGAATGATGCGCCAGAATTAGCAGGAACTTGACAAGGTCATAACTTGAGCTCCGGGTGTCCGTTTGAGTCCGTTTTTTTTTTAAACCACATGTTTTGATGAGACGAACATAGCGGAAACCTGCCCTACCAGTTGGGGAAAGTTTTTGACATGTTTTCGGGCCCTAAATCTGCCATCTTGAGGCCAAAAATTAGGATTTAAGTTATAGTTTGGTTTTTTCCTATTTTTGAGCATTAGTTAATTTTAGTCTATTAATTGCATTATGAGTTAGAAAGTTGGAAATTCCTCTAATTTAGGGATGTAGAAGATGCGTGGCAATTTCTGTGCCCGTACGAATAAGCATGCGAACTTACTAAGAATAGCAGGTTCTAGTAAACTGCTAAAAATAGTAATTTCCGCCACCTAGAGTAGATTTAGTCAGAGTTAGCTAGAGTTTACTTGGAAACTCGAGTTGGGAGTTATTTTCCTATTTAGGAAACATTGTAATTCATTATTCAATAACAGAACGAAGGAGATCTTTTTTTTTTTTGAGTTCATTTTATTGCAGTTTATCTGGTTGTTCTTAATTTGGCTACATTATGAGAAGGAAGGCTTCTCGCTGAGGGAAGAAAAATTTCAAGTTGCAAAATGTACTTCTATAATTTTATACAAACTTAAAGGTACTTGTAGAGGTAATGGATTACAAACTATTTGAAAAAAATACCAAAAGAAAAATGACATTATGAGGTAGAATTGCCGATGCTAAGGGGTGCTTTTTTTTCCTCAAATCTTTATATTTCTTAGAAGGTGTTGTATTTATTCATGACGGACCATGGAAAACATGCTATATTTAACGTTTTCCCAATCGTGACATTGCGACAACAACCTGAAGACTTAGTGAAAGATCTTTTCCTAAGTGGATTAGATTTCCACCGAATCCGAAAATGCATTGCGGGGGGCTGGGAAACTGTAAGAAATTTTTCATGCCCTTTTTTTTAGAAACATAGAGTTTTATTCTCAAGGTGCACATATAAATGAAAACCGTAAGATATTTATGATTGCAAATGAAATGTGAGAGTGGTGGCTTTTGGACCGTAGAGAACTTGTGACTTTTTTTCCAAAAAATTCATCTATGTTCTCTTTCGGGACTTACTCGGATCCGATTTGTTTTATTTTCTCCTTATCCAGTTTACCTTTTTTTTTTTCTTATTAGGTAAAAACTTGGGAAGGCCATAACTTTCGAATAGGAAGTTCGTTATTATTTTCTGAGGACTTTTTGGAAAGGGCTTTATCTCCACTTTGCAAAAATATTTAAAATTATTTTCCTTATCAAACTTTCCTATGGGTTGAATTTCAATAAGGTTCAACGGAATTTAGGTCTCCATAAAAATATGAACTAAACATTTTTCAACTGCCACAATTGGTTTAATTCCCATTCTTTCTCCTTCAACATGCCAAACCTTAGCTCATGGAGCTCGGTTACACTTGAAATATAAATCTAAACCTGGATTTCAAGGATTAATTGATTACAAGTTGAGATTTCAATGAAATTTCTTTTCTTTCTAAGTGGGTGACGCAATGGCAAAACACTAACTCACTTACATGACCTCCTGATTCCTTTGATTATTGGAGTTCTTATAAATTTCTAGGGAAATGCAACCTTTTTAACAAGTTTTATCATCCTTAGTTCATTCCATTTTCATCTTGTCTTTCATTATGAGGGTACTCTGTATATTTTTCTAATATTTATTTGAGGTTTACAAAGAATCCAAATGGAATATCTACTTCCATCGGAGCCCAAATTGATCTACTTTTGCACATAGAACCATAAGCACCCCTTTCCTAAATATTTAAGTTCATTCCATTCAAATTTTACAATGTTAACTTCTATCTTCAATCCATGCAAAAACCCAAATTCCTATGCTACACTCAAAACATGCATTTTCAAATGAAACAGAGAATGTAATATTTCTTCATACGTATTTGGGATTTTTTGGATCCTAGGAGTTAGAAAAAATTTCACAAAATACTTCAAAGCACATTTTTTTCCATTTTTTTCCATATCCATTTGTGGTAAGTAAAGAACTTCTATTGAACTCCAATAATTCCTTTTACAACTTCTATTCTTTTTCATTCATCAAATACAACTTACAAAATATACATCTCTCACATTAAAATGTAGGTTTCCATTTCCAAAACAGAGCAACTTTCCACCACAAATAATATTACAATGCCATCCACTTGAAGTGGGAAATATTTCACAATAAGGAACCCAAGGAGAAACTATGCAAAATTTGTATTCATCCTCAACTCCAGAAAAACAAGAAGATCCACCATATATCTTTTGATCACGACAAAAAAAGGAGGAGAGGTGATGCTCTCCACCCAACCAAGAATTCCAATGAAGAGGAGAAGTTGTCCTCCTCATTGGCCCTCGAGCCCAAACCACAAAGCAATAATAAATGTATTTCAACTCATGGCAACAAACAGCTTCCACAACACAAAAATCTTTCACATTCATACAACAAGTCCAAATACATACTGCAGTTTACAACCACAGGAAGAACAACAAATAAATACTCAGGCTTCATCATGCAAAGCCAAAGGAGCAAGACCTATGGGGGAAGCTGACTTATACCTCCCAATAAACCATACCTAGCCAAGAGTGTGAAATGGATATCACCACCTGGGATATATATAATATATATATATATATATTATATATATATATCATTTCAAAACCCCTACATGCCTTTATGCCTCCCCCAAGTACCCCTTATACCTCCCATTCTCTTATGCCTCCCCACACTCTTATGGCACCCCATAACGAGTAAAGAAATGCAAGCTATTTCTTTTACAAGGTGGAACCCAATCCCAAACTCCCTCCACAATAACACTTATACCTCCCCAAAACTCTTATGCCTCCCCACAAGAGATCCCCATAGTTTTCTCCTACACCATACCTAGGCAATCTACCCAACCAGCCAACAAGGCATACCAAAATATTCAAAATTTTTCACATATGCATAAATAAAAGAAGAACATTTTAAAGAGACAAGCTCCTACCTCTCCATGGTAAAGTTTTCTCTAAAATTTCAACAACAATCTTTCTTCCAATGAAAATAGTCCAAAAGCTCCAAAAATCCACAAGCATTCAACAAAAATCTCTAACTCTCTTCAAAATGACAAGAGCTCAAAACTAAAAAAAGTAACCAAAAATGAAGTCACCAAATGAAGTGAAGTAACCCCCAAAACAAGCAAAAGAATTCGAATAAATAGAAAAGGGAGAGAGGAGGATGAGGTGGCTCCATGTAGGATGCCACATCACTCATCCTCAACTCCACCTCACAAGTCAACTTCAAACTCCAAAGCACAATTAAAAAGGTGGGTGAATAAATGACATTTTACTTACACACACAATCCAAGTCCACACCCCAAAGGACCAAAATTAATTTCATGCAAGAAGGTGCAATAAAAACTTACAACTTGCCTTCCAAAAATACATAATGGGGCCTAAATTTTACTCCCCAACCCATAGGTATGGTTGGTATATCAATTTAATAGGTGTGAGACAAGTTTAACTTGTCACACAAGCCTCCAAAATTGGCCCCTAAGGAAAAATCTGAATTTCAAAGGGGAGGTGGAGTGTTTCACACTCAAAATTACTTACACATTACTTACAACACATAATCCAAGAGCCATCAACTCTAATAAATGCATTCTTTTGACCCATTTTAATTTATTTAACAACATGATTACTCACTAATCTAGACACAAATAAAATAAATAATAAAGGGGAAAATACATCACTAAAATCCACATACTAAATTTAAACAAAGGAACTAAATAAAAGAATACACATAACCCCTTGGTCACATTTGAAGGTGATTCCCCCCATGGGGACCCCTAACATCAATTCAAACACACACACACATAACAAATACATGTTGCCATGGTGACCCTTGTTGAATTCATCTAGGATTCCAATGTGGTTGGTCTCCAATCCCCCGATGTTTGTTGTGACATGTTTACCTGCAAAACACAAATACCTCCTTCAACCTTGTGGCCATATCAAAACATCCAAATAAATATAAATAATTCCAAAATCATATATATATATGAATCATCATCATCAAGCAAATAACAATATCATTTACAATTTCATTAATAACCATATGATCATAAAATTAGTTCAATTTTCTAGGTTTACTCAATATGATCAACCATATCACATGTACGAAAAACATATATAATATATATATACCATTAACCATGTCCAAGCATTTATCAACATCAATATAAAATGTCTCTAATAATCCACATGCATCATATATGAATCAAGTCAATTATATCCATGATATGAAATCTAACATCATATAAAACAAAGATTTATAATAATGTCCATAAATAATCAACAGTATCATGATAATATAAAAGTGTCATGGAGGAAGTGGGCACTATCAATACAAAATTTCTCTAAAAGCTACAGAGCATCTCTGAGTTCCATCCAACCACATCTCATGGGATCTCTAACAAGAGCTATCATACTAACCATCCAAAATCTAGAATAATGTCTTAAGGGGGTAGGAATTCTTCCTAGATCATAATAATAACATGGAGTTATAATGACCAAAATCAGGGCCTTCTAATATTTGCTATATAATTTTGAAGTAATCCTAAAGTTGAACATTGTGGACTAAAACTCATGTTGTTGTAAACTATTTTAAGTCATTAATTCAGAACCTGTTTACTAAGGGACCACAAGCTAATGTCACAAGTTTCAAAAAACTCTCCCATTTTGACAAAGTGATAAATGATAGACTTCAAATGGATCTTCTTATGATTCCTAGTGATGAATAGAAATAAGAGATAGTTTTTTATGTGACATTATAAGGACTATGTAGGAGTGATACCCTAGACTGGATGGAACGGGGAAGATCCTTATTCTTTCTAGCTTAAAGATTTGTGGATGGATTATTAAAAACTTAAATAGTTTCAACCCTTGTTAAAAATCATTGTGATGATTCAATAATGATTGTCTCACATAATGATTTGAAGATAAAATGTTGTATTCATATTCCCAGTCATGTGAGCATATCACTGGTAGCCAGGTAAAATCCCTCAGAATTTAGTGATCACTATCATGATGATTTGGATGAATGTCACATGAGTATAAACATGGCCATCCCATTCTTGATTTGATGATAAATTCCTTCATATTTATTTGAGGAACTCTTTCAATGGGTTGTCCTTTCGAAATTGTAAAAACCTTATGTCCCTAGTAGAAAGATCAATTATGGTGATATTGAAATATTATCTAGCAATGCACATGAAATACAGCCCATTTTGCTCAGTGGAAAGATATGTAAGTGTACAGCTATTCATGTGGTATGTCCACCATCTATCCTGCAATTTTTTATTGATGAATCATCTTATTAATGGACCTTATTGACCCTTACCATATAATACTATTTAATCATTATATGGTTTTATCTTAAATTACTCTTGTGACATAGGTGGCAATTTGAGATAAAATGTTGTATCAATAAACTCATTGTGATACATATTCCTAGTTTCTTGTACCCACACTATTATGGATACTAACATGATGCAACTTAGATGGATTCCATAGATATATGAGGGATGCATGATGAATATATTTCATATTGTGACCATTAATTATGATTATTCTGGTTTGGATGTTATCGTGGAATAACTTTCGATGAATTCTATGTTTTGATCTACTATAGAAACATATGGTGACATTTTGGATAGTTATCTCATTTGGATGTTTGTTGCTTTCTGAGATTTGGGTTGTCAATCATAAGTGAAATAATTATCCATTGTTGTATAGTTGGAATGAATATCCATGATTGATTTGGTTTTCGTTATATTGGATTATTTACTCTAATTTATTATTTATTATAAGTGGTATGATTAATGTGTGAATTGAGTGTGCAGATTACAGGTCCACATTATGGAGAACGCATGGGTTTCATTGAGATTGCACCTCAAGTTACACAAGATATGCTGACTGGCTTTCCTTTAGCCACCGACTCTTTGTGTAACCTTGTGTGTATGTGGTGTATTCATTTGATGGGACACCATTGGTTGATTCCTAATGGTAATGAATACTATGTTAATTTTAATTTGTTGAAGCCTTGTACTAAACTTGTTTAGGGACCTAATGGTCCCTACTCATGCATTAGTGATGTTATTAGGTTAATTAATCTTGATGTTTGTGGGTTGGGACCACCTAATCATCATTTAGTGGGCCCCACCACCTCTTAGTCTTTGAGCTGACTTTACCCAATCTCGAATTTGGGATAAATGTGGCATTTGTAAGGGTCTCTTTTCACATTGGGGGTCTCCCTTACAAATACAAATGGACCCTTTGGACCCTACCTATGGGTAGGGGGACTCTTTTCAAGTTCAAATGGGATTTTACCTCCCATTTTATCGCTCTCTTGTCACCATCTTTTAAAATATTTCTATTTTTGAGCTTTCTCAAAAGTTACAGTGTGTTTCGGCTTATTGGATTTTATCATGTTGATTTTCATGAGATTACTTGCTAAATGTGTTTTGTTTTATGTCTATTGAATTTTGGGGTAATATTTTGTTGTAGAATGATATGGATGACACAGTCACCATCTCATTTGTGAAATTGGAGTTTGATTCTTCTTCTTTATACCTCCTCATGGAGAAGGGTATGTACTTTTGTGTAGGATCATCATTTTTACTATGAGAGTTAAAGAATTTTTGGAGCTAGGAAGAACATGGAGCTTGAAGTGGTTGATTTCTTTGAGATTTATGTGATTGTTTTCAGGTAGGCTCTTGTGCTCTCATTTTTCTTGTGATATGTTGTGTAAAATAAAAATGGAACATTTGAATATTGTATGCTTGCATGTTGTTTTGGGTGTCTTTGTAAATCTTGTTTGTTTTATTTTTCTCCATCTATCTTATGTTGTAGTGGATTTTGGAATTGTAGGGGAAGAGGGAGGAAAGACCCCCTCTTACACCACATGGATTTGATGGGCAAGCCATGATGGTATTTATTTTATTTCCTCCCCTCATATTTCATGTGGAAGATAATAAATCATATAATTTGAACCTCATCTTCAATCCTTGTGAACAAACCATCTCATGGTTGAAAATGGTTTGAAAATCCTTACTTGGAGGATACACTTGGAGTTTGAGAAGATAAGGAAGTGCTAAGGTGGGATGAGATGATGAGATATGGAATTAATTGAAATGTGATGGAATTCCTATACGTTGGTTCACAATATGGCTTATTATGGGCTCCAATCCATATCTTCCCCCATTTTGATGAAAACATGAAGTTTTCCTCTTGTGATTTTGGAAGTGGTCTTTTGGTTGTTTTGTATTGAAATCCGTGTAGTGTGTGTGAGACATTTTTTGTGTTTGGAAAGCTTACTTGAACTAATGATTGAGGCATGCATTCTAAACTCTCCCATGGGCTTGAGTGAATTTGGATAACATGTCCTCCATTTCAAATTTGATGGTATGTGATGATCTCATCTGATTGGGTGGACCAAATCCTGGGCCTCTTTCTAGATGTTTTGAAGACTGCTTTCATTTGGATTGGAAATCTTGGAGAAATTCTGAGTCTCCTGGAGCATGGAAACGCCGTTAAAATTTGCAATGTTGTTCCCCATATTTGTTCAGAGAAGAGAACCTGTCCTCTTTACGATTTTAAGTATGAAGAGTTTTGTTCATTCTGTTAGCGGCGTGCATGCACGCATCCAGGGACAGTTTGAAACATTTGGCAATCCAATAGACCTTATAGCCTCTTCCGTTTTGAGAAGAGTCTGATAATGTCGGATTTGAAAGCTTGTTCACATTTTTAATTCTCTTATCCTTGTAATATTTGTCATATGCTTTCAGAAGTGAAATTTAATCATTTAATCTTAAACAGACAATGGATATATATTGCGGTTGAAAGCTTTCTGTCTCATGATGGATTATGCGAAATGATTCCAAATGTAAATTTTTTATACAGTTTTATCAAGTAATGAAGATCATCTTATTTTGGATTTTAAGTTATAAAATCTCTTAACAATATGTATTTATTTAAATTAATAACTATATGAATTCTGGATTACATAATAATTTGTAATTTTAATTGAAATTGAAAATGTATTAATACTTGAAGCATTAAAATGTACCTAGCTTTATATTTGTAAAGTTAATATAAGATCGTATTTGTGAAAAGAAATCTTGCAATTTAAATAAATTATAAAAGGTTTATAGTCTGATTTACACAATCTACTACAAATAAGAATGTTAAACATTATAAAGATAGAATTAAAAAATTGTAAATAAATTTAAAATTAAATTTAATATAATTAAGGAAGGAAAATCTGATTGTGAGATGTGATCCTAAACGTAGGTGAGTTAGTGTATCAATAATAAAATAATAAATTATTTTTCAGCTAGGTCCTGACCATAATTGACATGTACTTGATAGTAATAAATGTATTTAAAAAAACTACCAAAATTTTCCTTAATCTTATGTTATGATTTGGCTGTGTCAAATAAGGCATTACACACAATAAGATTTTCTTATATGTTCCCACTTATATATAAATTTATGCCTTTATTTCTACAATAAAATTTTTGATGTCATGGAAAGGCCTATACAATATGAACTCACTATTGAAAAAGTTTCTTAAAGAGTCAAAATCTTATGTTGGAATGACATAGAATCATAAAAAGATATGAATGATTTCTTTTTTATCGTCATAGTTTCTAAGATTACTTTTGACGTTGTCCATAATATGAATGATATCTAGATGTCTCGATTAAAAACAATTATTCCTAAACAATAGGATGCTTCATGTAGGAAAAAATAAAGTTGTTGTTGTGTCTAGATTACATTTTGTTATGGGAAACATTTTGATATTTTCCCCCCAAAGTAAAAAAGAGTGGTTTCATAAGACATGAGGGAGTTGCTTCACCATATGATATGTTTATTTTTTAATTATGTCATACTTTGCATGGTTTTTGTTAGGAATTTATGATATATAGATAATGTAGGATCATGTGGAGGATTGTATATTCTACAATTTTCTAGCAAGCACATGGTGATAAATTTCATATTTTTTTTCTACCTCTGATGTATAATTTTATTGACATAATATATTAAAGTATATTATGAAAGTATAGGTGGGTATTTCATGGTGATTAAAAATATTTTGACAAAATTTAAAAGTTGTCAATATCTGAGTTTTCATCATATAAGTAGTTTTATATGTTCTATAGACATTTTTTTAATTATATATAACTTTGAGAGAAAAAATTTTAATTTCCATGGTGTCTTGTAACCACATTCAACAATCAATACTTTCTTTCATAAGAAATTTCCTTCAATATATTTGGTGTCGTATTGCATCTACAATTTAATAAGTCCTTGTATACTTTATAGGGATCAAATGAAAATTAACATGAAGTTCTTGTCAAACATGGATCATCAATACAAGATTTATGGATTACAATGTTTACTTGATTTGTATCATATGAATTCCAAAGAGTTACATTTTTATAAAATAGCAATTTTTCTTTCCTTTTTTATTAGTTCCCATAAAACATGGATCAACAATAGAAGATTTATGGATTGCATTGTTTAATTGATTCATAATATTTGGATTCCATGTTGTTACATTTTTATCAAATAATGAATTTTCTTTCCTTTTTTTCAATATTGTCCCAATCTAAGGTATGAAAGTCATATGAAATAATGGATGTGGAAAGATTCTATGTTTTTCCATTCATATTTTTAAAATAATAACCTGTGTTAGCATACATATATTCCATGTAATTTTTGTAGTCTTAATAAAAGGAGAGAAAATAAAATTGTATAATTCACCCACACCAATTTTTGCTTGTGTGGAAGTGTTTTTCTATCATATCCTCACAAAAGGCATGGAACCTATTGCTTAAAAATAAAAATTCAAGATTTTGATGATGATTGATATTTTGAATTCTCCATTGGCCTTGTTTGTTTAAAACAACTAGTTGACCTTAGGTGTGATTTTTTTACAGTTTTGATCATTTTATTTTTTGTATTTAATTAAGTGAAGAATAATGTTAGGATACTTTCTGTGATCATACTAGTCAATAAATCTATAAATTTATACCAATATGAATTGGTTCCTTTTAGGTTTTTACTAAATAATCATATGATGTTCTCAGATAGATTTTCATTCGGCATGTCTTGTAAACTAGTTTGAGTTCGTAACTATCTTTGGAACATTGTCAAATTTGTTTTTTCACACATACTATGGTGATTGTGTGGTTCTGGTGTTAGAAATGATGTTGAACAAAATATATAGACATAAGGAATGTATCCCAAATACATTTACATAATATTCTATTAGATATAAATCATACTCATGTAATTGAATATTTGTATGCATACCTCTTTGTAAATTACAATGCCTATAGGGAATAAGGTTTGGAATTCCATATCGAACATTCCTCTGGTGTTTGTATTCATTCTATGGTGGCATGTTAATAGGTATACATTCTATTTAATTCATCAATAGTGTAATGAGATATACTAATAACTATGTTAATACATAAATTATTTATGTGTACACATTAGGTAGTATAGGTATAAAATATGATGTATATTTTTGGTTTTATTTATATCTATATTTTTCTTCGCAAAATTCCTCTTCTATATAATTTGATATTGGAATGTAAACCATAGTGTAGTCAAGAGTTGTTAAGACATGTGTAGAATGAAGTAGTAGTGCATGGATGGCATTTTACCCAAGTTGTATGTCGCTATAGTATTTTTTGTTTATTAGATATATGTGTGTGTGTGTGTGTGTGTGTGTGTGTGTGTGTGTGTGTGTGTGTGTGTGTGTGTGTGTGTGTGTGTGTGTGTGTGTGTGTGTGTTTGTGTGTGTGTGTGTGTGTGTGTGTGTGTGTGTGTGTGTGTGTGTGTGTGTGTGTGTGTGTGTGTGTGTGTGTGATTGATTTACATAAAATCATCCTACATATAATTCAAGAAATTTTTGTTCTAGACCATTTACTATAACAAGGAGTATGTGTAATCATTCTAGTTGTTGTAGTCATGAAGGTAGTTGAGTGAAAATCATTCTTATGTCTATATGAGTATATGTATTTCTCAAAAATAATATATTCCAACATTTAAAATGTTAACATTATAAATTCTTAAATTACATAGGAAGACATAAGTTAAATCCCATAGTCCAATTATATCCATCTAAGCCTTTGTAAGGAGGAAAACTATGGTCTCTGACAACAATATTAGGATTTATTTCAAAGGAGGAATTATATCCAATGGATATGGATATAATAAGAATCCATAATAATTATATAAAGTGTATGCTAAGTTAATGAAAGGTGCATTATTCAATGTATACTAGCAATGTTTTAGAAATGGCATAAAACAAATTCAAATAGATGTGTCAAGAGTTTGATACTGTTTAAATACTAGTCAATAAAATTATGTGTTTGGTTGGAAAGTGAAGGAACATGCCAACTATTTAAATGTAAGGTCACAAAAAAATAAACACATAACCAAATTTAAAAAGGTGTTATATTCTTATCTAAACTGTAGATTAGGGTTATAATTAGGAGATAAATTCAAATTAATTAACTTAACATTAATATGTATATCAAAATATAACTATGATTTTATGTTGAAAAACAGAACCATAAGAATATGTGCTAAATCGAAGAAGACATAACAAAGGATAGACACTTAGTTATTATCTTCCTTTGGAAGCTAATCTCATTGTAGTTAAAGGAGTAAAGGAGTATAAATGATTTGTAGATGATTCATTTTAACGTCTAAAGGTGCATGATGAGAAGGGGAAAATGTTTGTTGTTATGTATTTGACCATTTGGTTATGTCATAAAGAAATTTTTGGCATATTTAAGTTATTTTTTCTATGCAAGCTACTAAAATGTGCCTTCTTATGAAACTTGGTCATGAAAATGTGTGAAATACTTTATATGACATAAAATACCTTAAAATCCTAACTATGGGTAGGAAACCTTGTAAAAAAACATTTTTGATTAAGTTGAAGTGTAATCTATACACCGTCTACATTGGAATTACTATATGAAGAGGCCTAAAACCATAACTAGTTCTTCACCTAAATATGTGACATCTATATTAATGCGACTATATTTGATAACTTGTTCATTTGATAATGTATGATAGTGGTTTTTCATGCATTTTGGTCATGCTTTTTGCTGACTTAAATTTAGAGGCTTGTAACTTGGGATGCTATATTATTAAACTTAGTTGCGAGTTTTCTGATTATATCTAAGGGATGTTGGTAATGTGTGCTACTATTTTGGTGAGATTTAGGAGAGATTTGAGTAATTTTGGAATAATTTTTTTATGTAGTGATCTTGAAATTTTGAAGTGAATAAATGAGTACTTTTAATTTTATTATACATGGTTTTGTATTTTTAACATCACATTAATTCTGACACATGAAGAAATTTACAACCCATAAATGATATAAAATTAATAAAATGAGCATTGGGTGGCATTTTTGTGTGTGTATGTGGACACGTGCATGCGTGTATTTCATAAATAAATGTGTAAAATAATGTCAACGCATACTAATATTTTATCATTGTGCCCCCTTGGGTGTTCTTTTACAAATTCAAAATCCCACATTAATGCGGCTAGGACCCATGTCGGGCCGTTGGGGAGAGAAATTGTGGATGGGCGGTTGGTGGTAGAGTTGAATGAGGATTTAATGAAGGGTATAGTGGACACTATGGCTAGGGGAAGGTGGACTTTGATCCTACCAAAAAATGTACACATGTAATCCAGAGTCACTCTCGTATGACTTCAAATGATGAATCTTGAGGAGCTAAGTCAAGTTCATTTGACAAAGCTTTTTGTCCGTTGGCCTGCCTTGGCTTTCTCATTCTATCCTTTCAAGATGGTCTTGTTGTTGTCTGTATTATCTCTTGTTGTCTCTTTTTGTCTATGATAGAGGCATTTCCATTGACGTATCTTCTCTCCTTTTGTACTATAGGGTTTTTTGACCCCCCAAAACACAAAAGGTTACCTAATCTAAAAAATAAAAAATAAATTTATTATATTCCTTATATGTTTGTTGTTTTATAAAATGAAGATTAAGGACTACATGCTAGTGATATAATGGCCTTAAGATAAGGTATAATCAACATTGTGATTTCCATAACTTTAACTAACTAAAATAGTTGTAACTACAAGAAATGCTGTCAACTTGATGTCATACCTATCACCCACTATTTTGTAAAGAGAAAAAAATGTAATCAATGTGCACATATATAAATATAACATGATATTTGTCTCCACCCAAAAAATTATCAATGGTTGTTTGGAATAATCTCGTTTAGTGCATAGATACTTAATATTAGTACGAGATTAGCTAATTTCTATGGAGCTGGTGTATTCATAAAAAAATTTAACTATTGATATTGAATTAGCTAATTTCAAAGGTATTAGTTTATTTTTGTGTTTATTATTCATTCCAAAGGTGGGTTTATTGAACATCCATTATATGCAATAATTTTAATTTTGTAACCAACCATACGTTAGTATAAAAACGTCTAAATAATTCCAAATTTTGACATGTTAAAATAAAATACAGCATTCCATAAGGGTGTTTGAGGAATATATATTCTTCAAGGAAAAAAATTATAATATAAACAAATACGATAGTAATTAACAAGTCTTATAGTAGTATATTTATCTTCTTTTTTAAGTTGCATCCATCACATCAACCAATATCTTTATCATATGTTGAACCCGTTAGATAAAATAGCATTTTTATCTTTATCATATATTTGACCAATCACAAGAACCAACGTGTTTATTATTTTTGTAAATATTTCTTTTAACATATCAAAAATTCATAATGTATAAACACAAATAAGCTAATATCTCTTGTTTGATCCCTCGAGGGTCTCTTTTGATACTCTGCCAATATGGTTCAAACTCCTAGGTCTTCCCCTACAACTTGAGAATGATCCATGCCTTGAAGCCATAGGTAATGCATTGGGTTTTTTTTTAAATCGGATGATGAAACCTATGTCCTTTACCATACTACTTATGCTCGATTAGTAGATTTAGATGTCTCCCAAGACATCCCAATGGAGATTAATATGCAGAGCATAGAAAGAACATGGACATACCATAGTTGGACTACGAAGGGTTAGCTTTTCTTTTTCATTGATTTTTTGAAACATGGCATTTTATTACATATTGAGGGCACTTTAATCACAAGAATGGGGCTAAACTGGCTTCTTGGAAGGATTCTCTTCCTATACACCTCACCATCAGTGCCTCCACTAAATTTTTTGATGATACATCCACACATTTTTGTGAAAAGTGCCTTTCAATAGCTGTGTCTATTTTTGTTATTGATGAGATTTGTCCTTTTCACAAATCTCAATACTTGATGCATAATCCTCAAGACACTCTTCGGATTTTGAAGGAGAGGGAAACCACATCCTCTCCTTTTAATAATTTATTTCAGTCAATCAATTCTATTGAATTTTATTTACCATGTGGGCTTGAACTTAATGACGAAAAAAACCTTGGAAGAGTGAACCGTTGTCCAAAACATGAAAAGAGACTCTTTTAGAAGCCCTTAACTCCATTGCAAATGACTCTTAGTTCACAATCTACTTATTTAGGCTAACTGACTTCTTATTATTTTTATACTATTATTTTGATGTATTTTTTATGTAATTGCGTTGTGGAAAAGTAGTTTTGATTTCAAAGTATTTTCCTATGCAATGGAATTATTTGGACTTTATAGTTGTTTTGTTGTAATAGGGTGGGACTGCATCTGTGTTAGAAAAAACCTTCCTTTACCAATATTTTGAAATACAACTGAAATAATTCTCTTCCTATACACCTCGTCGTCGGAGCCCGGAGGGCCTTAACTTGCCGGTGTGTTCTACATTTTGCTGATGCGTCTGGCTAGCCCACAATCTGCTGATTCAACCAATCTAAACCATGCTATTAATTCTTCTAACGCCATTTGAATACGTTTGGTGATGTCTGCAATCTTCTCGAGGACTTTATTCCCCGGAAATTCATTCCGTGAACATGTACGATGTGGGTCACAAGAGCCTTTATGACGGGTGCATGTGTTAAATGTTTTGCAAACTTTATTTGCATGTCACAGATATTCTTTTATTTTAAAATTTCCCAAATCCATTGGTTAAATTGGACCGTTAACTATGTTATGTATGTTATCTATGCCTCTTAACTTTTGAGTGGTGGTATTGGTAATACTTCAATAGTATCATTCAAGAATATAAAATTATATTATTTATATCAATTATTTTATATTATTTAATTATTTTTATTATATATATACTTATATGTAAATTAGATAGCTTGCCCATATATAATAAAAATAATTAAATTATATATATATATATAATTTACACATAACTCTATATAAAAAATCTATGAAAAAGTACTTATCATGTTTTAAATAGATAAGTTGTTTGTGACAATTATTTCAAATATTTCCCTAGTTCAAGCCTAAAGAGAGAATACGAACTATAAAATCCTTGAAACATAGTTTCAAAAGATCAAATAAATTACATTCAGTTTATTTAATCTCTTCCTCCATATTTTTGTTATGATAGTATTATGATTGGTGATGATTTTCCTTATTGTGGGGTTTATATGCCACTAACCTGTTGAAACCCTTGTATACAATCTCAAAGAACATGAAAAAACATAAAAAAGAGACCTTTCTTACTACCAAAACCTCATACCTCATTCATTCACCTTGTAAATCATTGAAATATATGCAATGAAGGATAATTTGATTATCTATGAGGGCTCAGAGAATTTAAATCAGTTTCATTCATAGCTTAAATAGTCTACAAAACTATATTGATATAATTCTTACACCCCAACTCCAGTAGCATCTTGTTCATGCAAAATTGTCTACTTCTTTGTATCTCCCTTGATGAAATTCAACCTTCATCTATTTAAAAATATCTTGACATAGTTGTTATGTTTATGATATTTTTCTAACTCCTACATTTGGTGAGACTTTGCCTCAACCATGAATGCATAATTTAAGGATATTAGTTTTAACTTAGGGACATTCATGAATAGATCACATTGACTTCACTAGATTTGTGTAACTTCCTATCAATGTAGCACACTCACATGAAATTTTTCATGCACACCTAACCTGGGGTAGTTACCTATAATCCTGGGGTGACCAAGTAGGGTTCTAAATGACCATAGGTCATGATACTCTTTCACATAGGACTAAACATCTTATTGTACCCTCATAAGGTCTTAAAATGACCTTTTCATTAATTACAACCCTTGCATCTCAATTAGCCCCTTTTGTCTTAGATTTGAAAATTTAAATTTCAAATACTCCATTTTAGGAGGGAAATACATTAGGAGACCAAAATCACCCATAAAGGGCTCTAGGAAGCTAAATATTATTCTAAAGACACCTAATGAACCTACTACAAACCAAAAATGTGAATGCAACCCAAAATTGACTAAATACCATGATAAGTTATAGTGATTATTTATAACAAAATAAATAATGAGGATGAGGTTAATAATAATGTATGGTAAATTGAGGTACACGTCAACCATATCCTCTAGTTTGAACAAAGGATGTGGTGTCATGGACTCAAAAGTTAGAAGGTAAATGTGGTGTCACTGTATATGAAAATTAATGAGATCCACTACTAAAATAGAGAAATTGGTGTAGCTAGTTCTCTAGAAGTTTTAAGAAATTAAAACAAGTTTTTCCAAATCTGAATTTCAAACTCTTTATAAAAAAAAATTGAGAGAAGAGACTTCTCTTTTTTAAGATTTTATTCTTAATTTTTTTTTAACTTGGTTGTGTGATGTTTTTTTTTCTTTTGATTTCACCTTGTTTATGGTATGGTCCTATTTTAGATGATTCTTATATGATCATGGATAACTTAAAACTAATACAACATAGACTATGCCATGTGTAATGATCATTTCTGTGGAGAATAAGGTGTAAGGCGAGTTTGAAGAATGAAGAAGAATACTTTGTTTATCAACTTAGGAAAATTGAAGGATTTTAGGAAGGAGATGGCTATGCAAGCTAAAACACAAAAATAAACATATCCTTATAAATATTTATTCACTTCTAATTGATATTAAAGCCCAAATGCTTTATGTCCATATGTAACAATGCAAAAATGTATGCAATAATTACTTAAGATAATTATCTTATACAAGGACATAAGTTCTTTAAACATATTAGTTCATGCGAATGAATACTATATATCATTTAACAATTAAAAGTATTGTAATGACATATTATTTCATCAACTATAAAGTTTGAAACTAAATTTTTGTAGACTATTTCTGTAGACATTATTACAGTATTTTCCCTTCAATATTATTTATAGAAATATAATAATCATACACTAGTTTAATATTGATTAAAATATATTTTTTATTAACCTATTAATTATTTACCTACTAATTAAGTGTTGTCACATATTTAATGAGACATTAACTTTATTTACTTGTATTTTAATAATTAAAATAATTTTATGTATTGCAATTGTTAGCAATAATTATATTTTATTAAAAATACAAGAGCTTATCATGTGACAAGTATTGAAATTTATTAATAGTGTTTTAGTCATGTTATTATAGGTTTCACTAATTTTTTATGAAATTAAATATTATTTTTATACTAATATTCTATTTTTATGAATTCTAAATAACATATTAAATATATTATATGATTTCAAAATTTAATTTTTTATTAAATTTAATTTTATTAACATTTCTTTTCATTTTATTTTAATATGACATGTCATCAATGGATATAGAATACAATAGAGTTACAATAAAGACATATAGATCCATATATAATAACTAAAAATATAATAGAATTATAATAAGAACATGTGAATCCAAAACAATAACCAAAATATCATATATCTACATATTTCATAAATATGTTCTTGATGCAATGTGTTATAATCATTCTAGCATATCACAATCATTACATAATTTTCTATTACCAACACAATTTACTATATTGGGACAAGGAATAATGCTACACAAACGTTATTAACATTTTCATGTTTTGTTTTTCAAATATAATTTGATGTGTTAATAAATTTTAATAACGCTACATCTCCAATGCATTTCCATTTTAGTCATCATTCAGTTGCAATATCTTTGAAACTTGTGTTCACAGTATTTGATCATTGGAAAGAAGGAAACACTATTAAAAATCATGAGTGTGAGATCCAATTTCATCATTGGAAATAATGAATTACTCCTTTAAATAAATACATGAAAGCTATCAAGTGGAATGTCAACATAAATACAATTCATGTTCAAAATGAAAGAATGTTATTTCTTCTTATATTAAAATTAGTAACATTAATGTAAATATAACATGTTCTAATGTAGATACTAATATAGACAATACAAACTATCACTTCAAACAATATGTTACAATTAGATAATAACAGTTTTACAAACATGTGTCAATGACTCATTGTTAATATGTTTTCTCATAACATTGATTGAGAAAACCCAATGTGTTGTTGAGCACTTCTTTCAAGTGGTTTTATTCCAACTCGCAAATGGTCATCATCTCTTGAACCTTTTCCATGGAAACTTCTGACATTTGCATCCTTGCTGCACTCATTGTTTCCAGGGTTTTATGTGTCATATTTAGTTGACATATTTCCATCTCCATATTTACCTTCGACTTGCACAGTTCCATGAGATTCATCCTAAAAAAAAAATTCTTCTTGAAGTTGTTCGTTCTCTTTTTCATAAAATGTAATTTTATCTTCCAAAACCTTCACATGTGTTTTGCCAACCTCCCTCGTGTCCTCATACCTTTTCAACAAGGACAAAAAATCTAGGGCATGTGAATTTTTGTGAAGTCTTTACATTAAAAAATCAATGTAAAGAAAATTACAAAGTAAATAATTTGTTACAATATTTACCTCCAAAGATAGTAGACTCCAATTCATCCCTTCTCCTTTTAGATGGACCCAAGTCATTGTCAAATGTGTTGGCATTTTCCAGTGGATTGGTGGCAATTGAAGGTATCTTCATGTCACCATGCATTTTAGTCTGAACCATCATGGTTTAAGATGTGAATCTAGAAATTTGATAGACGTGGAGTGTTATTGCTTAATTAATCACACAATAAAACAGTCAAAAGTCACCATTATTTATAATTGACAATAAACTATATATATTTTATTGTAGATTGATCATTGCATTATCAACATACATAATATTTACCATTGCATTGTCTACATGTAAAATATTTAGAGACAGTCTATAGATTGATCATTGCATTGTGAACATACAAAATATGTAGAATAATGACTTGACTTATTAATATGCAATGAAAATTACATACAGAAAATAAAAAACCTTACCATAGTAATAGTTGTGAACCTGATTAAGTATCGGGATTACTCTTTGATGTACTTGACCAGTCAAATCAAATCTAGCCTAGAACATGTCATGTTTTACCACTATAATTTCATCAACAAACATATATTATCCCTACTTAAGAATTACATCTATAGCATCATTTAGAATGCTATAATTTTATCAAGAGAGATATACCATCCTTGACTATGAATTCCATGTCTATTCTCATTTAGAATGTTATGGTTAAGACAATCCAGGATAAAAGGAATCTTAGACCTAGGATTAAGGAAATTAGAAAAATCTTCATTTATATTCTTCCAAGAAGCTACCACCTCAGGTTGTCCTTTTCTAATTTCTTCAACCTTTAGTTGTTAAATCCTCATCACAATATAAGTTATTAAGTGAAAACAACTATTTTACCCCAAGATCCTTCAATCAAATCCCTACCGAATGGATTGAAATGATTTATGTGGATTCTAGAGTATTCTAAGGTCCTTTAGAAGTCTTCTGAAGTAGAGTTTGAGAAATAAGCCTTAGACATCTCCCATGCTAAGTATAATAAGAGTGGTTTGTAAATGCTTTAAATAAAACACAGTGCTCATAGCATTTATCTTTATTATTTTTTGTCAAAATTTTCCTAAGTATAAATAAGATACACTCCTCCCATCTTCCTCATATATGTTTTGGTGTTTTGCATCATTTTACATAACTTCTAAAAATTGTACTTTCTTTTCCTAGTGAAACTATTTTAGGATACCCATTTTCAATATCTAACTTCCTATAAAGTCTCAAACCTTGATCATATATACAAATGCCACTTCCTTTGTAAATTTACCTCTCACTTAAGCCTTCAAGTATAAATATAATTTGCCATAATGAGCTTATATTAACATCAAATCCTAACTGGCTAACCTACACAGTACTGACAAGATCAAAAACATCTTTCATTTACAGTCATTGTCATGGTATTATCAAGAGTTTCTAAACATACAAATGGATTATCTCATTGGTTTCAACCTTAAAGGCATGTAAAAGCACATTGATGCCATTGTTCATCAAAAGTTAAATCTAAAAAATATATATCTTACCACATATACATAGTTTATTATATATTAATAAACCCTACAACCATAATTCACACTGAAGAGTATTATTCTCAAATCAGTGAATGGAGAAAACATCATAAAATACCATTTTCACTATCTATCCAAGCCATTTTTAACTTCCTACAATTGATCCAATCCTTATCTTGACGCTCAAATCATACACTGATTATTTCTTAAATCATATGCATTCAACCTTAGAATTTAACCTTCATAATTGAAAGGAATTACCATCATCAATCACCTAACAAAACTTCCTAAGAAGATAATAATCAAAATTCCATGAGTCCCAAAAGAGAATCCATAGTCTTTAATTAATATCATCAAAATTTAATTAAAGAAAGATTAATCCAAAATATGCTTATTTTATATATGTACAATCATGTTTCGTACAAAATCCAACTCTAGGAAGGTAACTAACTCCCATTCATGGGCACTAGACTTTGATGCTTCACTCTATTATTTCTTTCTACAGTTCTAACATTAATTGTGTGCACCTCAAAACCAAGTTTATCAAATAAGATAATTCATAAGAGAATTCAACATAGACCCTTTGATGCAAGCACAATTCTTCTACAAGAACAAGTCCAACATTCTTGTATTTAATTATCCCTTTCTTTAAATATCCCTAATGTAGTGCCCACTTCCCTTCGACACCTTTTGGATATTGATTCTGATACTGTTGATTATACTAGTGGACATTATAGTAGCTTTTGACTTGATATGATGACTAGACATTAGAGATCATGGACTGTGTTGATTTAATTCATATATGATGCATGTGGCATTGGAGACATTTTATACTGATGTTTTTATATTGTTGGCATGGTTACATATATATGTGTTTTGGACGTGTTATTTTTATATATTGAGTAGACATAGAAAATTGAATTTAAAATTGATGATCATATGGTTATTGATGAAATTGTAAATGATGTTGTTACTTTCCTAGATGATTTGGAAGTTATATCTTATATATATGTTGGATGTTCTGATGCGGCCATGAGGCCGAAGGAGGTATTTGTGTTTTGTATGTTAAAAATATCACAACAAACATTGGGGGATTGGAGACCAACCACATTGGAATTCTGAATTCAACAATGGTCACCATGGCAACATGTATTGTTTTTTTGTATGTGTATTGTTTGTAGGTATCTCTATGGGGGGATCACCTTCAAATGTGACCAAGGGATTTTATGTATTTCTTTTATCTGGTTCCTTTGTTTATGTTAGTATGTGTTTAATTACTGATGTGTTCCCCTTTTCTATTTAATTAAATTGTGTAAATATTGTGAGTAATCATATTGTTAAAATTAATAAATCAATTGGAACATAAGAAAGTAATTATTGGAGTTGTTGGCTCTTGTATTAAATGTTATAAGATATGTGTAAGTAATTTTTAAGAGATGTGTAAGTTAATTTTGGAGTATGAAACACTCCACCTTCTTTTGAAATTCGAATTGGTCCTTGGAGGCTGATTTTGGAGGCTTGCGGGACAAGATAAACTTGTCCCATACCTCTTAAATTTGCATACCAACCGTACATATGGTTGGAGAGTTAAAATTAGCCTTCATTATGCATTTTTGTAAGTCAAGTTGTAAGTTGTAATTGCACTTTCTTACATATTTTTAATGTCAGTCTTTTGGGGTGTGGGATTTACTTGAGTGTGTAAGTAATCTATCATTTTATTCACCTACTTATTTATTGTGCCTTAGAGATTGAAGTTGACTTATGAGTTGGAGTTGAGGATGTGTGATGTAGCATCCAACTTGGATTCACCTCATCCTCTTCTCTACCCTCTCTATATATTCGAATTCCTTAACTTGTTTTTGGGGTTACTTCACCTTGCATTGCTTCATTTTTTTGGGTGACTTGCTTTTGGTTTTTGGAGCTCTTGCAAATGGGGAGAAAGTTGGAGATTGTTGCATACTTGTTGATTGTTGATCTCATGGATTGTTTTGCATTGGAGAGCTTGTTGTTTTGAACTTGGAAAAAACTTCATCATGGAGAGGTAAGAGCTTAGCCCTTAGAAATGCTCTCCTTTCATTTTTTATGCATATCTGAATGGTTGAATGTTTGAATGTGTTGTTTTATTTGTTGGCTAGTTGGATAGATGGCCTAGGACTGATGTAGGAGAATACTATGGGGTTTTCTTGTGGGAGGCATAAGTGTTTTAGGGAGGTATAAGTGTGGAGGGAGTTGGGATTTAGGTTCCACCTTGTAAAAATAAATAGCTTACATTTATTTACTCATTATGGGGTGCCATTAGAGGTTGGGGAGGCATAAGGAATTGTGAGGAAGAAGGGGTACTTAGGGGAGGCATAAGGGCATGTCAGGGATTTGAAATGATATATTTTCTTGGTGGTTTATTCTCAGGTGGTGATACTCATTTCCCCTTTGGGAGGCATAAGCAGCATCCCCCATATTTTCTTGCTCCTTTGGCTTGCATGATGAAGCCTGAGTATTGTTTTTTTTTTTGTTTCTATGGTTGAAAACTGTAGTTTTGTTTTGGATTGTGTTTGAATGAGAAATTTGTCTTATGTTGTTGCTATGTGTTGAAAAATATTTCTAATTGCAATATGGTTGGGGCTCAGGGGTCAATGAATAAGGATGGCTTCTCCTTTTCATTGGATGTCTTGGTTGGGTGGAGAGCGTTGCCTTTCCCCCTGTTTTGTCGTGATCAAATTGGAGAATGAAGGAACTTCATGTTGTTGATCTGGAATTGAGAAAAGGAGACACAGCTTGACAGTCCCTTGTGAAACTACTTTTGTAACCACTTAATGTGGATGACAAAGTAATATATATTTTGTACTGAAGAGTTACTATGTTTTGGAAAAGAAATCCCTTTTGAATGTGAAAGAGATATACTCTGAATTTTGTTTGTAAAAAGGAATGTAAAGAGAAAGAGTTGTAATTGTAAAGTTGTATTTGATCTATATAAATGGAAGTTGTTTACTTTTTTAAAATGATATTACTTTCATTGGAAATTTGATTGTTGAATGTATTATGAAATCTTGGTTTGGAAAAATATAAAAAAAACTATGTATGAAGAAATGTTATATAACTTGATTCTCTTGAAATGCGTGATTTGGAAATCAGAACTGTATTTTGTCCTTTGAATACTTTGATTTGAATCAAATTAATGTGTTGGGTTAGATATGGAATGAATTATAATACTTAAAAGATGATAAATGGAAAATAGATCTTTTCGAATTTAGTCTCTGTTAGATGTTTTCAAAACTGCAAAATATTAATAAAAAAATGTACATAATGACTCTGCAAACTATAGAAGACAAATGAAATGTCAAAATGAACCTAATATGATCAAAATGATCTCAATTAGACCTTAACACTTCAGAAATTATTATAGAATATTTCAAATTGGGCAAAGCCAAAATTGTAGACATCTTGTTCTATAAAAACTAGTAATTTGGAATTGCAATCAAACAAATTAACCCACACAATCCAACCTAAATTCCTCCAAGTGCAATCCTTCGTGTTTTTTTGACATGTTGAGAAAGAAAGAATTTCGAAATTGAACAAAAATTTATAAGTTAAAAATACTAGTTCACAGTTTAGAAGCCTGCAGAACGTTTTCTCAAAATTGACCCTTCAAACTTTACCAAAATTAAATTCTTAAGGTTTCTATGCAAAGAGGACGTAGAGATATTTCCAAAAATTCCTCGTTTTCCAAAAACTGAGTTCCCTATCAAAATTTATGGCCTTCTGAAGTTTTTACTTCATTTCAGGCTCAAAGACTAATCTAATTGTCAAAAAAAGATTGGGGGAAAAAATTGCAAGTGGACCCGCAGGCCCAAAAATTACTATTTGTCCTTTCATGGGAAATAAACACAAAAAAATTAATTTCCCCACCAATTCACTGACCTGAGCATTTTTCCCCATCGGCAAAATAATATATTTAAGTCCAAAAGTTATTTTGGCTAATTTGTTTTCCTCCACGGCCCCACCGCCCTGCAACCAATGAGTGCTCGACACGTGCCTTCGTTTGGCATTGGTAGAGGAGAGGATCATTTTCAAACTTAACACCTATAAATAAATTTTTTGGCAAACACCCTTAAATTTATCCGCAAGCCCACCAACCCACAACCAATGGTTGTTTGACAGGTGGCTTCACGAGGTGTTAGCGTAGGTGCGGAAGCACATTTAAACTCCATGCTTTTTATTTTTAAAAAAATCTAAATTTTCTAAGTTTCCCCGCCAACCTACCAGCCCACAACCTATGATTGATTGACACGTGTCTTGACAAGGCAACGGAAGAGGTGCAGGAACATTTTTAAACTTGCACTTTAAAAGTCAAAATTTCCTACTTCTCCCCGCCGGTCCGCCAACCCGCAACCAATGAGGACTTGACATTTGGCATCATTGGGTGTGGGCGGAGGCACGGTTGATTCATAGCCTTTATCACATTTTGGGAAAAATTCAAATTGTCTAAGTTTGCCCCGCCTTTGGGAAAATTTTCTTCCCAGGGCCCATAGGCCCGCCTTTGGGGAAATTTTTCCTCTCAAGGCCCGCCAGCCCATCACTTGAAAAATATAAGGATTTTTTAGGACTTCTTTATATCACTAGAAAGGGGAAGAAATTTCCTATCTAATGGTGTTGTTTTTAAGGAAAGGATAGAATGAGAAAGCCAAGGCTGGCCAACAAACAAAAAGCTTTGTCAAATGAACTTGACTTAGCTCCTCAAGATTCATCATTTGAAGTCCTATGAGAGTGACTCCATGTTACATGTGTACATTTTTTCGGTAGGACCAAAGTCAACCCTTCCCTAGCCACATTGTCCACTTTACCCTTCATCAAATCCTCATTCAACTCTACCACCAACTACCCATCCACCATTTCACTCCCCAACATCGCATCATGGATCCCAACTGCATTAATGTGGGATTTTGAATTTGAAAAATACCACCCAAGGGGGCACAATGAAAAAAATTTATTAAGCGTCAACATTATTTTACACATTTATTTATGAAATACACACATGCATGCATCCACACACACACAAATGCCACCCAATGCTCATTTTATTACTTTTACATCATTTATGGGTTGTAAATTTCTTCATGTGTCAGAATTAATGTGATCTTAAAAATACAAAACCATACATAAGAAAATAAAATGTACTCATTTATTCACTTCAAAATTTCAAGATCACTACATTAAAAAATTATTCTAAAATTACTAAAATCTCTCCTAAATCTCACCAAAATAGTAGCACACATTACCAACATCCCTTAGATATAATCAGAAAACTCCCAACTAAGTGTAATAATATAGCATCCCAAGTTACAAGCCTCTAAATTTAAGTCAACAAAAAGCATGACCAAAAAGCATGACAAACCACTATCATACATTATCAAATGAAAAAGTTATCAAATATAGTCACATTAATATAGATGTCACATATTTAGGTGAAGAACTATTTATGGTTTCAGGCCTCTTCATATAGTAATTCCAATGTAGATGGTGTATAGATTACACTTCAACTTAACCACAAACGTTTTTTACAAGGTTTCCTACCCATAGTTAGGATTTTAAGGTATTTTATGTCATATAAAGTATTTCACACATTTTCATGACCAAGTTTCATAAGAAGGCACATTTTAGTAGCTTGCATAGAAACAATAACTTAAATATGCCAAAAGTCTCTTTATGGCATAACCAAATGGTTAAATACATAACAACATACATTTTCCCCTTCTCATCATGCACGTTTAGACGTTAAAATGAATCATCTAAAAATCATATATGCTCCTTTCCTCCTTTGACTATAGTGAGATTAGCTTCCGAAGGATGATAATAACTAAGTGTATATCCTTTGTTATGTCTTCTTCGATTTAGCACATATTCTTATGGTTCTATTTTTCAACATAAAATCATAGTTATATTTTGATATACATATTAATGTTAAATTAATTAATTTGAATTTATCTCCTAATTATAACCCTAATGTATAGTTTAAATAAGAACGTAACACCTTTTTTAAATTTGGTTATGTCGTAAACATGTTTATTTTTTTGTGACCTTACATTTAAATAGTGGCCATGTTCCTTCATTTTTCAACCAAACACATAGGTTTATTGACTAGTATTTAAACGCTATCAGACTCTTGAAACATCTATTTGAATTTTTTTTATGCCATTTGTAAAACATTGCTAATTTACATTGAATAATGCACCTTTCATTAAATTAGCATACACTTTATATAACTATTATGGATTTTTATTATATCCATATCCATTGGATATAATTCCTCCTTTGAAATAAATACTAATATTGTTGTCAGAGACCATAGTTTTCCTCCTTCGAAAGAATGAGATGGATATAATTGGACTTTGGGATTTAACTTATGTCTTCCTATGTAACTTAAGAATTTATAATGTTAACATTTTAAATGTTGGAATATATTATTTTTGAGAAATACATATACTCATATAGACATAATAATGATTTTCACTCAACTTCCTTGATGACTACAACAACTAAAATGATTACACATACTCATTGTTATAGTAAATGGTCTAGAACAAAAAGTTATTGAATTATATGTAGGATGATTTTATGTAAAGCAATCATATAGATATGGATATAGATATAGATATAAATAATAAACAAAAAATACTATAGTGACATACAACTTGGGTAAGATGCCATCCATGCACTACTACTTCATTCTACATATGTCTCAACAAGGCTTGACTACACTATGGTTGACACTCCAATATCAAATTATATGGAAGTGGAATTTTGCGATGCAAAATATAGATATAAATATAACGAAAATATACATCATATTTTATACCTATACTACCTAATGTGCACACATAAATAATTTATGTATTAACATAGTTATTAGTATATCTCATTACACTATTGATGAATTAAATAGAATGCATACCTATTAACATGCCACCATAGACTGAATACAACACCAAAGGAATGTTTAATATGGAATTCCAAACCTTATTCCCTATAGGCGTTGTAATTTACAAAGAGGTATGCATAAAAATATTCAGTTACATGAGTATGATTTATATCTAATAGAATATTATGTAAATATATTTGGGATACATTCCTTATGTCTATATATTTTCTTCAAAATCATTCTAACACCACAACCACACAATCACCATAGTATGTGTGAATTTTTTTTTGACAATGTTCCAAAGATAGTTACAAAGTCAAACATGTTTACAAGAAATGTCGAATGAAAATCTATCTGAGAACATCGTATGATTATTTAGTAAAAACCTAAAAGGAACGAATTCATATTGGTATAAATTTATAGATTTATTAACTAGTATGATCACATAAAGTATCCTAACATTATTCTTCACTTAATTAAATACAAAATATACAATGATAAAAACTGCACAAAGTCACACCTAAGGTCAACTAGTAGTTTCAAATAAACAAGGCCAATGGAGAATTCAAAATATCAATCATTATTGAAATCTTGCATTTTTATTTTTTAAGCAATAGGTTCCATGACTTTTGTGAGGATATGATAGAAAAACACTTCCGCACAAGCAAAAATTGGTGTGGGTGAATTATGTAATTTTATTTTCTCTCCTATTATTTAACCTACAAAAATTACATGGAATATATGTATGCTAACACAAATTATTTTTTTACAAATATGAATGGAAAAACATAGACTCTACCTACATCCATTATTTCATAAGACTTTCATACCTTAGATTAGGAAAATATTGAAAAAAAGGAAAGAAAATTCATTATTTGATAAAAATGTAACAACATGGAATCCAAATAATATGAATCAATTAAACAATGCAATCCATAAATGTTCTATTGTTGATCCATGTTTTATGGGAACTAATAAAAAAGGAAAGAAAAATTGTTATTTTATTAAAATGTAACTCTTTGGAATCCATATGATACAAATCAAGTAAACATTGTAATCCATAAATCTTCTATTGATGATCCATGTTTTACTAGAACTTCATGTTTATTTTCATTTGATCCCTATAAGGAATACAAGGACTTATTAAATTGTAGATGCAATACCACACCAAATATATTGAAGGAAATTTCTTATGAAAGAAAGTATTGATTGTTGAATGTGGTTACAAGACACCATGAAAATTAAAATTTTTCTCTCAAAGTTATATAAAAATAAAAAAATGTCATAGACATATAAAACTACTTATATGATGAAAAATCATATATTGACAACTTTGGAATTTTATCAAAATATTTTAATCACCATGAAATACCCACCTATACTTTCATAATATACTTTAATATATTATGTCAATAAAATTATACATCAGAGGTAGAAAAAAAATTGAAAATTTTCACCATATGCTTGGTAGAAAAATGTAGAACATATAATCCTCCACATGATGCTACGTTATCTATATATCGTAAATTCCTAACAAAAACCTTGCAAAGTATGAAATAATTCAAAAATAAACATATCATATGGTCAAGCAAATTCCTCATGTCTTATGAAAACACTCTTTTTTACTTTAGGGGAAAAAATATCAAAATGTTTCCCATAACAAAATGTAATCTAGATGCACAAACAACTTTATTTATTCCTACATGAAGCATTTTATTGTTTTGGAATCACTGTTTTTAATCAAGACTTCTAGATATCATTCATATTATGGACATCGTCAAAAGTAATCTCAAAAACTATGACAATAAAAATTCAATCATTCATATCTTTTTATGATTCTATGTCATTCCAACCTAAGATTTTGACTGTTTAAGAAACTTTTTCAATAGTGAGTTCATATTGTATAAGCCTTTCCATGACATCAAAAATATATTGTAGAAATAAAGGCATAAATTCATATATAAGTGGGAACATATAAGAAAATCATATTGTGTGTAATGCCTTATTTGACACAACCAAATCATAACATAAGATTAAGGAAAATTCTGGCAGTTTTTTTAAATACATTTATTACTATCAAGTACATGATAACTATGGTCGGGACCTAGCCAAAAAATAATTTATTATTTTATTATTGATGCACTAACTCAACTACATTTAGGCTCACATCTCACAATTGGATTTCCCTTCCTTAATTATATCAAATTAAATTTTGAAAAATGTCCCATTAAGCCAATCATGCTTACCCATACCTAATATTGAATTATTTCGAATACATTGACTTAGAGACCACAATAAATCACACCAAGAAAGTCATTTTTCACTAACAAGTAGAGTCTCCAAATTTTAAGATTTCTTTTCACAAAACCAACTTCACAAATATAAAGCTAGGTACATTTTAATCCTTCAAGTAGGCAATACATTTCAACTCAATGAAAATACAAGGTTATATATATATATCCAAATTCAATCAAACTTCCTTACATTCTTTTAAATAAAAAAAGGATGGTTCCTTACAACTTAAATATAATATAAGAAGAATCTTCATTACAAGAAAAATGCATTTTTGAACTTTAGTATTTAATATTTTTCAACCCAAATGATGATCCAAAGTTTACACATATTTTCAACCCCAACAATATTTCTCCATTATTTCCTATGAACTCAAGATAAATTCCTACAAACTTCCTGCAAACTCTCTGCGAACCCTCTCGGTGAACCCCTAAATGGTCAAATGGCCGCAAACCCGTGGTCATTTTGGTGGCCATGGATCTGGTGGAGGCAGTGTTGTCAGAGGTACGTAGACTGAGGTTCTTTCATGGATTGACTAGGCATTTTTGCAGTGCTAAGGTGGCCTCTTTGAACCCTTACCCTGTTAGATCCTCTCATGGGGATGGAACTCAACTGACCTCTATTCAAAAGGAAAAGCCACCCTTAGCTACTACTGGTGACTGTAATAGTGATAGAACTGTTGGCGATGGGTTCCCTAACAACTATTCTTCAGTGGATCTGCACCCAAAGACCACTAGGACAGGCCTTCCAGATACCAAGGACGATGTGAATCAGATCCCGAATAATAAATAAAACATACCAAATACATTTAAGGATATTTTATAGGGTAGGAGCCTCACACAGGGGATGAGTCCCATCACAGCCATGACCCCAGCGGTTACTAATCCTAGCATTTCTTTTGGGGATGAAGTCCTCGATTCAGAACGTTTCTACCAGGAGCATGCCCTGATCAGGAGATTCAGCGGGCTATGGCCAAACCTAGCTACTCTTCATGACTAAATTATAAAGCACTGGATCCCAATTCTATCTGGTAAGCTAGATATTTATCCATGTGTGAAAGGCATGTTTATTGTTTCTTTTTCCTCAATTAGGGATAAGGAAGTCATAGCTAAAAAACTTTGGGCTTTTCAATCCCACTACCTGGTTTTGAAACCCTGGTTCCCTTCTTTTAACCCACTTACTGAATCCTTTGCCTGCAAACCAGTCTGGATTAGACTGCCCCATCTACCACTCCAATTATGGGATAGTACCTACCTAACCACTATTGGAAATACTTTGGGTCATATCCTTTTCATTGACCCCTTAACCATTGATTTCACGCACACAACCTTCCCCAGAATCCTTGTTAAGCTTGACACATCCAAAAATCTCCCTACTAATATAGAGCTTAAAGTCCAAAGTAGAACTTGGACACAATCTTTAGATTATGAACGCTTTCCCTTTAGGTGCAGAAAGTGTTTTGCTACCAAACACAATTCTACTGTTTGCGGTATGGAAAAGTGAAAAAATGGAAAAAACAACTAGTGGAAAAATGCACTCTCAGAACACCTGATTTTCAAAGACAAAGAGGATTCAAATACTAATACTGAAGATGTTTCTGACCCGAAAATTCCTCTCTCAGAAATTCTAGTTGTTGAAGGCGCTAATGAATCTCACCAGTTAGCGATGGTATGGAAAATACAAAAGATGTTAATGATTCTGTTGCCCCAGTTGGGTCGTTGGAGGATAAGGAAAAATACGCCTCCTTTATTTAATCCTCAAATCATGGAGGCTTCTATAGGCTAGATAACGGTGCGTAAAAAGAAAAAACTTTTCTCCAAGAATACCGGTTCTCCACCTTGCTAGTGTCACAAGTGCTGCACGGCTGCTTTGTTGGGCAGTAGCTGTCTGGTCGCTTTAAATCAACTTTTTTTTACTGATTTGCTGTTGGTTTTGGGTTTTATTCTGAGCAGGTTGTTTCCTACTTCTGGGATTTCATGTTTTACCGTGATCTTGTTCTTTTTCTTTGTTCTGTTTCATTCACATCTGGCTTCTGGAGCCTTCTTGTATAAGGGTATAGTCCCTTTCAAAAAACTATTTTGCGAATAGTAAAAAAAAAATATTTCTCCATTATTTCCTTTTCAAGATATAAATACATTTCAAAATTTCACTTAACAAAAATACCACATACAAGTAGATACAAGGATATGAGTCTACCACAAAATGTGTAAACAAGCTTTCAATATCCCAATTACTCTTCTCAAAAGAGGGGATAAAATGAAACAATATTAAAATATACAATGTTTCAAGATTCTTCTCAAGATAGGATAAGGCATAACAAATATTACAAAACTATTACAATTCATACTTAAAATTCAAGAGGACAAGCCTCCCAAATATGGGGAACAAAATGCCAAATTTTAACTATTTCTTCCATGCTCCAAGCATAATTTTCCAAGCTTCAAATCCAAATGAAAGTCTTCAAAACACAATAGAAATATGCCCTATTTTCCACCCAACCAGATGGCATAATCACATGGAATATCAACCAATGGAGGACATGTTATCCTCCCTTCAAGCCCATGGGAGAGAGAGAATGCATGCCTCAAAATTGCACAAGTAAGGGAACACAATTTGGGTGATTACACACACACACACACACACACAACATTTCAATGCAAAACAACCAAAAGAACTCCAAAGTCAGAAGAGGAGAACTGCATGTTTTCATCAAAGGAGAAGAGTGGAAAGGAGCCCATAATAAGCCATATTGTGAACCAAATATAGGAACACATAAAATAATCTCCATAGTCATCATACATCCCACCTTATCACTCCATCTCAAACTCCAAGCCTCCTCCAAGTAAGGATTTTCAAACCATTTTCAACCATGAGATGGTTTTTTTCACAAGGAAGGGAGATGATGTTTCAATCCATATCAACATCTCATCTCCCTCATCAAACCCTAAGAGGGGAGGAAAATAAATACAAATGGACCATCATGACGTGTCCCATCAAACCATGTGGGTGTAAGAAGGGAACATTACCTACATCTTCCCCAACACTTCAAAATTCATCTCAAGTGATGATAGATGAAGAAAATTCAAAGGAAGACAATATTTATAAAGATTCATCACCACAACAACAGTCCAAGCATAGAATTTATAAGAATAAACAAACATGTTTATTCCACAATTTTTTACAATAATAAAACAACAAGAATAAAAGGTAAGAAGGACCTACCTCTCAAACCATGTAAGCCAACTTCGAAGTGCAAGCCAATCTCTCCAAACTCCTAGCTCTCCCCCAACCTCTCCCCCATAGTAAATCTCAAGTGTAAATGAGACAAGAATTTCATTACCTCCTCTCAAAGTGGAGGAATAAGGAGAATATAGCCATTACCAATCCTCACCAATGAGAGGGTGACATATGTCATCCATCTCCTTCTCAAACACAAGACACCCCCCATTTCCCCATCACACATATAGAACAAAAGACTTAATGGAGAAATAATCTCCACAAAATTCCTAAAACGCCAATGAAGCAAACACAATTCAATCTTATAAGACAAGCTCATAAGATCAAGCTTACTTGCAATTTGGATGGTGACATAAGAGAGGTTAAAATGAGAGGGAAAGATCCAATTTGAACCTTGTAAAAGGTACGCCCTACCCATAGGTAGGGTCCAAGGAGTCCATTTCCAGTGTATGATGAGACCCCCGACAAGTGAAACAAGACCTCTTATAATTGCCACTTTTAGCCCAAATTCGGGTTTGGGAAAAGTGACACACTTTGAAAGAGGTGGTGGGGCCCACATAACCCATGACTTAGGTGGTCCCACACCTTTTAACAACAATGATTAATTACATAAAAACACTCACTAATAGCAAGTAGTAATCATTAGGTACCCTTAAACATGATTTTAGTACAAGAGGTTAAAATAATTTAGCACTAAAATGATTCCAAGGAGGAAACAACCCAATGGTGCCCAGCAATAAATATACAAAACATACATACAGGAGAAGGGTTTTCTTATATCCACTCAAAGACCAAGGACAAGCAAGAAAAAAATGATCACTCAAAGGGGTGAGGATTCGACCCAAATGACCAATTGTTGAAATCTTGGAGGTGTAAATCTCGAGTCCCACGTTCTCCTATCTGAACTTGTAACCTACACACTTGACTCACACATTCATCATACCCATTCTCGATAAATAATAGACCAAAGTAAAACAATGCCACATACACGACAATAATTAAATCAACTACATGGATAATCAATCTAACTGTAGCTAATCAATCGATAATATTTTCACGTAATGCGATTAAAATCCAAACCAAGAATGCAACCATACATCCAAACTAGATAACTATCCAAAATGTAGAATACATCTCAATAGTCACATCACGATAACATTTATATAATCATCATCTATAGCTAATTGTAACCAAAATGAATTAGTCAAAGTGACATACATCACATCATATACCAAATAAAATCCATCTAAATTACATCTTGATTATTATCCATAACAGTGCGGGTCACTAAAAAACTAGCAATAAAAATCACAATAATAGATTTATGGGCACAACGTGTGCCTCATACAAAACATGCGTCATGTTACAAGAGTAATCCACGAAAAAAAACCATATAATGATCCAAAATAGTACTGTATCAATGTCAACAATTAATCCAATGCGACCACAGATGAGTCTATACAATGCAAAAGAAAGCATTTCCAACTGGTGGGCACTACAATTTTTTACTTCTGTTTCTATATCTTTATCATTGTAATGATGACAAAAAAGGGCCAATTGTCACTACATCTATGTGTGAGCCCCAATAAAAATGTCTTTTCCTATGAGGATCAAAAATGTTATGTGTACACAAAATTAATTTGACATTTTCATTATCTCAGTGAAAAACAATGATCATCTAATTTACCTTTTTGGTATCTTTTTTCCTCATCACTCCATGCAATGAGTCAACACATGATCAATTTGTCAATTTTTCATGGACTCCTTAATAGTGTGAGTTAAAATTCACCCAAATTCACATTAGAAGTCATTAAATGTAACAGTTCTTAGAATGCAATCTCACACATGAAACATCTATCTACCAATAATTATTGGAATGCGTTCTATCAATCTGAGATGACATCACAATGTCATTACATGAATGTACAAACACAATTAGTATATTAACATTTTGATTTGGGGTGGTCATCATGAAGAGAATAATCTTACTTGGTGATAACTTGAAAATTTCATTAGTAAATAAATAAGCCTCCCTTCTAGAACATGATAACACTCCATCAAGACTGCCCCTTGTACCCTCATGTAAGAAATGTGGCTATGTGTTTACATGCTTTATTTTGATTCCATATAGTCAATGTCATAATCCTTGTTTTCCCTAGAGGACTTATTTTTTATCACCATCAGACTAATCCATTCCAAATATTCTACATGTGTGTAATTGATTCCCCCAACTATGCATTTTTTTGGAGTTCCCACCTTTACCTTGGTTTACACATCAGGTTATCGATTATGATACTATCAACTATACTTATGGACATTACTATAGCTTTCGAGTTGGTATGATGTCAAACATTAGAGATCATGGACTGTGGTTGATTTGATTCATATATGATGCATGTGGATTATTAGAGACATTTTATATTGATATTCATTGATACAATGTTTATGGCATGGTTATATATGTATATATGTATGTTTACTCTTGTACATGTGATATGTTTCTCATCATATTGAGTAAACCTAGAAAATTGAACTAATTTTATGATCATATATGTTATTGAGGAAATTGTAAATGATGTCGTTACTTGCTTAATGATGTTTGGATTTTTATATATATGACCTTGGAGATTATTGTATAATTATTTTGGATGATTTGATGTGGCCAAAGGTATTTAGTTTTTTGTCAGGTAAACATGTCACAACAAACATCAGGGGATTGGAGACCAACCACATTGGAATCTTAAATGAATTCAACAAGGGTCAATCATGGCAACGTGTATTTGTTATGTGTATGTGTGTTTGAATTGATGTTACGGGTTCCCTATGGGGGGAATCACCTTCGAATGTGACCAAGGGGTTACGTGTATTCTTTTATCTAGTTCCTTTGCTTAAATTTAGTATGTGGATTTTAGTGATGTATATTTCCCTTTATTATTTATTTTATTTGTGTCTAGATTAGTGAGTAATCATGTTATTAAATAAATTAAAATGGGTCAAAATATTGCATTTATTAGAGCTGATGGCTCTTGGATTATGTGTTGTAAGTAATGTGTAAGTAATTTTGAGTGTGAAACACTCCACCTTCCTTTTGAAATTTGGATCTGTCCTTAGGGGCTGATTTTGGAGGCTTGTGGAAGAAATTAAACTTGTCCCACACATCTTAAGTTGATACACCAACCCTTACCTATGAGTTGGGGAGTCAAAATCTAGGTGTTATTATGTATTTTAGGAAGGCAAGTTGTAAATCTTTTTTTGCACCTTCATTGCATGAAATTAATTTTGGTCCTTGGGGTGTGGACTTGGATTGTGTACCTAAGTAAATTTCATTCATTCACCAACCTTTTTAATTGTGCTTTGGATTTTGAAGTTGACTTGTAAGGTGGAGTGGAGGATGAGTGATGTGGCTTCCTACATGGAGCCACCTCATCCTCCTCCCTCCCTTTTCTATTTATTCGAATTCTTTTGTTGTTTTGGGGGTTACTAGAGGGGTTACTTCATTTGGTGACTTCATTTTTGGTTAGAGCTCTTGTAATTTGGAAGAGAGTTAGAGATTTTTTTGAATGCTTGTGGATTGCTGGAGATTTTGGAAGCTATGTTTGGATTGGAAAAAGATTTGATGTTGAACCTTTGGAGCAAACTCTACCATGGTCTTGAGGTAGGAGCTTTACTCTTTATAATGTTCTCCTTTTATTTATGCATATTTGAATGCTTGAATATTTTGGTATGTTTTTAGTTGGTTGATGTAGATTACCTAGGTATGGTGTATGAGAATACTATAGGGATCTCTTGTGGGGAGGCATAAGATTTTTGGGTAGGTATAAGGTTATTGGTGGAGGGAGTTTGGGATTGGGTTCCACCTTGTAAAAGAAATAGCTTGCATTTATTTACTCATTATGGGGTGCCATAAGAGTGTGGGGAGGCATAAGAGAATGGGAGGTATAAGGGGTACTTGGGGGAGGCATAAGGGCATGTAGGGAGTTTTAAATGATATATAACCTAACCACCTATATATATTATACCTCCAATTCTCTTGGGATTATGGCACCCCATAACGAGATATAATAAGTGCACCATGTGCTCATTTGGTTTTAAAGGAGGAACCCGAACTCCCAAAATCCCTCCATAATAACACATAGATGTCCCTCCTAAAACTCTTTTATATATATATATATAGCTATTTATTTTAAGGTGGACACCTATTTCCCTATTGGGAGGTATAAGCAACTTCTCCCAAGGTCTTGCTCCTTTGGCTTGCAAAAGCATGAAGCCTCAGGTAAGTGCTAAAGTTGTTCTTCCTGCAGTTCATAAAATATATATATATATGTATATATTGAATTGCCCTTATGTCTCCCCGAAGTATTATACATTCACCACTGTTATGGCACCCCATAACGAGTTAAGAAGTGCAAGCTATTTATTTTACAAGAGTCACAATGCACCCTCCACACTACATTTATGGACTCATATATATATATATATGTATTGTGTATATAATATATATGTATGCCTACTGTATGTGATATATACCTATATTGGCCCTAGGTTTATTTTAAGGTGGACACCCATTTCCCCATTGGGAGGTATAAGCAACATCCCCCATAGGTCTTTCTCCTTTGGCTTGTGCATGATGAAGCCTGAGTATTGGTTGTTGTTCTTCCTGTGGTTGTAAACTACAGTATGTATTTGGACTGTGTTCTATTTGTGTAAACTATTTTTGTGTTGTGGAAGCTAGTTTGTTGCCATGTGTTTAAATACATTTTTTATTGCTTTGTGGTTGGGGCTTGGGGGCCAATGACCTTAGAGGATGAGTTCTCCTCTTCATTGGAATTCTTGGTTGGGTGGAGAGTGTTGCCTCTCCTCCTTTTTTTGTTGTGATCAAAATATATATGGTGGATCTTCTTGTTGTTGTTCTAGAGCTAAGGATGAAGAAAAATTTTGCTCTTTCTCCTTAGGTTCCTTATTGTGAAATTTCCCACTTTAAGTGGATGGCATTGTAACATTATTGTGGTGGAAAGTTGCTCTGTTTTGGAATGGAACCTACATTTGAATGTGAGAGATGTATATTCTGTAAGTTGTATTTGATGAATGAAAAAGGAAGTTGTAAAAGAATTATTAGAGTTCAATAGAAGTTGTTTTAATTACCAAAAATGGTATGGTTTTCAAGATGAAATATGTGTTTTAAATATATTGTGAAATCTCATTTGAAAATAGGGAAAAATAAAAGAAATACTTATGAAGAAATATTACATTCTCTATTTCATTCAAAATGCAATGTTTTGAAAGTAGAACTCCATATATTAGGTTTTCACGCATGTATTGAAGTAAAATTATACATAGTGTAAAATTGGAATGGAATGAACTTAAATACCTTTAAAGTATGATAATGAAAACCTAATCAATGTCAGGCTTAAGTATGTAGCTTCCAAATTTGGATTCCCTATGTAAATCCTGTAAATAACCTTTATGAAATGTATACAGAGTATACTTGTGTAACTTATTAGAATGAAATCTAATCCATGAAACCATGGAATGAACTAAGGGTGAATGAATGCACATCATAAAACAACTGAGGATTTCCCTAGTAATTTATATTATAAAATCCATAATGTAGGAAAGAGGCATCCCAATTGCCATTTCATCAGAAAATAAGAAGAAATTCATATAATAAGGTCTGCAATAGTAAATCCTAATTAAGATCACTTATCAGATCCATTAGACAATATCAACCACCCAATTTTATTTATCCTAGTTGGGTGATTTGACTTTGAACATGAATGTCCAATTAGACCAATTTTGCTTGTCTGAGTTCCTATCAGCGGTCACATGTGAAGAATTAGGAAATGTTATTCTTAAGAATGATGTAGGTCCATTCCAAGTCTGATGACAATTATGTTCCATTGATTCCATGCATACAATAGTTGACTTACTTCCAATTCCCTTATATCATAGTATCTGAGTTGGTCATGATGTCCAAACATGTCTCCATGATATCTTGGGCCTGTCATGAATATGGGTGTCTATATGGTGCATTCATTAATATGCATGTAACCTTGGATCAATCTTTTAAACCTAGAAAAACTTTTCCTTGTCAAACTTGGTTGTTATTTATTTTTTCTGTGTGAGTAGAGAAATTATTTTTGTGTAACCAGAATCAGAACAACTCTCCTTCATGGTTTGTGCAGGGGGGCTTGAGTAGACCTTGCCTTTTGAACTAAATCTTGTACTTCAATGGGTTCATGGATCAAATTAAATGCCATCTTATACTTTCCTTGACTAAGATGTGATGATCTTCAATGTATAATTTCTCACTTTGGACCATATTTCCATAGGAGAATTTTAGCTTGGATGATTAGGGATCCAGGCCACGCCGTTAAGGAGGTAATTTTCCTTTGCAGAAACATGTCCATACCAGCATTAGGGAATTAAAGCATAGAGAAATCTTGAATGTTAGGAAAACAGTAGGGTCACATAGAAAGCTTTAAGGGATATTCAAAAACTTGATTTTCTTACCATCACATGGATTGAGTGTTCAGGGGTTCCTTGGGTGGGAATGCCAGACTTCGATTGTGACTGCACATAAGTATATTGTGAGATTCATTTATTTATCTCCATTTGTTTACCATATTTATATTGGGATTGAGTGATGTATGGAGGTTTGAGGCCTTGGTTTTATTTGAATGCACCCTTCAAACTCTGCAGATCATAGTGACATAGAGCTTCCTACAAAAGCTTGTTGTTATGATGCCTTTTCTGATGTAAGCTTCAATTTCAACATTTACTTAGTTCTGATGTTGCTTCTTGTTACTACGTTGTTCTCTTGTCATAATTCTGGGAGCTTTTTAAGTGAGCTTCTTCAAGCTTCAGGTACTTGAAATTCAGATTGTTTTCTAGTAGATGGATAAACTTGTTTTGGATTCCTCTGGGAAAGAATAAACTTTTTGTTGAATCTATTGCTACATCAAATCTACATGGAAGGGCCAGTAAAAATTAGACTCTTGATTTGATGGGAAGGTATATTTACATTTTTTACCGGATAATTTACATGCCTTTGAATGTAGATGTAGGTCCTTGGTGTGGTGCCCTATCAATGGTGCCCTGTAAATAAAATTAGTCGATGATATTCATGATCCACCTAGGGATTTTAGGAATAGACCCTTTTGAGAGTACTAATTTGATCTAACAGATTTAGGCTGAAGGGATTGGTTCCTCCTATCAAGATCCAGGGATCATCCTGCATCAAAACTCAATTTTTTATTATGAGAGGTTTCCAAAAGCAGTTTTTAGGGGTTAGCATTTGGTGAATTCCTCAAGACCTTAGCATAAGGAATTGGAGCCATTTAGATGTTGTGGTAATGTTGATATAGAGAGAAATAGACGTATCTTCCATGTTGAAAATGTGGACATGTGTGGTGGACATCAAGTGGAAAAACAGTCAGTATAAAATTTTCTCATAACTCTGACCATCAGAGGTCCCAACTTGAATAAATGTTCTTCTATTTATCATTATTCAGACCATTGCTTTGATAGAAAGTATGTTGTTAGGGTTTAGATTTCTTGGTATGGTTGTAGAGTAAATATTACAAATCCATCTTGTGAAGGCAGGAGATCTATTTTGGGCATGGTGTAAGGGGTCACTTGGGATATGAGATAAAGAGTTGGGGCTCAGGCATTTTGAAATTATCTAGTAAAATTCTAAGTTCATATCAGAGCCTATATTGGCTGATGGGAGTGTTGCCTCATAACAAAGTGCTTATGTAGATGGTACCCTTAGAACAAGATTTACCAGCAATCACTGCTGAGCACCATTATAACCCCATTGCAATGTAAAGAAAACTTATTGGTAGAAATACCTATCACTCCAAAGAAGCTATTGTATCTATTAGATTCTTCAGCTAATTGCAAATTTGCAGTATCAATAGTATTTGGATGTAATCTACTATTGGTAGTAAAAATTCCATATAATTGCTGGGAATAATTCATTTACATTACTTCTATTCAGTTGAAATAACTACATAACATCTTATTAAGGCATGTGAAGGGGCTTCGAAAACTACCTCCAATATCTTTGTATTACTTCCAAGTGGAAAATTTGGAGTACATGACCTGGGCATGGAATGCGTTATCTCAATCCTTTGGAAAATGGATTTTAACAAAATAATTATGATGAATCTACAAGATGATTTCTAGCTAAGGAGTGATATAATTTTCAAATTGGGTAGTTTAATAATTTCCTTACAGACGAATAATCCCACTTTAAGTAGGACATTGTAATATTATTTTCCTTATGGAAAATAAGGATGTGAACTAAAGCATTTATGAAAGAATTGAATTATATTTGAATCTCCCAACCCATATATATTGATGAAATTATATTGATGAATAAAATTGCAAATAAAAAATTATTTAAGATTCAATATAATTGAAACAGTTTTTTTAATTCCACTTACTCAAAAAATGGTATGGTTTTCATTTGAAATTTGTGTTTGAAATATATTGGTTGAAATGAGAAAAAAGAAAATTAAAGTCTCAAATTACCTTATCAAGATGCCACTGAAGTAAATATTTGGCAATATTTCTCCCTTAATTATGCATGTTTTGGAAAGTTGAACTAATCATCTATTAGTGTCTTTTCACATCATGGATTAAGTAAAGTTAAATAAATTTTAAATATGGAATGTGATTGAACTTAAATATAGAAAGTTTCCTGATGACATACGAACCAAGGGAGATCCAATTAGTCCCCTAAGGTATGATTTCTATTTGAATCATTAAAATGCAAAGAAATTTTCAGGAAAAAGCATAGTACTCTGCAACTTGAGAGACAAAATGAAACCTCAAATTTAATTAAGGATGGAGCTAGCACATCATAAGAAATACATTTCCCTAGTAATAGATATTTTGCTAACTCCAGTAGTATTTGGGTATGGAGGCTATAATTAATGTCAATATCTGCAAATAAGTGTTAATAATGTCCATCAATTTTGAATTGAAATCCCTCAATAGGTCTAAACCAAATTATTCCCTCCTTGGAATGCATTTAAGTGCTATATTCCTTGATACATGGATTTTTAATAAATCCACATTTGTAGTATGTATGAAGTGTGGGAAGTGTAGTGTACATTCACCACAATATTAACAGTTTGGAAAAAACAGTCTATGTATAAAACTATATATATGAAAATATAAATTTGTGTTATTTCCCATAAGGCTATAGGTAAAAGAAAGAGTATTTTGATTCCCATACACCTGCACTAGTTTGCAAAAGATTCCGATTCATTTTCCCAAATTCAGAATTTGGGGAGGGATCAGGAAAGTTATAGGCAAAATACAAATTTTTTTACTTTTTGGTTTCAGTGCAAAATGGACTAATTGCAATAAAACCCCAAAGGAACATTTGTTGCAAAGTCAGGGAAAATAAAACCTGCAAAATAAGGCCGAATAATAAATGACAGAGTTGAATGGCCTCACAACAACCCCATTTGCTTGCAATGCTAATCTGCAAGGTGATATTAAGCCTTCAAAAATTCACATCCCTTCTTAGGAAGGAAAATACTCTAGATACTTTGAAGGTAAATGTAACCAAAACCACGGTAGAGTAAAAACCTAAGGAAACTTCCTAATGATAGGATCATATATCTCAACTCTATAACCAAAACAAGAAATGGTCTTGAGCCTATGTCACAGCTTGGAATGGAATAATTTCCTGGTTCCCAGGTCCCTTCATTTAACTTAAGATAAAATGGGAATTAGGAAGGAGACTTATTATATCATTGAGAAAGGCAAGAATTCAAATCATCCAGATGGTAAAGTATGGATTATTTTAGCTCCAGAATGTAAGATGACCGAAAATTGTGAAAAATGAGGTAAATGTGAATGGAGAGAGTGGAGAGTGGGTAAGTGGGATAGAATTACCTCTTTTAACATTAAATACCTAATATCTCAGAGCATGCATTGACCCATTTATGAACTTGATAGGACTCACTTTTTGGGGAATAAGGAGATCATTAATATTCCTTACAACTTTGTAAAATAGGACCTTGCTAGTAGTTTCAGACCTAGTCTATAAATTAGAATAACCTTGAGGTATTTAAGATTTCATTGGCCCTTTGACCCTTAAATTTATTTAAGGTGATTATTTAAATCAGTGTTAATTAATGATTATTTATTGAATTAACATCCTTGAGGCAGAAATTTGACAAATGCTTGGCTTAATTAGATGTATTAATTTAGCAATGAATTCCGTAGGTTTTAAACTATTTGTTATAAACATGGGGAATAAAATTTTTATTAATGTATCATTGTAATTTAGGAAATTAATGTTGGACAACTACCAATGGGTTAAATGCCAAATCTAGTGTCACAATTAAGAAAGTTCAAAAAAACTATTTATTCCAGATAATTTTTCTATCCAAATGCCTAGGTTGTTCTTTTCTCGTGTAAATAAATTTTACACGGGGATTACAGCTTGGGTTCATTCATGCTTGGAAATCGGAGATTGAAACACAATAAATTTGTCGATAAACCAAATGATTCTTTATCCACATAATAATGATGGTGAATTAATCAAAAGTTGAACTCGCTTGGTGATTTTGTCGAACCTATCTTTAACTATGGACTCAATTATAAACTAAATGGGTATTCTTACGGTATTCTGATGCTAATAAATTGTACAAATTTCTACATAAGAAAATTAATTCTGATACAATAACCTAACCAATGATAGTTCCAGAAATTAACATAAACACCATTTAGCTTTACCTCCTGTTGGACATGATAAATTTCATGGTGTAACTTTAATATGGTGCAAGAAAAGCTAGCAATCCCATGGCTCAGAGTCTAAGGTGGGTAAATTAAAATTTGTTTAGAGGAATTATGCTTAACCTATGTATGTTATGGATCACCAGTCTAGATTTTGGAGGAGTTAGCATGTACTTGGTGGATGTTAATTCCTACAAGTAATTAGAATAAAAATTTAGATGTTCGATAGGCATGGATTCACATAATACATCATTAACCAAAAATATATGACAAAGAGTGAGGATAGTAATGGACTATTGGACATAGATTAAAGGGTTATGATGGTTCCTTGGACTTTCTGTTTGTTGTACAACATCACATCATAACATGATTTTTATCACATCAGATTATATTGGAAGGTAATGATAGAGGAATTTTATATGTTATGATTCATATGCAAGAATCTTCTAGTTCATTGTGGGCTTAGCCACTTTCATTTTGGAGGCCAATAATTTATATGGATTTTACTATTGATGAGAAATTAAAAATACATTATCTTATATTTGTTGCAATTCAAATGGCAAGTGATAATTGCATTATGATAGCCATGGTTGGACCACTAGGAAATTTCTATTGTGAATTGAGTCCAATCGTCATATGCTAGTAGATTAGAGAACTGTTTCATGGTTTTCACCTTTATGCATTGATATTGGACAAATCCTTCAAGAGAAAAAATTAGGACTTATCAAGATTTGTATGGGTAGAGTATCTAGTTGATGATGGTGGTGGTGGCCACCTTACAATATGTAAGGAAAGTGGAAGGATTGAAGTAACCTTGTTTTGTTGCAAAACTTTGGGGCATAGAAATTGAGTCAATGTGCGATTGACTTGGACAGATATTTTAAGTGGACTACCCTCATATTGGTCACAGTAATTTGTTACTTTGGAAAGATAAGTTTCACATGTTGTTCCAGTGGACTATATAGAGGCCTATTGAATCTAGGGGATGGGAATGTAGTGCCCACTTCCCTTTGACACCTTTTGATACTGATCATGATACTGTTGATTATATTATGGACATTATTATGTAACTTTATTTAGTATGATGTTAGATGTTAGATCATGGATTATTGTTGACCTTGATTCATATATGATGCATGATGATTATTAGAGACATTTTAATATATTGATGTTGATATGTTGTTTGACATGGTTATATTATGGATGTTGTTTCAGACATGTGATATTTGGATATTGTGAGTAGACCTAGAAAATGGAATTGATTATTTGATGATGATATAGTTGTTGATAAAATTGTAAATGATATTGTTGGTTGCTTAGATGATGTTGTTGTGATTCACATATATCTAGATGATTTTGGAATTTTATTTATATTATTTTGGATGTTCTGATATGGCCACGAGGCCGAAGGAGGTATTTGTGTTTTGCAGGTTAAAATATCACAACAAACATCAGGGGATTGGAGACCAACCACATTGGAATTCTAGATGAATTCAACAAGGTCACCATGGCAACTTGTATTGTTTGTGTGTGTTTGTTTTGTTAGGGATTCCCATGGGGGGGATCACCTTTAAATGTGACCAAGGGGTTATGTGTATTTTATTTATTGGTTCCTTTGTTTATGTTTGTATGTGTTTATTAGTGATGCTGTTGATCCCTTTCATTATTTATTAAATTGTGTGTAATATTGTGAGTAATCATATTGTTAAGTTAATTAATTCAAATATGTCATAAGAAAGTAATTAATAGAGTTGTTGGATCTTGAATTAAAGTGTTGTAAGAAATGTGTAAGTGATGTGTAAGTGTGTAAGTTTTTTGGAGTATGAAACACTCCACCTTCTTTGAAATTTGAATTTGTCCTTGGAGGCTGATTTTGGAGGCTTGTGGGACAAGTTAAACTTTTCCATACCTCTTAAATTTAATTTATACCAACCATACCTATGGTTGGAGAGTTGAATTTAGACTTCATTATGCATTTTTGTAAGACAAAGTATGCAATGTTTTATTACACTTCTTGCTTACAAATTTAATTTCAGTCCTTTGGGGTGTGGGCTTGGATTTGAGTGTGTAAGTAAAACTGTCATATTATTCACCCACTTATTTATTGTGCTCTTGGAGATTGAAGTTGACTTTTGAGGTTGGAGTTGAGGATGTGTGATGTGGCATCCTACATGGATCCACCTCATCCTCCTCTCTTCCCTCTTCTATAAAATTCAAATTCTTTCCTTGTTTTGGGTTGCTTCACTTTTGGGATACTTTTTGGGGAAAATTATTTTGCTATTTTGAGCTCTTGCTTTGGAGAAGTTTTTGGAGATTTTTGCATGCTTGTGTAATTGGCTGATTTGGGACTTGCTTGCATTGGATTAAAGCTTGTTATTTTGGAACTTGGAAAAAGCTCCATCATGGAGAGGTAGGAGATTGTCTCTTGAAATGCTTTCTTTTCTATTTATGCAAATTGTATTGTTGTGAATTTTTTGGCATGTTTGTGGGTTGTTTGGGTAGATGGCCTAGGAATGGTGTAGGAGAAGACTATGGGGTTAATTTTGTGGGAGGCACAAGTGTTTTGGGGAGGTATAAGTGTGGAGGGAGTTGGGATTTGGGTTCCACCTTACAAAGAAATAGCTTGCATTTCTTTACTCGTTATGGGGTGTCATAAGAGGTTGGGGAGGCATAAGGAAATGTGAGGAATAAGGGGTACTTGGGGAAGGCATAAGGGCATTTCAGGGATTTTATATATGATATATATATTGGTGCGGTTTGAAATCAGGTGGTGATACCCATTTCCCCTTTGGGAGGCATAAGCAGCATCCCCCATAGTTTCTTGCTCCTTTGGCTTTGCATGATGAAGCCTTGTATATTTTGTTTGTATGTTTTAATGTGGTTGTAAACTGCATTTCTGTTTTGGACTGTGTTTTAAATGTGAAATTTAATTGTGTGTTGTGGAATCCTGTTTTGTTACCATGACTTGAATCACATCCTTTATTGTTGTATGGTTGGGGCTCAGGGGCCAATGAAGAAGGATGGCTTCTCCTTTTCATTAGATGTCTTGGCTGGGTGGAGATCATTGTCTTTCCCATGATATTTTTGTGATCAGAATTGGGGGAATGATAAATCTACATGTTGTTGTTCTGGAGTAAAGGAGAAAAAGAAAACAATTTGACAGTCCCTTGTTGAAATGAAATCTTATTGTAACCTTTCCCATTGAAGTGGATGAACTCATATATGTTTTGTAGTGGAAATATGTTTTATTGAATATGAAAGTTGTGATTTTGAAATGTAAAGGAGAGATATACTCTATTTCTGTTTTGAAAGAACGAGATGTATTTTGTATATTGTATTGTGAAAATCAATAGAAAAGAGAAGTTGTAAAAGAAGGAAATCTCGTCTTTTGAATAAAATTTGCATTATTTTCCATGATTGGAACTACTTATATTTAAAATTATGAGTTTTAAATGTATTTTAAATCTCTGTTTGAAAGGAAGAAATGCGTGTGAGGAAAATACAAAACTCTGTCTTTTGGAAATGTGTAAAATTGGAAATCAAATTTGCATTTTACTTTTGAAAATTTTGATTTGAGTCAAATAAATTTATTAGATTATAATTTGAATGAATTCTAATACTTCGAAGATGAAAATGGTAAATAGATCCTTTAAAATTTGATCTTTGTTTTGTATTTTCAAATTGGCAAATACTTTATCCAAAATGCACAGTTCAAACCTACAATAATAAAAATAACATAATTAAATGATTAAACTGAAGTAGTATTCCCTAAATGAATTCTAATTAGACAAAAACATATAAGGAATTTCTTGAAAATTTAGCAAAATTGGGCTCAAACTGTTTTGTTGTCGTTTTGCTGTCAAAGTTGTATTTTTTTAATTGGGAGTCAATAAAACAAACTTGCCTTCCAAATCCATCCTAAATCCATCTAAGAATAATTTTCAATGTCTAATTGACATGTTGAGAGAGGAATAAGATCAATTGATTAAAATTTCATAAGTTAAAAATTACCAGAGTTCCTTTTTAAATCCTGCAGATCCTTTTTGTAAAATTGACCCCTTAAACATTAACAAAATGAAAAAATATTGATTCTTGTGAAAAGAGGACATTGATAGCTTTCAAAAAGTCCTTGTTTTCCAAAAAAAAATCTCCCAATAAAAGTTTATGGCCCCTTGAAGTTTTTCTTCATTTGGCGTCAAAAATAATTCCTAACTATCAAAAAAAAAAAAAGTTGGGAAAAGTTTCTAAGTTTTCTTGGCAGCCCCCACCACCCCACGGGCAATGAAGTGTTTTCCTTTGTGCTTTCTGGTCAAAACTTCCAAAGGCACAAATTTACCACCACTCCTCTGACTCGCAAGCCCTTTCTTTCGTCAAAAATCACCCAAGTTCAAAAACTAAATTTTTGAAAAATTTCCCCCACAAACCCACCGCCCCGATTTTGACTTTTGGTTGTTTTTGTTTCGGTCGCGGAGAGGATCCCATAAATAGGCAACTTAGTGCTTTGGAAAATAATTTGGGAAAATTTTGAAAGTTTCCTGCACCACCCCACCAGTCCGCAGCCAATTAGATGCTACCACGGGGTGTCACAAGGTGTCGGCGGAGGAGCGGATCCCCTTTTTAGCTTAACGCTTTGGAATTTTTTCTTTGGGAAAAATTTTCTAAGTTCTCCCACTGGTCTACCAACCCATAACCAATCGATGGATGACATGTGGCACCTTGTAGTGCATCAGCAGGAGGAATGGAGCATTTGGAACCCTTTGTATGCTTTTTGGCAAAAAGGGTAAAAGTCTAAAAATTATCCCATGGGCTACGTTTCCCCTATAAGTCTGGGATATGTTCCCACGCGTCGAATCAAGGATCGACATGTGTGCACAGAGGTAAATTGCGCTTTTGTCCCAAAAGGGAAAATGTGCTAAATTCCTTCCTCGCTCCGTCGGCTCGTGCCTTAGAAAATTTTTCTTTTCCGCTCCACGATTCCTTCTCCGGGTGAAAATTTTCCCCACGATCCGTAGGAACGCCCTCGGGAAAATTTTGCTAACTAGGCCCGTACACCCGATCTTGGGAAAATTTCCCTCCCAAGGTCCACTGGCCCATAACTTGAGAAATAGGAGGAGTTAGGAGGACTTCTGTATATGACAAGAAAGGTGAGGAAATTTCGTATCTAATGGGAATATTTTTGGGAAGTTTTGAGTGCATTAATTTTGAGAACAATAAGGTTGAATGTCTTAAGCCTGTTAGAAAGTGGTATAGTGAGAAATTATGCTCTTAACCTAATTGATTAATCTAACCCTATGTTTAGACCTTGTGATCTTTTATAATTGTCATATTAACAAAGCTATAAGCTATTAATAGTATATTGGATTTGAAACTTGCTTGTGACATTTGTTGTCTTGTAACCTGGTTATAGACTCTTTTAAACAACACAAAAATAAAATTTATTCCATAATTTTCCTAACTAATCCTAGGTTGCTGTTGGGTCTCAAGTGGGTTGTTTTTAGCAGGCCTTACAAGAACATTGAAAAAATTAAAGAACTTCAAAATCATTATTTGATAAACATATACCAACTTAGAACCGATATAACATAAATTAAGTAAGAAATGAAATCCATTTCTCTTCAATTGATATTTCATGATTGATGGGAGCTATGAATATTTTTTCATCTGATGCATACAAAGACTACAAGGAATTACTAATCATACATGCAACGCCACACCAAATATATTGAGTGCACTTGCTTATGAAATAAAGCAATGATTGTTGAATGTGGTTATAAGGAATCTTGGCCACTAATTGTTTTCTCTCTAGGTGATGTATATATGAAAATGGTCACCAAACATGCAAACCTACTTGAAATGATGACAAGTTAGATATTCACAATTCTAACATCTTTTCAACATAGCCCATCCAACACAAACTACGAACAAATACTTTCACAATATGCTATAGTGTATTATATCATGAAAATTATAAGTAATAGATAGGAAAATATATAGCACTCAACATTTTATGATTGCTAGATTCCTCTAGAATATATATTCCTCCACTTGATTCATTGTTTTCTATATCTCACAAATTTGTATTAAAAATTGTTGTAGATTGCAACACCAAGACAAAAGAAACGTATCATATGTTGCGATACCTTACTCTTGTGATGTGAAACCACTGTTTTTTAATTTGAGTTTGAGAAAAAAAAATTCTGTGTTACCCACAACATAGATAGATAAGCCCATAGAAACAACTATATTGATTTGTACATGAAATATTCCATTGGTGTGGAATCACTGTCACTTATAGAGAAATCTAGATATTTGTCATATAATGGACAATTTCAATAGTACTAGTGGAAACTTTGAAACTAAAAAAAAATTATTGATGTCTTTCCATCATTATATGTTATTCCGAAAGGATAATCTAATGGTTTAATCATCTTTTGTGGTTGTGAATTCATATTGTAGAGAGATTTTTTACGACATCACAATTATTTTTGCATTAACTAAGGCATCAATTATGATATAAGTGGGAACATATCAAAATCTCAAACGTCACAGGGCATGTAAACTTATACACCCATCATGAAAAAGAGACTCGAGCTATAGAAGAATAAAGTGATGATGAATTACATATTGCAGAAATACAACAAGTATAAGAATGAAAACATCTAGTTTCTCGACTTCAACCTAGCACAAACATTGAATCCAGTGACCTTGAAATGCTTGGGCAATGCGACTTTGATACAAGCTACACTTAGAATGTAGATGTATTTCCATTAGAATTAATAAAGAGTGCAACAAAAGTTATCAATACAAATCAAGTGTGCCCACATCCTATTTCTGAAGCACCCAGAAAAAGACATGCTCCGTAGATACTATCATATAAGCAACACAATGGTTTTCAATTATTCTACACCGCTTCACAAATACATGTCAAGCAATGGCACTCAAAATGACACCAATAAATCATATTTGACTAAATATATTGAAGATGCCATGTCTTCATCTACAGCTGCTATTACTTGTTTGAGTTGACTGCATACATTCAAGATGCCATGTCCTCGCCTACAAGTGCTATCACTTATTCTTTTGGACTAAATACATTGAAGATGCCATGTCTTCATCTACAACTGCTATCACTTACTCATTTCTGACTAAATATATGTTGAAGATGCCATGTCTTCATCTACAACTGCTATCACTTACTCTTTTCTGACTAAATATATATTGAAGATGCGATGTCTTCATCTACGACTTCTATCACTTACATTTTCTGATTAAATACATTGAAGATGTCATATCTTTATCTGGAACTGCTACCACTTAGTTTCCAAGCTTAAAATTCCTATTATTGAATCCTCCGAAGGACAATACATCACAAACCAAGAGAATCTTATATATAGACTCTTCGAAAGTTTTTAACATTTTGGAAATTAGGTCGTTTATGGGTCTCTGGAGTGCACTTTCTCAGACGAAACAAAGATATCGGAATATACAATTTCCAATGCGAATTCACCATACATTAATGGGCTGAAAAACATGTTGAAATTGTATGGATGTGCTCATCCACATCGATAGCACGTCGCAATTAAAAAGAAATTATTGTTGCGGAACTCCTCTCAACAATACGAAAAATAGTGGCAAACAACATAATTTTTATTAGAGGTGGCGGACAATGAGTGGCAGAGCTTCTTCATGTATTACTCGCCGCCACGTACACTGTTTCAGGTTTTGATACACACTTCATATATTCTGTAATCTACCGATTTGTTTTCAAGATTAAAATATGCCTTTCAACTGACGAATTTTTCCGGTCGTATTTCAAAATATTGGTAAGTTAGTTTTTTTTTGACACAGACGCAGTCCCACGCTATTACAACAAAATAGCTATGAAGTCCAAATAATTCCATTGCATAGGAAAATACTGTGAAATCAAAACTGCTTTTCCACAACACAATTACATCGAAAATACATCAAAATAATAGCATAAAAACAGTAAGAAGTCAGTTAGCCTAAATAAGTAGATTGTGAACTAAGAGTTATTTACAATGGAGTTAAGGGCTTCCGAAAAGAGTCTCTTTTCATGTTTTGGACAACTGTTCACTCTTCCAAGGTAAATAAACTTCAATAGAATTGATTGGCTGAAATAAATTATTAAAAGGAGAGGATGTGATTTTCCTCTCCTTCAAAATCCCAAGAGAGTCTTGAGGATTATGCGTCAAGGATTAAGATTTGTGAAGAACAAGAATCTCATCAATAACAAAAGTAGACACAACCATTGAAAGGCACTTTTCACAAAAATGTGTAGATGTATCCTCAACAAATTCAGTGGAGGCACTAACAGTTTAGCCTCATTCTTGTGATTAGAGTGCCCTCAGTATGCAATAAAATGCCCTATTTCAAAAAATTAATGAAAACAAAAAAGCTAACCCGTCGTAGTCCAACTATGGTATGTCCTCTGATCTGCATATTAATCTCCGTTGGGATGTCTTGGGAGACATCTAAATCTACTAATTGAGCATAAGTAGTATGGTAAAGGACATAGGTTTCATCATCTGATTTAAAAAAAAAAAACCCAATGCATTACCTATGGCTTCAAGGCATGGATCATTCTAAAGTTGTAGGGGAAGACCCAGGAGTCTGACCCATATTGGCAGAGTATCAAAAGAGTCCCTCGAGGGATAAAACAAGAGATATTATCTTATTTGTGTTTATACATTATGAATTTTTGATATGTTAAAAGAAATATTTACGAAAATAATAAACATGTTGGTTCTTGTGATTGGTCAAATATATGATAAAGATAACAATGCTATTTTATCCAACAGGTTCAACATATGATAAAGATATTGTTGATGTGATGGATGCAACTTAAAAAAGAAGAATGAGAAAGGATAGAATGAGAAATCCAAGTCTAGCCAATAGACAAAAAGCTTTGTCAAATGAACTTGACTTAGCTCCTTAAGATTCATCATCTTAAGTCCTACGAGAGTGACTTTGTGTTACACATGTACATTTTTTTTTGTAGGACCAAAGTCCACCCTCCCCTAGCCATAGTGTCCACTGTACCCTTTGTCAAATCCTCATTCAACTCTACCACCATCTGCCCATCCAACATTTCACTCCCCGACAGCCCGACGTGGGTCCCAACTGCATTAATGTGGGATTTTGAATTTGAAAAAGACCACCTAAGGGGGAACAATGAAAAAATATTAGTACGCATCGACATTAGTTAACACATTTATGAAGTAGACACATGCATGCGTCTAGAAACACACACACACACACACACACACACATGTGAGTGTGTGTATCTATGCATGCGTGCACACACACATGTCATCATCATAAAAAAAAGTATAAACCAATATCTTGGTACCATCAAACATATTGACATTTTAAACACTTAAATTGTGAAATTTATTACTTGAAAAGCTTAGTGTTGGTTAAAAATTTAAATCACGAATTTTGATCAAATTAAATACTCAAATACCGATCATTATCTCGTACATGACTTGTTCTCCTAATTAAACCTCATAACATCTCATAAAACTATTTACATTACTCCAAAGTAATCTATATCAATCCTAATTGTAGTTTCTAGAACTTTAGTTTTCTCACTTTCTTCCCGTGCAAGTCAAAAAAGTAGGGCCCAAAAAACCAAATAGTTTAGTATGAAACCAATAATTTCATCCCAAGCCACCCAATGCTCATTTTCTCAATTTTATATCATTTATGGGTTACATATTTCTTCATGTGTCAGAATTAATGTGATGTTAAAAATACAAAACCATATATAAGAAAATTAAATGTACTGATTTATTCACTTCAAAATTTCAAGATCGCTACATAAAAAAATTATTCCAAAATTACTCAAATCTATCCTAAATCTTACCAAAATAGTAGCGCACATTACCAACATCCCTTACATATAATTAGAAAACTCCCAACTAATTTTAATAATATAGCATCCCAAGTTACAAGCCTCTAAATTTAAGTCAACAAAAAGCATGACCAAAAAGCATTACAAACCACTATCATACATCATCAAATGAACAATTTATAAAATATAGTCGCATTAATATAGATGTCACATATTTAGGTGAAGACCTATTTATGGTTTCATGCCTCTTCATATAGTAAATCCAATGTAGGTGGTGTATAGATTACACTTCAACTTAACCACAAATGTTTTTTACAAGGTTTCCTACCCATAGTTAGGATTTTAAGGTATTTTATGTCATATAAAGTATTTCACACATTTTCAAGGCCTAGTTTCATAAGAAGGCACATTTTAGTAGCTTGCATAGAAACAATAACTTAAATATGCCAAAAGTCTCTTTATGGCATAACCAAATGGTTAAATACATAAAAACATACATTTCTTCCTTCTCATCATGCACCTTTAGACATTAAAATAAATCATCTACAAATCATTTATACTCCTTTCCTCCTTTGACTATAGTGAGATTAGCTTCCAAAGGAGGATAATAACTAAGTGTATATCCTTTCTTATGTCTTCTTTAATCTAGCACATATTCTTAAGGTTCTATTTTTCAACGTAAAATCATAGTTATATTTTGATATAAATATTAATGTTAAATTAATTAATTTTAATTTATATCCTAATTATAACCCTAATCTACAGTTTAGATAAGAACTTAACAAATTTTTAAATTTGGTTATGTCATAAACATGTCAATTTTTTTGTGACCTTACATTTAAATCGTGGGCATGTTCCTTCATTTTCCAACCAAACACATAATTTTATTGACTAGTATTTAAACCAAACTCTTGACACATATATTTGAATTTTTTTATGCCATTTGTAAAACATTGCTAATATACATGAAATAATGCACCTTTCATTAACTTAGCATACACTTTATATAATTATCATGGATTCTTATTATAGCCATATCCACTGAATATAATTCCTCCTTTGAAATAAATCGTAATATTATTGTCAGAGACCATAGTTTTTCTCCTTAGAAAGTTTGAGATGGAGTCAAGGATTTAACTTATGTCTTCCTATGTAATTTAAGAATTTATAATGTTAACATTTTAAATGTTAGAATATATTATTTTTGAGAAATACATCTAATCATATAGACATAAGAATTATTTTCACTCAACTACCCTGATCACTACAACAACTAGAACAATTACACATACTCCTTGTTATAGTAAATGGTCTAGAACAAAAAGTTATTGAATTCTATTTAGGATGATTTTATGTAAAGTAATCATATAGATATAGATATACAGAACAAACGAAAAATACTATAGTGACATACAATTTGGGTAAGATGTCATCCATGCACTACTACTTCATTCTACATATGTCTCAACAAGGCTTAACTATGCTATGGTTGACATTCCAATATCAAATTATATGGAACATGAATTTTGCAAAGAAAAATATAGACATAAATAACACTAAAAATATACATCATATTTTATACCTATACTAGCTAATGTGTACACATAAATAATTTATGTATTAAAATAGTTAATAGTATATCTCATTGCATTATTGACGAATTCAATAAAATGTATACCTATTACCATGCCACCATAAAATGAATAGAACACCAAAGGAATGTTTAATATGGAATTCAAAACCTTATTCCCTATAGGCGTTGTAATTTACAAAGTAGTATGCATAAAAATATTCAAGTACATGAGTTTCATTTATATCTAATAGAATATTATGTAAATATATTTGGGATACATTCCTTATGTCTATATATTTTGTTCAACTTAATTTCTAACACCACAGCCACACAATCACAATGGTATGTGTGAAAAAATAAATTTGACAATGTTCTAAAGATATTTACTGTAACGCCCGCTAAAATATTCCACTTGAGACCCATGAACAACCTAGGTTTAGTTACAAAATTATGGAATAATTTTATTTTTAAAGTGTTAACAACCAAAGTCTCAAGGACAACTAAATTCAACTGATAACTTTTCCCATTATAATAATTAATAATTCCACATTATAAAGAAACAAGTGTAATAAGTCCACATCTAGCTCAAATCTCCTTAGGGATTAATTTAATCACTGATTACATTGACATTTTAGCTAAATATTCCCTCATTAAAATTTTAGGGTTAAGGGATGAAAACAATTAAATACCCAAGGTATTTAATTACACAAGATCTAAGACAAGAGCGTGGTTTAATTATAGTGGGGGAAAATAATACATATTTAAAATCATCATAGTAATTTCTTAATTACCCACTCCCAGAACTCGGTTAAAAATTCAATTTGATTTTTTCCATTATTAACATAATTAAAACTTCTTGAAAACATTCCCATTAAATAGGGAATTTCCTCACCTTTCCGGTGATATAAGAAGTCCTCCTAACTCATATTTCTACAGTTATGGACCCGCGGAACCTGGGGTGAACATTTTCCCAAGAGCGGGCCTGCGGGCCTGGGGAGGAAAATTTTCCCCAACTCGGGCCTGCGGACTTCAGAGAGAAAATTCACCTAGAGGAGAAAAGAAGACCGGCGGAGTGGGGAAGGAATTTAGCACTTTTTCCCTTTTGGGACAAAGCAAATTTTACACCTGCACCTCCACCGATGCCCAGGGAGGCCACGTGATAGCTCCTTATTAGCTACGGTATGGCGGGTCGGGGGGGATGATTTTGAAATTTTGCCCAAAATTTTTCTAAAGCGTTAAGGCTTAAAAATATCCACTCCTTCGTCAATGCCTCGTGAAGCCACGTGGCAGCACCTGATTACCTACGGGTCGGTGGGGCTGCGGGGAAAACTTAAATTTTTTTCCAAATTTAGTTTTGAAAGTGCTTAAGGTTAAAATCTATTTGAGCCTTTACCAATTCCCAAGAAACCACATGTCGATCAATGATTGGCTGTGGGGTGGCAGAGGAAAAATTGCCAAATTAACTTTTTGGACTTAGATCATTTTTAGACAAAATGAAGGCTTACGGATTAGCGGAGTGGCGGGAAACATCATGAATTTCCACCTTTTGGGAAAAAAAAAAAAGGAAATTTTTATCCCGCGGGTCCACCCAAGAATATTTTATTCATTTAAAATTTGACAAATTATTTTGAGCCGGAAATGAAGTAAAAACTTCAGAAGGCCATAACTTTTGATTGGGAACTCAGTTTTTGGCAAACGATGACTTTTTGGAAATCTCTCGATGTCCTATTTTCACAACATCCTTAGGAATTTTATTTGATAAATTTTAAAGGATTAATTTTGAGAAAACGTATTTCTATAACTTAGAAAGTGAACTGCTATTTTTAACTTATCAATATTGTTCAAATTTGTCATCAATTCTTTTTCCACTTGCTAAACAGGCATGGAGGATTTTACTTGGAATATTTTAAGATAGATTTCAAGGTTGATTTTTCTTGATTGATTTGCATTTGAAATTTATTAATTTTATACAGCAAGAAGTATGTAATTTTGCCTTTGCCCGATTTTGAAAGGTTCTATAAAATTTTCATAAGTATTTTGGTATGTTTGGGGTCGTTTTGACCTTACAAATAAAATTTGATATTATATTTTGTCTTTTTGATGTTGCAGGGTCATTTTCTTCAATTTCTAATTAATAATTGCCATTATGAAAGTTATCTAACAGAGCTCAAATTCGAATAGATTTAGGTTCATTTCCCAACTTTAAACTATGAATTCATTCCAACCCAATCTAACCTACTAAGTTGACTCAAGCAAAGTATTAAAATGCAAAATTACAATTCTGATTTCTAAAACATTTATTTAAAATAAACTAGAGTATAATCACATTTCTCCATACGTATTCACTTTTTAATCCTTCCAAAAGAATTTCAAAATACATTCAACAATAAGATTTCAATACTCAATAATTCCATTTGAGTAAAGTAATACAATCCTTTATTGATTCCAAGAGATACCTTTACAATTTCTTCTTTAATTCCTCAATTACAATATACAGAATATGATTTCTTTCACATTCTTTCAAAAGAAGAAAAATAGAGTATATCTCTTACACAATTCAATTTACAACTTTCATAGCCCATACAAACCATCTTTCCATCAAAAATAATATACAAGATCATCCACTTCAAGTGGGAAAAGGTTACATTAAGAAATCATATCAGCAAGGACTGTCAAACTGTCTTCTTTCTCAGTTCTAGAATAATAGTATGAATTTCCATCATTCTCCAATTTGGTCACAAAAAAATAGGGGAAAGGCAACGTTCTCCACCCAACCAAGACGTCCAATGAAAAGGGAGAATCCATCCTTCTTCATTGGCCTCTGAGCCCCAACCACATTGCAATAAGAAATTTTTTTTTTCAACTCATGGCAACATTAGGCTTCTAGAAAAAAAAGAAAAATTTATAATTCAAAACACAGTCAAAATCAAAACTATAGTTTGCCACCATAGAACAAAACAACAAACAACACTCAGGCTTCATCATGCAAGCCAAAGGAGGAAGAAACTATGGGAGATGTTGTTTATGCCTCCCAAAGGGGAAATGGGTATCACAACCTGAGAACAAACCACCAAAATATATATCATTTCAAATCCATGACATTCCCTTATGCCTCCCCAAAGTACCCATTATTCCTCACATATTCTTATGCCTCCCCAACCTCTTCTGGCATCCCATAACAAGTAAATAAATGCAAGCTATTTCTTTGTAAGGTGTAACCCAAATCCCAAATCCCTCCACACATATACCTCCCCACAACAATCCCCATAGTCTTCTCCTACACCATACCTAGGCCATCTACCCAACCAGCCAACAAGCAATATCAAAACATCCACAACATTTACATATGCATAAATAAGAGAAGAGCATTTTAAAGAGTCAAGCTCCTACCTCTCCATGATGGAGTTTGTTCCAAAGTTCCAAACAACAAGCTTTCCAATGTAAAATAGTCCAAGATCAATAATCCACAAGCATTCAACCATCTCCAACTTTCTCAAAAAATTGCAAGAGCTCCCAAAACCAAAAGCAGTCACCTAAAATGAAGCAATGCAAGGTGAAGTAACCCCCAAAACAAGCCAAGGAATTCAAATATATAGAAGAGGAAAGAGAAGAGGATGAGGTGGATCCATGTGGGATGCCACATCACACATCCTCAACTCCAACTCATAAGTCAACTTCAATCTCCAAGGCACAATAAATAAGTAGGTGAATAAATGACAAGTTTACTTATACACTCCAAAACAAGCCCACACCCCAAAGGACTGAAATTAAAAGCATGTAAGAAAGTGCAATAAAAACATACAATTTGACTTACAAAAATGAATAAAGAAGGGATAAATTTAACTCTCCAACCATAGGTAAGGTTGGTATATAAATTTAAGGGGCATTGGACAAGTTTAACTTGTCCCACAAGTCTCCAAAATAAGCATCTAAGGACAATTTCGAATTTCAAAGAAGATGGAGTGTTTCATACTCTAAAATCAACTTACACATTTCCTTACAACACTTTAATTTTAGGCCAACAACTCTAATAATTACTTTCTTATGTCCCGATTTGATTAATTAATTTTAACAATTATGATTACTCACATTAATTTACCACAATTAATAAATAATGAAAGGGTAAACACATCACTTAATAAACACATACAAACACCAATAAAAAGGAACCAAATAAATAAATACACATAACCCTTGGTCACATTTAAAGGTGATCCCCCCCATGGGAATCCCTAACAACAATCAAACACACACACACAACACAATACAAGTTTCCATGGTGACCTTATTGAATTCATCTAGAATTCCAATGTGGTTGGTCTCCAATCCCCCGATGTTTGTTGTGATATTTTTTAACCTGCACAATACAAATACCCCTTTGGCCTCGTGGCCATATCCAGAACATCCAAATGAATATAATATAATTTATATAAATCATCAATATATATATGAATCACAACAACATCCAGACAATCAACAATATCACTTACAATTTCATCAGCAACTATATAATCATCAATTTTAAATTCAATTTTCTCGGTCTACTCAATATATCCAAATATCACATGTCCTAACAACATCCATATATATATATATATATATATATAACCATGTCCAACAACATGTCAACATCTATATAAAATGTCTCTAACAATCATCATGCATCATATATGAATCAAGAGTCAACAATAATCCATGATCTGACATCTAACACCATACTAAATCAAAACTATAATAATGTCCATAATATAGTCAACAGTATCATGATCAATATCAAAAGTGTCGAAGGGAAGTGGGCACTACATCCCCCTCCCCTTAGACTCAACTTCCTCCTGGAAGTCACTGGAAAGAGAGATAGGAACAAATGCAATAGAAAAAGGATCACTCCATTATGGGATTGCTTGCTTCAAACAAGTGTGGGTCTACAGAACCTAAGTTTGGTCCAATGCAATTCAGCAAGAAGAAGGGAGATTACAAGGGATGAGTTCTAAACTTTCTGCATGCAAGGCTACGAACACTTAAATCTAGAGAGTAAATTTACGCTATCAACCAAGATACCACACATAACAATATAACATGAAGAGTTCAAAAGAGTCTTAAGAGTAACCACCAAGTAGAGGAATAATAAGGAGAATTCCATGAGTTTGAGAATGACCACATAGTTTCCCAAGGAATACAACATACTACAATAATAAAAGTTAAGGTTTCTACTAAGTTTAAGCCATGATTTCAAGGTTCGTTGTCTAGACAAGGCTAGCAAAAATCAACTATGACCAAATTTGCATGAGGAACAAGTCTACTCAAGGTCCCACAATTTGAGGATCACACAGGATGAGGTTAATCAACAAGGACACCTAAATCAACAAAACATTTAAAATCAAGGAACTATTCAAGGAAAGCACTTCTATAACTCGAGAGGGTATAATTAACTTTTCATGGTAATACAAGCGAAGTCAAGACCACAAGTTTTCCTATAGTCTGATTTTTACACTTTTGTTTTAAGAATCGAACACACCATACCAACCAAATCTAAAGAAGTCAACCATTTAGCAAAAGAATATATATATATATATATATATATATATATATATATATATATATATATATATATATATATATATATATATATATATATATATATATATATATCCCCTAGCAACTAACATATCAATACAAGTACCATACATTATAGCACAATGGGATTTATTTATCTTATTTCCTACTCAAGCTCAAAATAACCATAAAGAGAGCACAAGAAACACCAAGGACCACTCAAGGTCACTAGGGAGAAGAACAAGTAACATGGGGTCCAACTACAATCCAAGGGTGCATCGTATCAAAAGTGAATAACATCATCTTGCACTTTCCATCCTAATGGAAAAGGGGCAACAATAACAAGGTGACCCAAGAAAATATGAAGAAAATAAGACTTCCCAAAGTTATTTTATATCCTTAACATATGTTGCCTTAAAATTACAATAACTTAGGTCTCCAAGGACAAGACAACACGTAAGGAGGTTGCTTCTTAAACAACAAATAAGTCTCAATCCAAAAGGACCACAACTCACACTCGTCGAGCTACAGGACGATAAGGGTATGATGACCCAAAACTCCCACAAGAAAGGCACATACATATATGAATAAGAAAGTACTAAGCAACTAGAACACATTGCTATCCACCAGGTGTTTCACAATTTCAGGTAGGCGACAGAACTACAGGTTCAACTAAACATTGCACTCAATACACATAAATCTTACTTATTTTATAACTCAACTAATTAAGTCAAAAGTTGTAGTTTCATTTGCTAAGCACATTCCTTTACATGAGTTTTCTTAATTAAACTTCCTCCTTTATTATGACATCACATGTTTGTGTTATAAGGACCACTAAGGGGGCCATGATATCTCACCATTCTGTAAAGGCAGAAAAGAGAAAAAATATTTATTTTACTCCTAAGGGAGGTAGATGTACAAAGTTTTCCTTTTCTATTCTTCTACATGTTTTTTTCTCTTCTATTAATCTACCAAGGTTAAAGCAAGAACCATTTTCTCTTTCTATGTTCCAGTTTATTTGTTAAGCTTCAAGGCCAAATCTCCTCAATTATAGTTTTATGATGTTTGGGTGAGTCAATTTGTCAATTAAAAATTTAATGAGAAGGAAGGGTAAACATATCACACTATTACTTTTATGGGAGAGAGAGGTAAATCAACACATCACGTTTTTAATTCTAAGGAAAACAAGGGACATTCAACATAGAAAACACATTATTACTTTTGTAAGAACTAGGAAACAATCAACCAACATGGATCACAACAATATTTCGAGATTTTTATTTAATTTTTAATTTTTATTTTTCACTAATTACAAGTATCATAAAACATTCCTAGTGGGTTTCTACAAGTTCTCAAAATAAGTTACAAGGGAGGCCCATTAAGGAAGCATAATTACTTTTACTGATCTACTAGGGTTTAACAATGTTTGTTGTTTTGGTGAAAAATATTTTACTCACCTGATAAGACAAGGAAAGTTTTCAAATCTACACCCATATTACCACAGGATACCACCAACCAAGAAATCAAAATGACAAGGAAATATTTTAACTATAAGAACACCACATACTCACTAGAAAGCGTCAAATGTAAGCAGACAATCAACTATCTTATTCAACATGGCTTTACGACCAAGAGTTACAGTTTTGCAAGAAGAATCACATTATAAAATACCACCAAGATTAAATTATCAAGGTCTAATTACACTATCATCACCAATGTCATGGTCCAAAAGACTCAAAGCATCCATAAGTGTCTCCACGTAATCCAAAATTAATAGGTCATAGAGTATTATTCATAGTAACTAAAAAAAAGTTAAGGAAAGGGTAGACTTATTTATAGGTCAAGAGGGAAAACAGACACACTTAATTTACACACAATACTCGAATGGGATTAAATCTAACCATAATTACCAAGATGCATACAATCCTCAAGTCACTACTTAATATAATGAAATGAGGAACTCTTGATAAAACTTAGCATGCCATCGAAGAGAAGCCACTACCAGACAAACACTTTTCCACTAACATCCACAGCCAGCCAAAAGCAAACCGATCCCACCATAATTCATCAACCCACAATTAAACACCTCTACTCTGACGAGGTTCAAGCTCTTACCAGATTGTAAGAGAATCACCACCACCGCTAACAGGCTGCCAACTAGAACGCACAACACAACCAAACTCTCTTCCCAACAAGGTCGAGTAATGAAAAGGTCACTCTAAGATCCTAGATACACTCAAGGTTCCATGCATCTAAAACCAAGGCATAAATTTAAGCACCTAAGAGGACATTCAAGACACCTAGGGTGTACCCCCATACGACAAAATGTATGAATACAAGTAGCATAGAACCAGCTCATCATCATGCAAGAAGAAATCCACATAACATTTAGCTAAGTAGCCAACAACATAACGAGCTCTGAGTCACCAATCAAAATAAAGTCCAAGAAATATCACCAATCAAGGAAAGTGGCTAAGTAGCCACATTGCAAAGTCTGAAAATTCTCACAAAAATATAAATAACTAGAAGAGCCTCAGAGCTTCTCAATCCAATCATAAAATAAGATGTTGGTCCTTGATAAAATGACACAAGTTTACGAATGTAAAATACAAAACATTAACACCACATTCACTTCACAGCCCTTCATGGCCGCCAATAGGGGTACTCTGCCTCAAGGTTAGTTCCAAGGACACATGCATAGGATTGGGTCATAAACGACACCCAGACTTAATGTCCACTCTCCCATACGGGTAACAAAATGAAAAACTGACAACCAGACCAACTTTCCTAACTACTAAAGGAAGGAAGCTCTAAACAACTTCTAATTAACTCTTCCTGACCCCAGGACACAACCACTATTGTCCAACCACAAGATTCACACCATACAATTTATCATTCCAACAACTCCAATAAGGAAGGGTCTCAACAAAGGGCTTAACGCATCATACAATTAAATCAAGTTTTAGGACTTGTAAAACAACACATTTTCAAAGGGGAACCAAGTTTCCACTACACTAGAAGTTCACAAAAATCAATTTAATTTGACATTCTTAGTTACCCAGGTTTAGAAAAAATGCCACTGAGTGAGTACAACAATTCAAACAACTTATTATTTTATTATTATTTTAATTTTGGTAGTTCAAATGAACAGAGTAATGTAATATTTCTTCATATGCATTTCTTTTTCAATTTTCAAACAAGTTTGTTTTCTTAGATTCAAAAGTGTGCTAGGTTTACAGTTCATGTCTCAAGTTTTCTAGTGTGCCCAAGGGTCCAAGCTTTGAACCCACGGCTCTGATACCAAGTGTAATGCCCTCTAAAATCTCCCACTTGAGACCCATGAACAACCTAGGTTTAGTTACAAAATTATGGAATAATTTTTTTTTTTAAAGTGTTAACAACCAAAGTCTCAAGGAAAATTAAATTCAACTGATAACTTTTCCCATTCTAATAATTACTAATTCCACGTTATAAAGCAACAAGTGTAATAAGTCCACACCTAGCTCAAATCTCCTTAGGGATTAATTTAATCACTGATTACATTGACATTTTAGCTAAATATTCCCTGATTAAAATTTTAGGGTTAAGGGACCAAAACAATTAAATACCCAAGGTATTTAATTCCACAAGATCTAAGACAAGAGCAAGGTTTAATTACAATGGGGGAAAAGAATACATATTTAAAATCATCAGAGTAAATTCTTACTTACCCACTCCAAGAACTTGGTTAAAGATTCAATTTGATTTTTCCCATGATTAATGCAATTAAAACTTCCTAAAAACATTCCCATTAGATAGGAAATTTCCTCACCTTTCCAGTGATATAAAGAAGTCCTCCTAACTCCTCATATTTCTCAAGTTATGGACCGGCGGAACTTGGGGTGAAAATTTTCCCAAGAGCGGGCCTGCAGTCCTGGGGAGGAAAATTTTCCCCAACTTGGGCCTGCGGACTTTGAAGAGAAAATTTTCCCAGAGGAGAAAAGCAGACTGGCGGAGCGTGGAAGAAAAATTTTCCCAGATGCGGGTCAGCGGAGCAGGGAAGACATTTAGCGATTTTACCCTTTTAGGACAAATAAAATTTTACACCCGCACCTTGCTATGCCCAATGGGGCTGACGTGGCATTCTCCTTATTGGCTGTAGGTTGACGGGTCGGCATAAGGAACATTTGGAAAATTTGACTATATCAAATAGTGACGAAAATTGCATGTTTATGATTGCAGGAACCTATACCTTAAAATGGATCAAGAAGATGCCACATGTAGTCCTTTGATTTTAGCTAGTATATTTCCCTGCTATGAAAGGCGGGGAGGAAATGTGGCCCAACATGTCATTTTTATAGCGTTAAGGCATAGATGAAGATGCTCTAAACTCCCTTCAGGATGCCTTAAGGAAGCCACATGGCAACACCTGATTTAGGGGCTGGAAGGATGCGGGGAAAACTTACAAATTTTTCCACATTTATTTTTGAAAGACAATTAAGATCCAAAATCAATCCAGAGCCTCTACAAACGCCATATTGAAGTACATGTCCTAACCATATGATTGGCTACGGGGAGAAGGAGCTTGGAGGCAAAATTGCCAAATGTCCTTTTGGACTTAGATCATTTTTAGACAAAATGAAGGCTTGCGGATTGAGCGGAGCTGGGTGAAACTTCATGATTTGCACATTTTGGGTAAAAAGGGGAAAAAAGGAAAGGTTTAGCCTGCGGGTCCGCCCAAGAATATTTTATTCATTTAAAATTTGACAGTTAGATTATTTTGAGCCCAGTGGGAAATGAATAAATAACTGCTTGAAACCAATAACTTTTGATTGGGAACTCAGTTTTTGGAAAACTAGGACTTTTTGGAAAGCTCTTATGTTGTAATTTTACCAAGAATCCTTAGGAATTTTCAGTTTGATAATGCTTTAAAGGGTCAATTTTGAAAAATCTTTCTGTCACTTAGAAAGTGAACTGATAAGTTTTAACTTATCAATTCTATGGAAGATTTGTCAATAACTATTTTGCACTTGCCAAACAGGCATGGAGGATTTTAAATTTGATTCTCCCTTTGGAAACCTTGTAAAAACGCAAATTGTTTGAACCCTTTGATTCTATAAAAATTTCTTATGTTTTGTGTTTCATACTCCAAAATCAAATGTCTTCACATCTCTTACACATCACTTACACATTGCTTACAACACTTTAATACTTAAGAACGAACAACTCTAATAATTACTTTCTTATGTCCCAATTTGATTTTTAATTTTAACAACATGTTTACTCACATTAATTTACCACAATTAAAAATAATGAAAGGGGTAAACACATCACTTAATAAACACATACAAACATCAATAAAAAGGAACCATAATAAATAAATACACATAACCCTTGGTCACATTTAAAGGTGATCCCCCCATGGGAATCCCTAACAATACAAACAACACACACAAAAAGGCAAACAAGTTGCCATGGTGACCTTGTTGAATTCATCTAGAATTCCAATGTGGTTGGTCTCCAATCCCCTGATGTTTGTTGTGATATTTTAACCTGCAAAACACAAATACCTCCTTCAGCCTCATGGCCATATCAGAACATCTGCACGATTCAAATCCCGGAACTTGAAACATAAATGAATATAAATAAGAAAACAAAATCATCTATATATATATGAATCACAACAACATCCAAGCAACCAACAATATCACTTACAATTTCATCAACAACTATATAATCATCAATTTAATTCCATTTTCTTGGTCTACTCAATATATCCAAATATCACATGTCCTAACAACATCCATAATATATATATGTGGATAATGATATGTATATTCATCATCAATGTCATATATAAAATGTCTCTAATAATCATCATGCATCATATATGAATCAAGTCAACAATAATCCATGATCTGACATCTAACACATACTAAATCAAAACTATAATAATGTCCATAATATAGTCAACAATATCATGATCATGTATCAAAAGGTGTCAAAGGGAAGTGGGCACTACATATTAGGTTTATGGATCTTCCTATGTTGAAAATCCCGACTGCAGTCTTCAGTGAAGTCTGCATACGAATCAGGGGCAGATCCTCTATGCTAAGGCTTTTCTTCAAACTCAGATGCGGTTTGGAAACTGATTTGCCATTTAGTAATTAATGTAGGTATCTTTAAGCAAAATAAGCCTATGTAGCAAGGGCTAAATGGGATTTCCCAATTTATAGGCTCTAACTATCCCTGTTTTATAATGAGGTGACTCCATTTATCAACATAGCTCAAGGAATGGTTTCAAATTGCATAACACGTCTAAAATATTTTTCTTTCGTAAGAAAGGATGATACAGGAATAGCTTCCTAATTATGGTGCAATGGAACTATTTTCAGGAAATACAAGGTAGGCTAAATATCTTTCAGAGAAAGTTGTTTTTTCATTGTGGTGAATTAGGGATATTTTCATAGCATCAACTATTTAGGAAAGGCTGCAAATTTTAAAATCTATTCATTTCACTTGTATGCAATCAGATGAAAATTCACATTGAAAGAGGAAGAAATTACTTAGATACTAGACACCTAAGTCAATTTGCCAACGTGTCCTGTTGGCGATTATATAATGCCCTTAGACGAAGTTAGGTCACAATGTTGAACATATTTGATGTTCTTATTTCAATAGGTCTAAGAGAAAAATAAGAATTACAAAGTCTAAAGAGATCCAATTGGCAGTTAGTAATAAACCAAAGAAAAACCAAAGAAAGCTCAAAGTAGGCACACAACCTTTATGAAAAAATTTGGTACCCCCCACATACCGGTCTTCTTGTGAATGGATTTTTTCTTGTTGTGCATTAGAGTAGGATTTAAAACCTTCTTAATACCCAGAATAACTTCAAGAATTCATTAGATTGGTATTTATGTGTCTACTTTTCCCAAAAGGACAAGACAGGAGGCACATTATAGTCCTTAGCTAAAAGGATAAGAAATTTAATCAAGTGGAAGGATCATCTTAAGACCTAAATAGGTCTAAGAGGATATATCCAATGAATGAAGATAAAAACTTCCATGAGAAATCACCGGCTCCAGCAAGAGGTGATGTAGCGGCGTTAAAGATTCTATGAAAGACATCTGAGGAACATTTATTTGACCGGCTAGGGGTTGCACAATTGAGGTAGGGTGAGCCCAAAATGGTGAGAAATCAAACCACTAGATTATGGACATAAGACAGGATTAATCATGGTGATGGTCAGAGGTAAGAGAACTCCACCCACCATATAGGATTTGGCCCCATTGTTTTTAAATTTTGGTTCACAATTCGCTAAGACATGACCCATTTGGAAACATCTATGAAAACAAAAATAAAATGTTTCAAAGTCCAATCTTACGAATCCAGGTTCTATCACCAATGAACAAATTAATGCTCTTGGGAAGTTCTGGATGAGAGATGTCTTTAAACGAGAATCCTTTACATAATTAGTATGAACCTTCCGGGTAGTATTATTACCAAATTTTTCCAGCTCCTAGCATGATGCCAATATGGATGGCAGGAATTGTCCCAAAGCTTGAAAGGGGGAGACCTTGGAGCCTTTCCATAAGGTTAAATTAGTCAAATGGAATTTATTTTAAAATACCCAGTGACTCAATATGGGATACTTACAAGTAACTCAAAGTTTGTTCTAGGAACAACACAGTGAAATACAGGATAACTTTTTTTTTTTTTACTTGCTTGACACATAACATGACGCAACATGTCGTCACCAAGGATACAACTAACACTGTGAACAACTTGATACAAGGATGGCCATAAAGGCAGCACGGAAACGTTCACACCTATCAAGGACAATTTACTTTTCTTTTGTGAAAGGACATGGCAAAAGACCAACCACATTACATAGTTATAGCTGAAGACATCCCACTGTGAAAATCTTCTTAAGATTACTGATTTACTAGAGACATCTTACAATTCTTAGCTTACGTTCTAGAAGGTTCATGATATGTTTCATACCATTCTTCTTATAGGATTAAGTTTCTTTTCTTTTATATAACTTGAGGACTATCCTAGGATCACCTATAATATGAAAATTCCTTGATTAATTTGTTTACAAAACCAGGAGGTAAGCAATTCCACAAGGCTATCTATCTAAACCCCCACTACTGAAACTCGTTTCATACCCACATTGCATAAGGAGGCAAGCGTAAGATCAAAAGGAGAGGAGTATCGTTAAGGTTCAGAACCCTAATCATCTTTGATCAAGAATTAAAAATTTATCATAGCTTAGACAAGGACTACAAGGTACCATGGTAATGGTTAGAGAGAGAAGATAATTTATTTTATTATGATCTATTTAGTTATTAACCGGTCTTTTAATGAGTCTTAAGAGTTCAATTGAATTTTGGTAAAAGCTTCATTTAGAAATCATCTTGATTAAGTTCGTCGGGGGATACACAGGGGTTCCCAACATGGAAGCATTATACTTAATGTGTTTTTATTCAAACTCCTGTACTAGATAAGATCTACCGATATCCCCAAAAGCCAACAGCGATATTACTTTTAAAATTAATTAACGTTTCCCAACAAGAGGACAATGTTTAATCCATAGCTTAAGGTTAGCAATGGTAGGTATTTTTTTTTTTTTTTACATCGTTAGATAAACACTTTCTTTCCAATTAAAGACTCTTAATTTTATCAACCAAATACAACTTCATTATTATCTTCTTTATTTATTCATCTATGTATTCCTCTTCTTTTATCTTTGATTATCTTTAGAAAAAAGGGGTTTCAACCCACTAAAATATGCCTAGAATAACATTGATACTAGTACCATGGAGGGTTACTAAACCAATAAGCATTATGACCTGAAAGAAGAAATTATCGTTATTTAACAAGAACGCAAACCACGGTTATAACATTTCCATTCAACATGGCACATGAACCAAAGGAGTCAAGAGATTGGATTTCACTTGGGTCAAGAACAAGAAGGTAACAAAATAAGCCAAGCCATGCTACAAAATTTCCATGACTGTAAATGATATCACCAAAAGAATACTCATAACAAGGTCAAGATTGAATATTATTTCTCACAAAGGTAATTTACCAGTTAACCTACAGAAGGACAAGACAACATCATCACGAAATTTCAGAACAACCCAAGGCAAGAGGTCTTCTAAACTCCTTTGCAAGCACTATTACAAAATTTACCTCACATTGGACATTTTTACAAGGAACTTCATAAATTGCACTGATGAAACCTTTACAACTCTTTCCTTTAATCTACTCGCATAATCCATCTGCACAAATACTAGCTGGAATCAGTTCGCGAGAACTGAGCATGTTAAGGCTACTCATTGCAACAGTAAGCTAACATTTAACAATATCAAGAAAGGAAAGTTCTAATTCAAAAATGGATTAAAACACAACCCACAACTCCAAAATTATTCGCATGAGAAAGAAATCTAAACCATCCAGCAAGGAGAAAGTCAAAATACCAGTAAGAACAAAATCACATAAATCAAGGCAAGACCTTATGGGTTAGGAACAAGAAGGTCAAGAGTGTTGATATCTCCTTCATGTAATCCTATGGATTACGTGATTGGAATCCAAAACTTACTCCATCCAACTAAAGGGGTCCAAGAGAAGACAAAACATACTAATTATGATCGTAGGCGCGAAACAAAACGACGTTATCCAAATCTCCCAGGGGGAGGCTTCATAGCAATAATTAGGGTTCGACGCCCTTAAAAGAAAAACAACTATAGTTTCAGTTTTAACCAAGGAGTTTACCACTACCTTCTTATAGGATTTCTTAAACGTAGTACTAGTTAACAAACAAATCCACTCTTCCAAAAGCGTACAAAAGAGACACAAAAAGGGCCATTATTCTACCAACAAACCTTATCCTAATCGTCAACTTCTCTACATAATATAAGGGAAGGCTAAACCCAAAAGTCGTTAATAATTTTTATATATTTCCGACAATGTCAATAAGTATTAAAATAAAAATTGATTTCCTTAACAAGGCCACAAAATGGGACCTTTTAGTAACCAAGTTTCAAGTATAAGATATTCGAGTTCGAAAACAAAGGGTAAAACACCAACGATGCCCCAGACTTAAAAGACCCTACCACGAGTACAAGCACAAAAATAAGAACCAACACACATATCCATCAGGAAGGTTACGCAGTGCAGTCAGGCCTAGAAGTTCTATGAGCTCCTTGCCAATGGTATAGAAGATGGAAATTTTACCCGATCCATGTGGGCTTATCAAGGAAAAGTCTAGCAAATATCAAACAGATGAATATAATAACCACCTATTATATTATCACTGTAATCAGCTGTCATCTAACAGGAAACGAGTTCACGAGTCCAATACCATGGATTCACCTACAACCTTTGTTTCAGTCCAGCTATTAATAGCTTGCTTGCGACCCTTAATAAAAATTGTAGAGATTTCATTCAATTAAACTTACAATGTTTCCCCCTTACTTTAATCAAACAAGAGTTTGAACCAGGAAGTAGGTATAGTAATTTTCTCAACACGTAGAGGCCAAAATAGATGTCAGGTTATTCATCCTCTAGAACTGGGTACAAAAGTCAACCATGTACAGTTCTAAAACAAAACCCTAATGCCATTTTCTAATTAAACAAAAAGTAAGGAATGCCCACAGGCTTAAACAAGTTTTAGAACACAACGTCACTATTAATGTACCTTTAGCAAAACAGGAGAGCCCTAAACAGGAAATACGTATTTATTCAACCAAAACAAATAGAGATATGAAGGCTTAACCTTCCATATAGTAAGCCTTCAATTATAAAATACCATCACAGAATTCTTTTAAAAGAGAGTCATATAAGCAAACGAAACTCTATAATGTTTCCTTCCCTACGAACTAGACTGCATCACTCAATATTGCAGTAGCCCATTTAGACAAATATGAAATAGAGTAAGCTATAAGAGAGGAAAAGAACATTCCAAGCAAAACCAACGAAATTGGAACGAGATTTAAAGGAACAACCAACACAATCAGGCAGCGATATAAACAACCACGAAAACATTTAGTCTAGGCGCATTCAAGAGGAAAGAATATTCATTTCAAGATACTGAAAGAAGGTAGAAAACTATTACAAGGAGTATAGTTAACATGCCTGATTAGAATTCTTCCAATCCAACAAGCACGTCGACCAGGGCTCGGGCAACAGCAACACAACCTGCGCAACTTCTCTTCCTCAGCCTGCTGAAGGTCCAAACTCTGTTAACGGCCATGCTCTTGACTTCATAAAATCAATTGAATAGTCTGAAATGTGCATCTCTGCCCATAGTTCGGTCGGGTCGCATTGACACCCGATTATCATTCCCTCGCTGATCTTCTGGCGACACCCTAACTCCTCTTCCCAAAGATTGTTGCCATGCATCCCTGGGTTTCTCAGAAGTAGATCCAAAATCCTCTGGAACACCGCTCCAAATTAGCCCTTAGATCAATCCACCAGCCAACATGTCAGTCGAGTTGTCCATAACCATAAAACAGTCCCTAGACTTAGCATCCTCAATAAGGCTGACCAGGTCACTAGATTGCTTCAGTGCAACTATTTTTCCCTTAGCCCAAAGTGCTCTGCGAGCTCGTGCTAGTGCCACATTCATGCGGTGAATATCAGCTACAAATGCCAACCCCAAAGTTCCAAATGATTTGCAGCTCGGACACAAGACATAAAGATTACCTCACTTAATCCTGGCTCTGAAAGGCATCTACCATAATGATATATAAACCTTTTTCTTCATCAGATTTGGGGACAGCATAAAAACTGTGGTAATTCTCAAAAGAAGAGCCCTGTTCCAAAGTAGAGCAAAAGCAAATTTCTTTGCCGCCTCTGACCTTCGAGTAGTCTGATAGAACTTGGGCTTTTGTCTAAAATTATCATCTCTAGCATACTTTGCATTCCTTACCCATTAAGTTTGTGTCTCCAGTGCCCTACCTTGCTTCAATGGTCAATGGCAATGTCATCCATGATTGCAGCATGATTTTCAGTGACAAGCAGTATTCAAACAGACAAAAGCGTCCCATTCATAATCAGGAGGAGAAGAAGAAGAAGGCACAGTTATAATGCTTTCTGGACAAGATAGCAAAGATCCTATGGATGGTCCTCCAGCTGAAGCAGGGCCAAGGCCTCTGCTTCTCCTATTCGGAAGTACCTGCATCTCAATTCAAATTCTCAATACCTGCATGACTGAAAAATGAGCTCCTCAGGCACATCCAGAGGCTTCACCTGCCTCGAAAAATTCTGCAAACGTGTGGACTGTGTAGCATCCACATTCCCTATCAGAAAGAGCGCTGCATCCACTTCCTCTGCATGGGCCTGGGAGGCAAACTCCTGTGCAAAGCCATGATCTCCTCCACCGCCGCCTCCAAATTTCCCACTGATTTGAGGATTTTGAGTTGCTGAGATTCAAACCAGGTGGGTACTGATGAATGTATAATATAAGAGTCTGAATCCTTGAAGGGAATTTGATGAGCTTTGCTTAGCAAGCCTGCAACCTGCACACGCACATTGCCAAACTGAACAGGCCAGAAAGTCCACTAGAAATTGCTCTTCATGTATGAATGGTATGCGTGAAATCTCTAGGAGATTCTGAAGTTTGATCGCCTCTGTGTTACAGGAATTCAATACAACTCCTTTTGAAGGAAGTTCATCAATGGCTTAGCCGCTCACTCACTGTCACATAGTCGATTTGACAGAAATATCTTGAAGGAGAAACTCGAATCTGAGGATGCATTCTATACTGAACAGAAACAACATAGTTGGACAACCTGCCTGTTGGAAGCGCTCAAAAAGGCTTCAACTAAAACTTTAACTGTTCTTCTACTACAGCTGCAAGATTTTGCAACAAATTGATCACGACTGTGGAGATCGTGCAACCAGAACATTAGGTCCAACACCAACGGTTCCTTGGGATCAACCTGCAGCAACTGTCACACTTACTCTCTCTGGAGGCCACTGATTTTCTGAGATAAGTTTACCTCTCGACCCTGTAGCTGTTGCATACAGCCAAATACTTCCTCACGGCACTCCTAGCATAATTTCAGTTCTACGCTCCACTGAAACTACCTGCACAGCACGATTTTGAGAATCCACACCCACCCACGCAACATCAGGGTGACATAGACCTTCATTTCACCATCAATGAATCCACTGTCCCGAACACGCCAGTGCAAGCTATGCTAATCCAGCATCACCAAGGTTTCTTTGCGTGAGCAAAGTCAAAATGAGGTGACAGGGAAAGAAAAAAAAAGACTAAGAAGAAAACGTGCCCAACACCCACCTGTACGCATTGAAAGAATCAAAAAAGAGATTATGGTGAAGAAAAAAATGACTCCACCGACTCCTCACGCAAGGACAGACATGACAGTCTAAAAAAATTTGCAGGTTGGGTGGTTGGGAGGAGGCCAAGGTGGCAGTGGAGGCAGGTAGAAAAGGAATCTGATGCCCAGCAGGGCATTACATTCTCCTCCCCTTAAGAAAGCATCGTCCTCGATGCGACATAACACAACGGAAAAGAAATGGTTCGCAACCAAGAACAGGTACAGGAGAAAGTACACTTTATGGTTTAAAATTTTAGTTGATTAAAGCACGGTCACAAGGTAGCCTTAGGAACATTTGGTAGAAATTTTAACTTTCAATGTTCTGTGAAGATTGGCAGTTCTTTCTTGTTCATCATTTCATTAGTCTCTTTCCATTATCATTATTCTTAGTTTAATTTCTTTTAAAATTTCATCCTTGAAGAGTTTTGGTTTATTCCTTATTGTGGGTGCCCAACATGAACTGCTAACACAACACCCTATCAGGTTCACAAGACCCTACAGATTCACAAGCACACAAGTATATACTTCAAGATTGTATTACACCACAAAAAGGTTACTCAAATACGGAATGGAATAGGCACAGTCCACATAACATAGTACTTGTCACACATCAATGACTGACATACAAAATACTCAACCAAAAGAGTACTACAATCCACCAGACATTTCCTCAATTTGCACCAATGAAAAAATTCACATAACACCAAACCAAATGCTACAGGTACATAGTGTCCACAAGGGGATCAATGACATATCCACAACATCACAACACATATCCATCTGACATGAGTAACACATACATCAAAAGACCACTACCAAACATCACAATAACTCAACATATATCCTGAAATCAACCATACACACAAATATCATACCTCCCTCAAACTCTTAAAGTCTCTTATGCCTCCCTCAATCCTCCCTCAAGCTCTTATGCCTCCCTCAAACTCTTATGCCTCCCTCAAACTCTTATGCCTCCCTCAAGTCTCTTATGCCTCCCTCAAACTCTTATGCCTCCCTCAAGGAGGCCGGTTGACCCTATGGTCCAAGACACATAGAGTTCGAACACTCCTAACCCAAGTGACATAATAACGCGTGGTTCAACAACCCGCTAGTTATATGTACTCCTTGGGGCGTACCCCCATACAACGAAGCGTGTCCATAGGTCCAACCAATCCACGGTGCGTCCCATGACCCTATTCCACACATCACGACATTACAACCAGCACAACAATCCAATCCAAAGTGCCAAGTGGCAAAGTACAAGCCTTGGGCAAGGCGGTAAAAATTCCAAATTTAAAAGAAGACCCCAAATCAAGCAAAATAAATGGCCAAATAGCCATAGTTAGTATCAAAATCCCCATGTTAGTGCCACAAACCAAGGAAATGCCCAAAATTGTAAAGCATGGCAATCAAGAAAAGTTGCTGGTCCTTACAAAATAAAGTAAAAAGCTCAATTTACGAATAAAATCAACTTATAATAATGTCACATTACGATAACTGTGTGGCCTTATCTAGCCACCAAGGGGTACTCAACGAGTTGCTAGCACTCGGAACATCGAGCCTCAGCTCGTAAAATACATATCAATAATACAACTGTCATCACCTCCATCTGAATCATCCCGCCACCACTTCGACAAGGCTAAACATAGTCATAGTTGCACTTAGGTTGCATACATGCAACCACATAGGGAGAGAGGAAAGAATCACATGTTATCTACTAAACCGAGTTTTGACTCACGTTATTGACCCATGGTACACCATTCCTCACTCTCAACATACACTTCTACCGATTTCCCTCAAGGTCGGTTAGCGTAAGGTTCACAACATAACATACAACAACATCACTAACATAACGGTGGCACACACATAACTACCATAACGTCTTACATATGGTACATATACAGGGTAGATCACGATCATACATTCACTGAGTGTAACACATCACTTTACCACATTCTGCACCTAAAGTGCAAGCACCATACGATAGGGTTCATACACTCACCGTATGACCCAAAATCACAACATGAAGCATTACATATTTGCACAGTCATACATACGATGAACATAGTACATCACAACATAACATCCATTGCTACATAACAAGGTGGTACACACATTTCTTCAAACATGGTAAAAACATCATGATACAACTCATTTCTTTTAACATCAATCTAGTCATACAACACATTGATACACCCACATATCACAATATGTCACAATGCTCCAACACTATGTCATCCACATTATAATTCTTTTCACACATCACAAACAGTAATTCACACGTGAACTCTTCATAGAATCCACAAGAAGGAGAGAGAATACTCCCATCCCCAACATATCAACATGATCACAAACACGCACAAGTGACATACACATCATGTGCGTTCACAATATCACAATTACGACAATAATCACATCACGTTTAAAGCACATTACTCTTCCAATATCTACCACCATCATGCAACATCATCATCATCATGCAGTATCATCATGTAACACCACCACCACCATGTAACATCATCATATAACACCAATCCGGCCCATAGGTTCGAGAGCATGAACCTACGCTCTGATACCAAGTGTAACGACCCAAAAATCACACACACGAACAACACAGTGAAATACAGGATAACTTTTTTTTTTTTTTTTGACTTGCTTGACACATAACATGACGCAACATGTCGTCACCAAGGATACAACTAACACTGTGAACAACTTGATACAAGGATGGCCATAAAGGCAGCACGGAAACGTTCACACCTATCAAGGACAATTTACTTTTCTTTTGTGAAAGGACATGGCAAAAGACCAACCACATTACATAGTTATAGCTGAAGACATCCCACTGTGAAAATCTTCTTAAGATTACTGATTTACTAGAGACATCTTACAATTCTTAGCTTACGTTCTAGAAGGTTCATGATATGTTTCATACCATTCTTCTTATAGGATTAAGTTTCTTTTCTTTTATATAACTTGAGGACTATCCTAGGATCACCTATAATATGAAAATTCCTTGATTAATTTGTTTACAAAACCAGGAGGTAAGCAATTCCACAAGGCTATCTATCTAAACCCCCACTACTGAAACTCGTTTCATACCCACATTGCATAAGGAGGCAAGCGTAAGATCAAAAGGAGAGGAGTATCGTTAAGGTTCAGAACCCTAATCATCTTTGATCAAGAATTAAAAATTTATCATAGCTTAGACAAGGACTACAAGGTACCATGGTAATGGTTAGAGAGAGAAGATAAATTTATTTTATTATGATCTATTTAGTTATTAACCGGTCTTTTAATGAGTCTTAAGAGTTCAATTGAATTTTGGTAAAAGCTTCATTTAGAAATCATCTTGATTAAGTTCGTCGGGGGATACACAGGGGTTCCCAACATGGAAGCATTATACTTAATGTGTTTTTATTCAAACTCCTGTACCAGATAAGATCTACCGATATCCCCAAAAGCCAACAGCGATATTACTTTTAAAATTAATTAACGTTTCCCAACAAGAGGACAATGTTTAATCCATAGCTTAAGGTTAGCAATGGTAGGTATTTTTTTTTTTTTTTACATCGTTAGATAAACACTTTCTTTCCAATTAAAGACTCTTAATTTTATCAACCAAATACAACTTCATTATTATCTTCTTTATTTATTCATCTATGTATTCCTCTTCTTTTATCTTTGATTATCTTTAGAAAAAAGGGGTTTCAACCCACTAAAATATGCCTAGAATAACATTGATACTAGTACCATGGAGGGTTACTAAACCAATAAGCATTATGACCTGAAAGAAGAAATTATCGTTATTTAACAAGAACGCAAACCACGGTTATAACATTTCCATTCAACATGGCACATGAACCAAAGGAGTCAAGAGATTGGATTTCACTTGGGTCAAGAACAAGAAGGTAACAAAATAAGCCAAGCCATGCTACAAAATTTCCATGACTGTAAATGATATCACCAAAAGAATACTCATAACAAGGTCAAGATTGAATATTATTTCTCACAAAGGTAATTTACCAGTTAACCTACAGAAGGACAAGACAACATCATCACGAAATTTCAGAACAACCCAAGGCAAGAGGTCTTCTAAACTCCTTTGCAAGCACTATTACAAAATTTACCTCACATTGGACATTTTTACAAGGAACTTCATAAATTGCACTGATGAAACCTTTACAACTCTTTCCTTTAATCTACTCGCATAATCCATCTGCACAAATACTAGCTGGAATCAGTTCGCGAGAACTGAGCATGTTAAGGCTACTCATTGCAACAGTAAGCTAACATTTAACAATATCAAGAAAGGAAAGTTCTAATTCAAAAATGGATTAAAACACAACCCACAACTCCAAAATTATTCGCATGAGAAAGAAATCTAAACCATCCAGCAAGGAGAAAGTCAAAATACCAGTAAGAACAAAATCACATAAATCAAGGCAAGACCTTATGGGTTAGGAACAAGAAGGTCAAGAGTGTTGATATCTCCTTCATGTAATCCTATGGATTACGTGATTGGAATCCAAAACTTACTCCATCCAACTAAAGGGGTCCAAGAGAAGACAAAACATACTAATTATGATCGTAGGCGCGAAACAAAACGACGTTATCCAAATCTCCCAGGGGGAGGCTTCATAGCAATAATTAGGGTTCGACGCCCTTAAAAGAAAAACAACTATAGTTTCAGTTTTAACCAAGGAGTTTTACCACTACCTTCTTATAGGATTTCTTAAACGTAGTACTAGTTAACAAACAAATCCACTCTTCCAAAAGCATACAAAAGAGACACAAAAAGGGCCATTATTCTACCAACAAACCTTATCCTAATCGTCAACTTCTCTACATAATATAAGGGAAGGCTAAACCCAAAAGTCGTTAATAATTTTTTTATATATTTCCGACAATGTCAATAAGCATTAAAATAAAAATTGATTTCCTTAACAAGGCCACAAAATGGGACCTTTTAGTAACCAAGTTTGAAGTATAAGATATTCGAGTTCGAAAACAAAGGGATTCGATACGCAGAGGGTAAAACACCAACGATGCCCCAGACTCAAAAGACCCTACCACGAGTGCAAGCACAAAAATAAGAACCAACACACATATCCATCAGGAAGGTTACGCAGTGCAGTCAGGCCTAGAAGTTCTATGAGCTCCTTGCCAATGGTATAGAAGATGGAAATTTTACCCGATCCATGTGGGCTTATCAAGGACATGTCTAGCAAATATCAAACAGATGAATATAACAACCACCTATTATATTATCACTGAAATCAGATGTCATCTAACAAGAAACGAGTTCACGAGTCCAATACCATGGATTCACCTACAACTTTTGTTTCAGTCCAGCTATTAATAGCTTGCTTGCGACCCTTAATAAAAAATTGTAGAGATTTCATTCAATTAAACTTACAATGTTTCCCCCTTACTTTAATCAAACAAGAGTTTGAACCAGGAAGTAGGTATAGTAATTTTCTCAACACGTAGAGGCCAAAATAGATGTCAGGTTATTCATCCTCTAGAACTGGGTACAAAAGTCAACCATGTACAGTTCTAAAACAAAACCCTAATGCCATTTTCCTAATTAAACAAAAAGTAAGGAATGCCCACAGGCTTAAACAAGTTTTAGAACACAACGTCACTATTAATGTACCTTTAGCAAAACAGGAGAGCCCTAAACAGGAAATACGTATTTTCAAGCAAATAGAGATATGAAGGCTTAACCTTCCATATAGTAAGCCTTCAATTACAAAATACCATCACAGAATTCTTTTAAAAGAGAGTCATATAAGCAAACGAAACTCTATAATGTTTCCTTCCCTACGAACTAGACTGCATCACTCAACATTGCAGTAGCCCATTTAGACAAATATGAAATAGAGTAAGCTATAAGAGAGGAAAGAACATTCCAAGCAAAACCAACGAACTAGGAACGAGATTTAAAGGAACAACCAACACAATCAGGCAGCGATATAAACAACCATGAAAACATTTAGTCTAGGCGCCATTCAAGAGGAAAGAAAATTCATTTCAAGATACTGAAAGAAGGTAGAAAACTACTACAAAGAGTATAGTTAACATGCCTGATTAGAATTCTTCCAATCCAACAAGCACGTCGACCAGGGCTCGGGCAACAGCAACACAACCTGCGCAACTCCTCTTCCTCAGCCTGCTGAAGGTCCAAACTCTGTTAACGGCCATGCTCTTGACTTCATAAAATCAATTGAATAGTCTGAAATGTGCATCTCAACCCATAGTTCGATCGGGTCGCATTGACACCCGATTATCATTCCCTCACTGATCTTCTGGTGACACCCTAACTCCTCTTCCCAAAGATTGTTGCCATGCATCCCTAAGTTTCTCAGAAGTAGATCCTAAATCCTTCGAACACCGCTCCAAATTAGCCCTTAGATCAAACCACTAGCCAACATGTCAGTCGAGTTGTCCATAACCATAAAACAGTCCCTAGACTTAGCATCCTAAATAAGGCTGACCAGTCACTAGATTGCTTCAGTGCAGCTATTTTGCCCTTAGCCCAAAGTGCTCTGCGAGCTCCTGCTAGTGCCACATTCAAGCGGTGAATATCAGCTACAAAGCCAACCCCATGATTTACAGCTTGGACATAAGACATAAAGATTACCTCACACTGCTGGCTATGAAAGGCATCTACCGTAATGATATATAAACCTTTTTCTTCATTAGATTTGGGGACAACATAAAAACTGTGGTAATTCCAAAAGAAGAGCGCTGTTCCAAAGTAGATTTCGCCAGCAAATTTTTGGGTGCTGCCTCCGACCTTCGAGTGGGGATTATAGACTTGGGCTTTTGTCTAAAATTATCATCTCTAGCATACTTTGATTCCTTACCCAAATTTTGTGTCTCTGTGTGCCCTACCTTCAGTTTATAATGGCAATGTCGTCCATGATTGCAGCATGATTTTCAGTGACTTTAGCAGTATGCATAACAGACAAAGGAGCGTCCCATTCATAATCAGGAGGAGAAGATGAAGAAGAAGGCACAGTTATAGATGCTTTCTGGACAAGATAATGGAAAGATCCTATGGTGGTCCTCCAGCTGAAAAGCAGGGCCAAGGCCTCTCGCTTCTTAGAAAAAGATCTTGGCCTGCGTGGATCTCAAGGTTCGAAACATTCTTCACCTCTCCTTCATGATTTAAAAGAGCTCCTAAGGGTTACATTATTCTTAGATTCAAGGTTCTTAAAAATTTCAATGGTTACAAAGTTTTAGTTGTGGGACAGAATGTAGAACAGAGAGAGCTACGGAGAATGAGAAATAGAAGAGATAGTTTTATCTCATATTATTCTGTCTAAAACAAAGCATGCGTACAGTATTTATAGGACCAAAATCTATACTGGACTCCCTAACTAAAGGGAGAAGATCCACAATAGTTGCAGAGAATGATGGAAGAAGAGATAATGTGATAAGAAAGACACCTAATAACCAACGTATCCTAACATTCCCCCCCTTATTACATTATTCTTGCAAATGTGACCTCTGAAAGATTCAAATTTCACTTTTCCAAGAGATTTAGTGAGAATGTCAGCAACTTGTGCTTCAGTAGGACAGTACTGGAGCTGAATTTGATGGTTCAAGACGTGCTCTCGAATGAAATGGCAGTCAATTTCAATATGCTTTGTTCGTTCATGAAAGACTGGATTCTGCACGAGCTTCAACACACTCTGATTGTCGTAATAGAGAATAGGTGACTGTTTTTCAGGAATTCCTAGGTCATCCATAATGCGACGTATCCATATCACTTCACACACAGCTCCTCGTGCGGCGTGATATTCTGCCTCTGTGGATGAGATAGAAACAACATTCTGCTTCTTGCTTATCCACGAGATAGGTCCAGATCCGAGATGAAATATGTATCCTGTAGTTGACTTCCTATCATCAACAGATCCAGCATGGTCCGAGTCGACATATCCCTGTAGGAAAAATTGATCATTCTTTTTATATTCCAGACCATAATTAGTTGTTCCTCGGACATATCTCAAAACATGCTTTGCTGCATTCCAGTGACATTTCTTTGGCTCTTGCATGAACCTGGAAAGATAGCTGACAGCATAGCAGAGATCTGGTCTGGTGTATGTCAAATAGATGAGCCCTCCAACCAATTGCCTATAGAGAGTAGCATCTACTTGAGGTGAGTCCTGGAATCTTGAAAGTTGCAAGCCTTTTTCCATGGGAGTGGATATAGGTTTACAGTCAGACATTCTATACTTTTCGATGAGTGTCTTGGCGTACTTTGTCTGGGAGACAAAGATGTGATGCTCCTTTTGCCATATTTCCAAGCCAAGACAGTAATGTAGTAGCCCCAAATCTGTCATGTCGAAGGTTCTTTTGAGATCATTCTTTACAATATCAACCTGATCTTCTGAACTACCAGTGATCACAAGATCATCTACATAAACAACCAGAATGATAATTTCTTTTCCTACCTTCTTTATATACAAATTTGAATCTGAGGGACTACGAGTGAACCCATGCTGCAAAAGGTGATCATTGATCTTGATATACCATGCCCTGGGAGCTTGTTTCAGTCCGTAAAGAGATTTGATGAGACGACATACCTTTTTAGGCTGATTTTCATCAACAAATCCTTCAGGTTGGGTCATGTATACTTCTTCTTTCATATCACCATTTAGGAAAGCACTCTTGACGTCCATCTGCTGAAGTCTCCATCCTTTCTGTGCTGCAAGTGCGCAAACTACTCTGATGGTCTTCATCTTCGCAGTGGGTGCAAAGGTTTCTTCATAGTCGATGCCTTCTTTCTAAGCATATCCTTTGGCTACAAGTCGTGCTTTATGTTTGTCGATGGATCCATCTGCCTTATATTTTGTCTTGAAGACCCATTTGCAGCCTATGGGTTTCTTTCCTGTAGGCAGATCGACAAGTTCCCATGTCCGATTTTTCATGAGCGAGTCATATTCTGTTTCCATAGCTTCCTTCCATTGAGTTTGACTGAGTGCTTCACGAACATTATCTGGCTCGGAGCTATTCATCAGTGAACTCATGAGTGCAAAGTTTACCTCATTTCTTGTTTGACTCCTTGTTTTGACTCCGGATGATGTATCTGGGAGTTGTTGCAAATTTGAGTCCTTGATAGTTCTTTGTACCCACTTCGGATGAGAACTTGACTGCTTTTGAGAAGAACTGTGTCGTTGCTGTGAGGATTGATGTGGAGTCACATTCTGCAGTTCTCCAAGGTCAACAAATAGTTCTCCTGGTAGCATTTCTTTTCTCTAAGTAGTCTCCTCCAGCTCATCATCTGATTCAGAGACTAATCGGTGAGATGTGTTTGGAAGTGGATCTTCTGTTGATACTATTGAGTCAAAGGATGACTCATCACAAACCACATCCCGACTCTCGTATATTTTCTTTGTCTCAGGATCCATGAGACGATATGCCTTCGAGGTAGTACTGTAGCCAAGAAGGATACACGGGAGTGTTTTTGGCTCTACCTTCTTTCTCTTCTGAGCTGGGACATGCATGTATGCTGTGCAACCAAATACTCGCAAATGAGAAATTGATGGTTTTTTACCACTCCATACCTCTTCTAGCGTCTTGTTCAGTAGAATCTTTGTTGGTGCCCTGTTGAGAAGATATACAGCTGTTTGTACTGCTTCAGCCCAATAGCGATCTCCTAGCTTTGCAGTTGATAGCATGTAGCAAGCCATCTCCATCACTGTGCGATTGCGACGCTCAACAATGCCATTTTGCTGGGGCGTGTAGGGAGCAGTCAGGTGCTGCTTAATGCCGTGATGGTTTAGGAAGGCCAAGAACTTCTTTGATGTGAATTCCCCCCCTCGATCTGAGTGGAGTAGAAGAAGTGGTTGTCCAGACTCTTTGACAACACGATGATAGAAGTTCTGAAAGTGTTGAAGAGCCTCACTTTTCTGCTTTAGGAAATATACCCACATCTTGCGAGAGTGGTCATCCACGAACAACTGGAAGTATTTGTATCCTGAAAATGAAGCAGGCAATGGGCCGTTCAGATCGGTATGAACTACCTCCAGACACTTCTTGGCATGGAAGGTGCTCGCTTGAAACGGATCTCTATGTTGTTTTCCTGCAAGACAACCAGGGCAAATAGGCAAGGAACTGGACAATTTGGGTAGTCCACGGACCATTGCTTTTGAACTCATCTGGTGCAGTGAACCGACCGACAAGTGTCCATATCTAAAATGCCATAAGGCAGTTGATTCTATTGTTGAAGCAGATAAAGCTACTGCAGAAGATGAAACAGTATCTAAAGCAAATAACTTATCTTTTACAAAGGCTTTAGCAAGAACCGTACCTTGTCGGGAGATTAAGCATGATTTAATGCCATTTTGAACAAGAAATTCAACCTTAAGGTGATGATTCAAGAGCTGAGTAACTGACAAAAGATTGCTAGTCAAACCAGGAACATATAGTACCTTTGTAAGTGTACATTTTCGTGGCCCCAGAGGAATGGTCACATTCCCTATTCCTTCTGCAATGTACTCTTTGTCATCCGCTATCCGAACTCGATCTCCAGTTGGCTCTTCGTGTAGTGAATCAAACAACTTCTTGTCACCTGACATATGCTTGCTTGCACCAGAGTCTATCAACCAGACTTTCTTCGTGGGCTGAGAAGTTTGAGAGACGAGTACAAGATTCTTACTACAATGGGCTCCTTCTGATGTCTCCTCATCAGAGTCATCATCTTCTTGTTGGGCTGCAAGATGTCCTTTTTACTTTCTCCAGCGGGGACGTCGTTTGGACTTTTGAAAATCTTCGCACCCGGATGTGCTTGTATGGCTTGAAGGCCCTTGTTTCAGGCTGTTGTGCCAGCAGTGATCAGTGTCGTGAGTATTGGTTCTGCAAATGTGACACCATCTCTTTGACTTTTGATCTTTCTGTTTGGATTGCGCTGGATTTGGCTTCTCTGGGGGACCTTTCCGATTCTTCTGGCCACGATTAGGCTTTGAGAACAAGGCTTTGTCCTGAGACTCCCCATGCGATGAAGTGATAGCTTCTTCCTGCTGCAGCAAATTCACAAGCTCTTCGAATGTCACTGTTTGTTTAGACACATTCAGTGTTGTAACAAACACTCGAAATTGAGAAGGGAGTGCTCTCAAGGTGATTGGGACGAGTAGTTTATCGTCTACCGTTTCACCGAGCGCTAATAACTCCGATCTCAACTCAGCCACGTGACGCAGGAATTCCTCCACTTTCTCGTCAGACCCCATAGAGAGGGTGTGCAGCTTCGACTGAAGATGAAGAATCTTTGTCTAATTTTTGGCTTCATAAATGGTTGCCAACTTGTCCCAGGCCTCCTTGGGTTTCTCCGCATTCCGAACATGTGGTTGCACATCATCACTGATACTGAGCATTATCAGCATCAAGGCTTTAGCACTAGCCATGTCATATTTTATTAGTTCATCGGGGGCTGTGGGAGCAGGCACAGACCCTGTGACAATTCCCCATAATCCTTCAAACTAAAGGATTGTCTTCATTTTTGTCTTCTAGGCCGCAAAATTAGGCCCTTTGAGCAACTGAGCATCAGACAGAAGTAACTTCGGAGCAGACATTGTAATAAAAAAAATATTTATTTATTTGAAAAAGTTATTACAATTTGGACTCACTGTCGAGAATGACTGGCTCGTAGATGCTCGCGATATTCACGTGCTGTGAGACGGCGACGCTTTGCAGGGCGTTCTTCTTCATCGTCACAATCTGCATCGTATCCGGCTTCTAATTCTTCCCGTACTCGCTTTGCTTGGCAGCTGACGTCGAAAAGAAAGTACTCAAGGAGTCCTTCTCGAACAAGTTTGTCGAATGCAAGATTGCCGCAATTTCGAAGCTCGTTCAGAAAAGCAAAGTAGAACCCGGAGCTCTCAGGAGCTTCTCCACGGTGTTCTCTAGCTGACGAGTTGATGTTGTGGCTTTCAGCTGTGGCGACCGTGTTGTTGACGCTTTCAATCGAGTTGTCTACACTCGACATTCGATGTAGTGTAGAAGAGACTGTTGTAGACTCAAAACTACCTCGACAGCGTTTGAAGGTCTCCGTGCATGAAATAAGTTCTCTTCCTTCAACAGGTGGCTGAGTAACTCTCCATGTCCAGCTGTAGCGGTCTCCAACACACTCAGGCAGTATACGAAAGAGTTGTCTTCAACACGCTCAGGTTTCGAACATGGCTCGGCTAGCCGTGAGTTCGATGTAATTGATTTAATGCTTCCACGTGCTGAGGTCACATCTTTAATGACAAGCTCCTCATAATTCCACCAACCTTCCAAAGCCTTTACTAAACATCATGTTTAATCCTCCATGTGCATCAGACTTTAGGGCTAATCATCTTGAATGTTCTAGAATGACTGGATATCGTAAACTAGATCAGTGGTGGGTACTTCAGCAGTTCTCCACGTGAACAGCAAGATTCTCCATGCAACAGCAGGATTCTCCACGCAACAGCAAGATTCTCCATGCAACAACAAGATTCTCCATGCAACAGCAAGATTCTCCACGCAACAGCAGCTGTCTCCACATGAGCTTCCACGCTGTAAAAGCTTCAGGCGCTACACAGGTTGAAGTGGAAATTTGTGCTCCACCCGCTGGATCTGGGCCTCCGACACTCCCTTCTCTTCTACGGCGACCTCATTCAGGCCACCTACGACACCTTCAACAACGACGCTCACTCCAAATGCTGCGGAAGCAGCCGATACGAAAAAAAAAAAAGACTTCTTTCACAAAGTAACAAAGCTCTGGCACCATCTAGTGATCGACAATGGGACTTCCAAGTCACTCGCTTTCTCTATGCCACTGCCTCCGTCGATCCGCACTCAGCTCGGCCGAGCACTCCTGTCCAACGCCTCCCAGATCTCTGCCACGCTCTGATACCAAACTGAGAGAGAGCCGGAAGGAGAAATAGAAGAGATAGTTTTATCTCATATTATTCTGTCTAAAACAAAGCATGCGTACAGTATTTATAGGACCAAAAAAACTGTACTGGACTCCCTAACTAAATGGAGAAGATCCACAATAGTTGCAGAGAATGATGGAAGAAGAGATAATGAGATAAGAAAAACACCTAATAACCAACGTATCCTAACAGTAGCATCCACATTCCCTATCAGAAGAGCGTTGTATCCACTTCCTCTGCGTTGGGCGTGGGAGGAAAACTCCTGTGCAGAACCATGATCTCCTCCACCGCTGCCTCCAAATTTCCCACTGATTTCACCATTCTGCATTTCGAGTTGCTGAGATTCATAACCAGGTGGGTACTGATGAATGGATAATATAAGAGTCTGAATCCTGAAGGGAATTCGATGAGCTTCGCTTAGTAAGCTTGCAACCGCGCACACGCCCATTGCCAACTGTTTCCTCCAGAAATTCCACCATAAGTTTCTCATTTGGTATGAATGGTATGCTTGAAATCTCAGGAGAAAGATGAAGTTTGATCACCTCTGTGTTACAAGCATTCAATACAACTCCCGGAAGGAAGTATACCCAATGGCTTAGCCGTAAAAACTCACTGTCACATAGTCGATTTGACAGAAATATCTTGAAGGAGAAACTCGAATCTAAGGATGCATTCTATACTGAACTGAAGCAACATCGTTGGACAACCTGCCTGTTGGAAGTGCTCAAAAAGGATTCAACTAAAACTTTATCTCGTTCTTCTACTACACTTGCAAGATTTTGCAACAACTGATCACGACTATGGTCGCGTGCAACCAGAACAACAGGATCAACACCAATGTTTCCTTGGGATCACCTTGTAGTAGCTGTCGCACTTACTGTCTCTGGAGGCCACTGATTTTCTGAGATAAGTTTACCTCTCGACCCTGTAGCTGCTGCATATAGCCAAATACTTCCTCACGACTCTTTCCTAGGAAAAGTTCAGTTCTACGCTCCACTAAAACTGCCTATATAGCACGATTTTGAGAATCCACACCCACCCACGCAACATCAGGGCGACAGACCTTCATTTCACCATCAATGAATCCACTGTCCCGAACACGCCAGTGAAAGCTACGCGGCCACCAAGGTTTCTTTGCATGAGTAGGTCAAAATGAGGTGACAGGGAAAGAAAAAAAACACCCAAGAAGAAAATGCGCCCAACACCCACCTAGATGCATTGAAGGAGAATCCAAAAAGAGATTATGGTGAAGAAAAATGACTCCACCGACTCCTCACTCAAGGACAGACATGACAGTCTAAAAAAATTTGCAGGTTGGGTGGTTGGGAGGAGGCCAAGGTGGCAGTGGAGGTAGGTAGAAAAAAAAGAATCCGATGCCCAGCTGGGCATTACAACACATATTTCCAACCCCAAAAATATTTCTTCATTCTTTCCTTTTCAAGATATAAATACATTTCAAAATTTCACTTTAAAAAAATACCACAGACAACTAGATACAAGGATATGAGTCTACCACAAAATGTGAAAACAAGCTTTCTGTATCTCAATTACTCTTCTCAAAAGAGGAGACAAAATGACACAATATTAAAATATATAGTTTTTCAAGATTCTTCACAAGATAGGAGAAGGCATAACAAATATTACAAAACTATTACAATTCATACTTAAAATGCAATAGGACAAACCTCCTAAATATGGGGAACAACATGCCAAATTAAAAATTTTCTTCCATCCTCCAAGCATAATTTTTCAAGCTTCCAATCCAAATGAATGTCTTCAAAACAAAAGAGAAAGAGGCCCTATTTTCCATCCAACCAAATGGCATTATCACATGCCATATCCACCAATGGAGGACATGCTAGTAATGTAGCCAAATTATGAACAAACTTGATATACTACAAATAATATGAACTCCAAAAGAAAATAGATCTTCTTCTTTGTTATTGAATAATGAATTGCAATTTTTCCTAAATAGGAAAACAACTTCCAACTCGATTTGCAAAACAAAATCTAACTAACTTGACTAAATCTACTCTAGGTGGCGGAAATTACTATTTTTAGTAGTTTACTAGAACCTGTTATTCTTAGTAAGTTCACATGCCTATTTGTATGGGCAAAAAATTTCCATGCATCTTCTACATTCCTAAATTATAAGAATTTCTAAATTTCTAACTCATAATCCAACTAATAGACTAAAATTAACTTATGCCCAAAAATAAGAAACAACCAAACTATAACTTAAATCCTAATTTTTGGCCTCAAGATCAAGGATTTAGGGCCCAAAAATGTTCCAAAACTTGCCCCAACTAGTAGGGTGGGTTTCCAATGCGTTCGTCTCATCGAAACATGTGGTTTAAAAAAACAGACTCAAACAGACATCTAGAGCGCAAGTTATGACCTTATCAAGTTCCTACTAATTCTGGCGCATCAGCTAGCCTCCCTCCAAGCCCATGGGGGAGAGAGAATGCATGCCTCTAAATTTCACAAGTGAGGGAACAAAAAAAGTTGATTACACACACACACACACAACATTTCAATGCAAAAAACCAAAAGAACTCCAAAATCACAAGAGGAGAACTCCATGTTTTCCTCAAAGGGGAAGAGTGGAAAAGAGTCTATAATAAGGCATATTGTGAACCAACTATAGGAACACGTAAAATAATCTCCATAATCATGATACATCCCACCTTATCACTGCATACCAAACTCCAAACCTCCTCTAAGTAAAGATTTTTAAACCATTTTCAACCATAAGATTGTTTCCTTCACAAGGATGGAAGATGAGGTTCAAACTATATGAACAGTCATCTTCCACATCAAACCATACAAAGGGGATGAAATAATAAAATAGACCATCATGGCTTGTCCATAAATCCATGTGGTGTAAGAGGGAACATTACCCCATCTTCCCCTACAATTCCAAAATCCACCTCAAATAGGATGGATGGAGAAAATATAAGTAAACAAGATTTACAAAGACACCCACAACAACATGCAAACATACAATATTCAAACAACCAATTTTATTTTGCAAATTATACCATAGAAACCAAAACAATAGGTATTAAGGCCTACCTCAAAAATCAAGCTATCCAACTTCAAGAACAGTCAATGCACTTCAAGCTCCAAGCTTTCTCCAACTCTCATAGTAAAAATGAGAAGCCAAAAGTCCATACTCCTCTCCATGAGGTGGTATAAAAATAATAAGCCATCACTAATCCTCAAAAATGAGAGGGTGATATGTGTCACCCATCTCATCATCCAACATAATATTCCCTAAATCCCTATAAAATATAAAACAAAACACTAATAGGAAGTAGTCTCCCAAAGTTCCTAAAAAGCCAATAAGTTAACACAATTCAACTTTTTAGAAAACTCACAAATCAACATACTTATAAGATGGTGACATGAGAGCGTTCAAATGGGAGGGAAAATCCCATTTGACCTTGAAAAGAGACCCCTTACCCATATGTAGGGTCTAAGGGGTCCATTTCCATGTATGGGAGACCCCTAATGTGAAAAGAGACCCTTACAAATGCCACATTTATCCCAAATTCCAGGTTGGGTAAAGTGGCTCAAAGAAAGAGGTGGTGGGGCCCACCTAAATGATGATTAGGTTGTCCCAAACTACTAACAACAAGATTAATAACATAATAACATCACTAATGCAAGAGGGGACCATTAGGTCCTTAAACAAGTTTAGTACAGGGCTTAACAAATTTAAAAATAACATAGGTAAATTAGGAATCACCACGTCCACCAATAAATACGCCACATACACACAAGACTAAAAAAATATCATGCATGGCTAAAGGACTTGGCCTAGTCAGCCAGTTGTTGAACTTGAGGTGAAAATCTAAAACCCACGTTTTCCTGTGTGACTTGTAATCTGCACACTCAATTCACACATTAAACATACCTTCTCAATAAATAATAAATCAGATAAATAATATAATATAACGTGAACCAAATCAATCATGGATATTTATTCCAACTATACAACAATCGATAATTATTTCACTTATGATTAAAAATCCAAATCGAGAAACCAACCAACATCCAAACTAGATAACTATCCAAAATGTCGCATATGTTTCAATACTAGATCAAAACATAGAATTCATCCAAGTTATTCCATGATAACATTCAAAGAAAAATCATCATAATTAATGGTCACAATATGAAATAGATTTTCCATTCATCACTCATATATCTAATAAAATATATCTAAGCTACTTGATATGTGATTACTTGAACCATATTAGAAATACCATGCATCATAGGGAATTTCTTGTGATTTATTGCATTCAATAGGAAATGAATAAGACATTTCTTAAGAAATCCTTATATTTGTAATAACCTTATATCTTGGAGAACCACGAACCTGAATTTGATTCTGCCTATTCTATTAAGATTTTTTTTCTTACAATCATAAGCATAATGGCCAAATAATTTGTAATAGTGACACTAAATATGATACTTATCTTGTCTCTGACCATAACTCTTCTCTTGACTTTTTCCTCTTCCACTTGATTTTGATTGATTGTTGTTGCATCCTCTTGATGAAATTATTCCTCGGCCTCTAGGGATGTACCTTCCTCTTTCTTTTCAACAAATTCTTGTTTTTTGTGATGAAAAATATTGTGATCTATAACTTCATGTTATCTATTAAACCTTTTTTCATGATTTATTAGTGATTTACCGGAAATTTTTCAATTTGAAACTTACTTAGATCCTTATTTTCTTCAATAGAAAAAACTAAGGGATCAAATTTTACATTTTTACTTCTAAGAAAAAATTTAATAACCCATCTGTCTTCAATATTTTCACCATGGGATTTAATTTGATTGAAACCAACTAAAAACGTAAATGATTTTACGCAATTTGAATCTTTCATTGACATATTTTCAAAATCTCTATAATGTAATTGTATTTTGTAAGTTTTTAATTTATCCTTACCTTGATATACAACTTGGATAGTATCCCATGTTATTTATACTTTATTGGATTCTTCCAGTCTAGGGAGGTTGTTTTCATGAATGGATTAATGAATATAGAAAAATAATTGTTCCAAATTTCTTTCTTAACTACTTCAAAATATCTTTCTCCACCTATGAGAGAGTATTATACATTTTTGCAACTACAGGATTCTGGTGTACCTATTCTCTACGATTTACCACACATACTGGGATGTTAATAATTTCTTCATGGTTAATGACAAATACTATTAATTCTTTCCTATAAATTGTAGTTTTCGTATATCAGATTTAGAAGCCATAAATGTCTGTTAATTTAATAATCTACTTAAAAACAAAAATCTTATACCAATTTGTAGAAACTAAATAGTCTTAAACATATAACAATAAAAAAATTGAAAATAAAAATGCATACTCACTAAAATCAGAAGTGTTTTTGTTTAAATTATATTAATTCCATTTTCTATCACATAACTTCAACTCATTACAATTAGATCTATGTGTGTATAAACATGTCTACATTTATATATTCTACCCATGCATCAATTACATTAGTTATTCAATATATCTAAAAATACTCCTCTAAAAAATAACAACCTATAACTCTAAAGAGAGATTTCCAAAATAAATTGTAGACTTTAAATTCTAATGCATGTTTTGCATGCTTACGATATAGAATTATTTAATTTAATTTAAATTTATCTCTTTCCTAAATATAAATAAACTATAATTATCTAATCATCTATGGACTGCATGAAATTAGTCAAACTACTATTTGTTAAACTTAAACTTCATGCGTTGGGAAGAATTACACATGCGTATTTCAAAACCTTCTCATTCCTTTTTTTAGAGGTATCATTGAACAAGTTATGTTTTTTTTGTTTTGAGGGTGGTCAGTTATATAATCTTTACATATATTTATTTTTTTATTGGCAGAACCATGGATCTAGTCTTTCAAGTCACTAGGGAGAGTAATATTTACAGGGATAGAAGATTAATTCAACCTTACTACATAGTCCTTTCTTTTTTACGTATAGAAATGTGTATATTATGTATGCATGTTTAGTCTCAGTGTCAAGCATTAAGGATTCAACTACATTTTTTATTAAATGTTTTGGAAGATTTGTATTTTAATGGATAATCAAACAATTGGCTTATTAATATTGTTATACATAATTTTGAAGGTATGCACAAGTCTAGACAATAGCATGAGTTTATTTGGATTTGTATTTCAAGGGCATGTGTTTATATTTCAAGGTTACTATAACCATATGCATAGTAATTTATAGAGACAACATTCTTTCGATGAAAATTGTCGCACCAGTTTTTTGCTACAAGTAGTTGTGTTTAAGTTAGTTTTTTAAATATTAATACAAATATCTTAAAGTTGATGTAATCAATTACCTATTGTTTTAGAGATTTTATTTCATAGGTGACGTAATCAATTGTCTATTCTTTATAAATAGATTGTTATTGATCCCAAATAAAAATATGGAATGTTTATATAAAAGTAAATTAGACAGGACCAATCACCAAAGCTTGGAAATAAAATTGCATTGCCTATAAAAATATAATTATAGACCATTGGGATTGAAGGATTTAATAAATAAAATCTTGAAACCTACATCAAAAGTATGAAAAGGTTCTAAACTTATGTTACGAAGGAAGACAAGAAAATAAAGTGTCTCCACCAGCTCTATCATCTTCAAAATTATCGTTCATTGCCCCCATGTCTTTGTTCACACCCCAATTACAAAAATACTTAGTTCCAATATTTTTCTTTATTATATTCTTCAAATTCTCTTGTTGTATCTCCCATTATAGTTTGGACCTCCTCTATTACTTGCACATACTCACTAGTATCTATCATTTTATTATTCTCTCAGTATAGGTTTCTAAAGTGCACCTCTAGTTATAGGATTATCTCGGTATAGATTGCTAAAATGCATCAAGTTATGAAAATTATTATTTCTACTATTCCTCTTGATTATCTTCTTGAACTTCTCTCGTTACGTCTCTCGTTATAAATTTTACCTCCTGTATTACTTTCGCATACACACCAATATCTCTCGTTATAGGATTATCTCGTTATAAGTTTCTAAAATGCAAATATACTAAGTGTTGACATTTCAAAGTGAATTTAGTTGAGAGCTTATAATGTATATGGATAGGATGTTTTTCAGAAGATACATTTTTTACCATTTTGAAGTTTTTAAGAAATATTTTAAGGTGTTTTTTATGGCATGCCACAGGTCTAAGACATGCATATGCATATTTTGTCCTAATTAAATATAACGTATCAATGTTTACTATTTTTAAAATATTTTATTTGTAAGATATAAAACTATTATCATTATTGTCAAAGTTTAATTTGGAATTTTTTAAGTGCTTTAATGTACTTCCTAGATAACATTGCAGATTTAAAATCCACATCGCATAAATAGAATGAGTTTTAGAGTAAAATGAAATTTGATTCAAAATTAAAATCTGAATAATGGAATATGATAATGAAATGTAAAAATTTTTCTTGAAATAAATAAATAAATGGAACATGGAGCTGAAGGGGTCTTTTTGAAGGCACATGATTTCTTGTAGCATTGGTGCAGAGGTTGATGTGAATGTAATCAAGTGCTATTGACCAAATGAAAGAATGGGATCGGATCCTTTCTTAAACCTGAATCCTGAAGCCACTGTGGCCTCTTGCCAACCACCCTACCTGTCGTCTGCATGACTTGGGTCTGTTTGGCAGTGAGGCACCCTATAAGCTGGGTCATAGTCTCACCATTTTAAAAAAATTTCCAAAATATTCTTCTGGGATCCAGTACACTTCAATGCGCAGGTGCCTGTGGGTCTCGAAAATGGAGCTATTCAGAACAGGAATGTCTCAACTAGGTTGCCGTGAGGAAGTTAAAATGCTATATGCAGCAGCTACAGGGTAGAGGAGTAAACTTATCTCAGAAAACCAGTGGCCTCCAGTGAGAGTAGGTGTGACAGTTGCTGCAAGGTGACCTCAAGGAACCATTGGTGTTGATCCTGATGTTCTGGTTGCACGCGACCACAGTCGAGATCAGTTGTTGCAAAATCTTGCAGCTGTAGTAGAAGGACGAGATAAAGTTTTGTTGAGCTACCTTTCCATGTCTTGTCCTTCTATCATTTTGGTTTTAATCAGGAAGCACCTTCTTGAGGCAAGTTTTCCATGTGAAGAAGTTTACGTCAAAATCTGACGAAGTGACAGTGAAGTTTTGCAAGCGCACGCATGGAAGATTTAGGGTCGTTATAGATGAATCCTTACAAAGGAGACATGTTACCTTCTGTTGCAAGGGAATGATCATTTGTATCATTCCTTGGGTTCCATCCACAAAGAAGCAACGCCCAAATTAGTATCAGTATTAGTGGAATGAAGTTGAAGCCTAGATGTTGCACTGAAAAGGATTGCAATGCAAAGCCCAACTTCCGTAAATATGAGAGTTGTGATAGATTACAGCCACTGTTGTAAATTCTCAGCATTCAAGGGACTATTTGACAGTCTTCAGGAAATCATATCTCTGTTGGATCGAAAATATAATGCTTGAAGGCATGGATATCATTTCAGATATAGAGGCAGAGCTTGCAATTGAGTACTTCATCCAAATATTTGTGACATGACGAGCAGTCTTCAGCCAGTGCCATCAAAGTTTTGGGAAAAAGGCCATTAATTGTTTACGCATGATAACACGTGACAAGAGCTGATGAGAGTAGATCTGTTGATATCAGAATTTCATTAAATTCCTTGCTAGATTCTATGAGTTCATCTTAGAAACGAGTACTAAGTTGGTAGCATAAGGTTCCTGTTAGACAACAAAAGGTAAAAAGTGGAAGGTAACTCATTTGCACCATTTGAATGCCTCAGTAGTAATAGGAAAAAGGTCGATCTAAGAATGCCAGATCTGCATTTGTTGCAATCCTTGATGAAAAGAGCCTGCACTTGGTTGACATATTATTTGTCATCAAAAGATTTTATGCTCCGCAACTGATCCACAAGAAATTTGGTTCTATTGAACTTCTAGGCTGCAACAAGAGCAATAAATTTAGGGATAATGGAAGATAGTGAGACGAGAACTTGTACTCATTAGCATAGAAGATGAATGGATGGGGGTTGCACATTGAAGGTCACAGCAGAATGTTTGGGAAGTACTAAACTATGTAACTTTGTGACTTCTTGGCCAAGGGTCTGATGGAGGAGATAAAGAAACAATGAAAAGGTCGTGTATCTTTTGGACCATGGCCTTTTGCTTTGCTATACCTTCATGGGGAAAAAGATGGCTTTCATGTGTTTGGAGTACATTGATTGGGTTCTTGGAAAAATCACATTGCACTCCAGAGATTTGGCTTCTTGGATATTTTCTATCCCATCCATCCAGGGGGGATGTGGAGTCACTGTCGAATGGTTTATTTGCCTGCTGTCATGGATTATGGGCGGGGATTCGGAAGTTGTGTTTAAGAAAGACCTATGGATGACCTTTGAGAACTTGCAAAGCACGTTATGTGTGCAAAGTTTACCAGAATGGTTATTGTTTCTCTTGCATGGTATTGGGACACCGTGTGGGTGAGAAGCGTGCGTTTGGTGGAGAAATAATTTTGGGACTGCTGGGAGAAGGGGTCTGCTCGTGCGTGGCCATGAGATATAGCGTTTAAAATAGGCATGATAAGCCCTAACCCTCTCTCTTAATGATTTATTTCTTTTAGCATTTAGATAAATCAATATCTGCAACTTTGTTCGAATGCTGTAGATGTGGGTTTCTTTTGGAATGTGGATGTGTTTTTGTTTTACTAAATAGATAGCGTTTGGACTCTGGATATCATATAACATGTATTTACACATATTGACTCCTTCTTGAAAGAGATGCTCAAAAGAGATGAGCTTTCCAAATGACTTTTAATCATAATTGCATGAGCTGATCTCTCCCCCTTTACAATTTATCTTATTTACTGTTTGAAGTAGAAGAAATCTCTACATCGATTCTTGCCTACTGATTTTATAATGTTGGTTTCTCTTTTGCCTTGATTATTCCTTTGAATGATGGTTTCTGTAGAAAATAGTATGGAGCGTGAATGAGGTTTATAATTTTTCTTGTATTGTTTATATTATGTAGAACATGGCTTGAAAAAGGGAATTTCCGATATGACTGTATTTGGATTTTACTGTGGTTTTATAATAATTTAAACTCCCACTAGGATTGGGGCTTCCATTTGGGAAGAGTCATACTAGTTTAATTGGTCTTCTAGATAGCTCCATCTGAGTCATTTGATTATCATTTACCTTGGGGATTATTGAAAACCCCTCACCAGGACCTCTACTATTACTATTACTATGAGCTTATTATTAGATTGGAACCCTCCTGAAGCATGCGTTAATGGGTTTTCTATGACCTCTACGAATATGTTATGCACGCAAGTCATTATCCTCTGTGGATAATTATTTGGCTTAATTTTTGAGACACTACTTGGATCCTTGAATCGGTTAAAGTAATATTGGATACATCGACATTCCTCAAGTTTGATTGATATGTGATGCCCTCATGCATATGAATTCAGGCAATGCCTGAAATATGAAATTATAAATTTATCTTATACTTGACCTTGAAGCTTGTCGAAAGACGTTTGGTAGAAAAACAGATGAATAGGGAAGTTAAGATAACTACCCTAAAATGGATTCATGCACAGCCTTAAGTAAAGGTAACAGCTACCATAATGGGACTGTGCATACCATGTATGCCAGTAAGGATATAAGTCCACCTGAAATTATTTAACTTCATTTTATATAACAATAATTAATACCCATAAATTGGTGTATGCAAGTGGAGGTTGAATTATATAACAGGATATATTATGTTATCAGGTAACCAGTAAGGATAAATATGTTATTTCAATACTTGGTTAACGAGTGGAATATTTTCTGGTATTTACGATGATTATTATGTTAGCTAAAATTTGATACTTGCATCTCAACTGGGAGTTGAGATAATGTTGGTACTTGTATTTATAGTGGCTTGGACTGCGCTTACTTATCTTAGTTAGTCAAATGTATCTTTGACATATTAGCAAAACATGACAATTTTTGTTAATCGTAGCTCATTCCAATGAGTTGGACCCTTGTACTAAAAGAAATATATAGAGACATGGAATAAGCAACCAAAAGGATACCTAAATATTATATGAACTTGTGGATTGGTGGAATCTTTGTTAACATAAGTATATCCTTAAAATTGTGAAATAAATATCCAAATTATACTTCATATCACTGAGTTTCTATGAAGGTTTGATACTTGGGTAATATCGATGAATAATATAAAATTGGTACTTGTATTTATTATATAAGCTTAATGTCGTTGGTGCTTTTATTTAATTGAAAGATAATATTGTTGGGTACTTAAATATGCGAAGTAGGTCGAGGGTATTAGGTGAGCGTCATTATTATTACTGTAATTTGAGTATGATTGATTGCATGGTTAAGATTGTATATCTAGTCACTTGGAATTGTGTCTTAGGTAAGCAGATCTTAAGGAAGTGAACATTAATGAGTAGGAAATGTATTATCATGAGATGTGCAGTTAAGTTTTAAATGTATGTTAGAAATTTATTTGATAAGGAGTATTGCAAACTTTCATTTATTTAAATGCTAGATGGCATAAATTATTAGGTGAGGTTTATATCTTATCATGCTCAGTTCTAGCGAACTGACTCTAGTAAATATTTGTGCAGATGGATTATGCGAGTAGATTAAAGGAAAAGAGTGTAAAAGTTTCATCAGTTCAAATTATGAAGTTCTTTGTAGAAAGTTCAATGCGTTGTAAATTTTGTAACTTTGCTTGCAAGGAGTTTAGAAGATCTCTTGCCTTGGTATGTTCAGAAAACTACGTAGTGAAGTGTTCTTTCCCTTTTGTTGTTAGACTAGTAACTTATCTTGGGTGAGGAATGATATTCAATCCTTACCTTGGCATAAATATTGTAATACCTTGTTTTTTTTTTGAGAATAAAGTGTTAAGTCAAAACTCTCTGACACCTTGTAATGATGTGATATAAGTAAAATTAAATGGAGTGGTTAACCCTTATAGAAGTTAACTAAAATATATGTATTCAGATAAATTAATGTAGAGATGACTTACTTGAGAACAAGATTTCCTGAAGTACTCAAAGGTGAAACTATCCTTGTAAAGTAAAATTTTATAAATTGATATCCCTAGCTAAACTAGTGAACACTACCCCTTTTGGGTGAACTCTTAAACAAGCTTAAGGGAAAACAATGGTTAGTTTTTGGAAGATAATAAGATTTAGCAAGTAGGGGAAGACTTTAAGTGAACTACTCTACAAGTGTATAAGGAATTAACTCAGTTTATAAGTTGAAATTGTGTGAATCATATATTGAATCTTTCTGAAAACATAAGTCATGAGATAAAGGGTGTTTTATCAAAATAAATAACCTTCAATCATATCTTACTGTGACTTGCCCTAACTGTAAGTGTGTTTTGTGGTTGGACTTCTATGTTGTCATGTCTAAAAGAAAAGTAAATTGTCCTTGAAAGATGTGAATGTTTCCGTGCTGACCTTTATGGACATCCTTGTATCAAGTTGTTCAAGGTGTTAGTTGTACCCTTGGTGACGACATGTTGCGTCATGTTATGTGTCAAGCAAGTCAAAAAATAAAAATAAAAAAAATTATCCTGTATTTCACTGTGTTGTTCGTGTGTGATTATTTGGGTCGTTACAAAAAAGTTGTTACCCGGGCATGAAATTACTCACAAATTTGTCCATCAAATTTTAATCCATGCCTCTAATTCAGGTATTTTCAATTAATTACAACACTGAATCCTATTTTCATCTTACAAGAAGGATACATAGTTGATGAAGTTTGCATTATGCATGTCTAGCATTATGATCAACTTATGAGCTTATGGTGGGGTAGTTCCATTTGTAACCTAATTATTCTTTTCTCGTCTTGGGATTTATCATGGGGTGATATTTTTTCATGTACAGAAAATAATTTTTGTGGCATGAATCCTCTATATTTATTTTGCATTTTAATGAAATGAAGTGGATTATGATACTAATGAATGGCCCCTGCCTTAAAAAAATGTAATGCCAACAATTCTCATTTTCTTGCAAATTGTGTTCAATTCTATTGTGTGGGTGCGTTATAAGTGATTCATATAAAATAACATATCTATGTTGTAGGTGTCTATATATCAATGCTACATGAGTTGGCATGGAATTGTATGGAATCATGTTGAACATATATGAATAGTGTAATGTATATGAAAAGACATTTACTAAGATACCTAAAATAACGTTGTTGTATACTTGTCTATCTAAAGATTACTTTGATCCCAAATGATATAAGAAAGAGGCTTTGTAATTTTATTAAATTCCATAATGAACTTGCGAAACATGGTTGCATGCCTAATAAAATTTTCAATCAGAATGTCATTGTTAAATTAAGGATAATATTTGATCAACTTGATCTCATTAGGGTCTATATTAATATAAAAAATGTTAAGGATTTAGTCTAGCTAACTGATGTTTGTAGTTTAAAATTCACACTTGGCTTAGAAATTAGTATGCAACTTGTCCTTGTGAAAAGCTTTCAGAATATGGAAGATGTTCTCTAAGTGCTTCTTTGATGTCTTATTTTAGATGATTATATCATCAAGGTAGATGCTGGTAAAGGAGTTGAGAAAAAATTAATTTTTGTCAACTATCAGGAGTAGATAAATGGTTCAATTATGCTTTTGGGAGTTTTACCTAATCAGAGAATGTAATCAACATGCATTGTGGAAATTTCTAAAACAAATGATCAAAAAAAATTTCTCTGAATTGTTTTTATAAAAAAACAATTATATACAGGCTGTGTTTCTAGAGTACATCAAATTCTACAATAATTGAATTATAAAACTCAAATGAATATGACTTATTCAAAAGTGTAAGTGGATCTCAAGAATCAAAGTAATAATGATCAACTTAAATTGGTATTTGAGCGACATTATGTGGGTATTTCCATTAACCTACATGTCATGAATGACACATGAACCATCACGTGCTATATATATCAATATTAAATGTTTTATTAATGCTATTTTATCCATATTATATATAAGAAGGCCTATATTTTATTTTAAATAGTTGCATGTATGTAATCATTATTATTATAATCATATTTTTTAATATCATAACAACACCTCTCTCTCTCTCTCTCTCTAGCATTTCTTCCTTCTAAAACCAACTAAACACTAACTTTATCAGTCATGCTCCATGTATATAATTTATAATGACCCAAAGCATCCATTTGTGCACCAATAGACTCCCAAACATTTAAATATTGAAGTGACATCATTTATCTACCATTACCCAAACAACACAATCAGCTTAAGTGTAACTACCACTTAATATGCATAGGTAGTTACATAACCATCCAAGCTACAATTATGTTCATATTCAACCCTCCTTGTCAGGTAAAACTTGTTTTCATTCCAATTTGAAGTAATATTAATTCGTATTTGTACGAGGCTTGTATTTTTTTTTCTATATCAACCTGTGTTCAATTTCTATCCCCATTAATCATGGTCAAATGTTTCGGATGCCTCATTCAATATTTAACAAGTATCGTTCAAAATTTAGGAAATGTGATTCGAAATTTATGTGAAATCCCAACCTCAATAAACTAGCTTTATTGCCTCAAGCTTGATGATTTCATAGAAATAATTATCTCCGAGTAATTTTGATCGTAACATTTACAAAATTCCATATATATGCCATATAGATTATATTTCTCTAGGTTTAAGAGATGTGAGGAGGATTGGCCTTATCTCTTATTGTTGGCACTAAATTGTTTATTTTCCATCTTGGTTAGAAAATGTTAATATTTCCATAGCTAGGAGAAACAAGACATGTACACCAATTGGTGAGAAATACTACGTTACAACTGGTACAAATTGGGCATGCCAATGATTTTAAGGCCCTGTTTTAAAGCACTAGCACTCTATAATCTGATATAATATATAGTTATCTGAAAAAAATCAAAGAAGTTTGCGCGTATAGACATTTTTCATACTTATTTCATTTATAGCGAGTCTACTTGATTAACAAATCTAAAATACGGCTCCCCAACACCATTATAAATGTTTATTTCCATATAAATAGTCTAGATAAACTTATTATATAACTTTCACTTCACATATTTTATTTGTTCCATTCTACATTTAAAAAAAAATTCAGATTCTAAATCATAATGTGACAACAACTGGGCTGAAAATCATGATCCCCATTACCGAATAGTTCTTTGAAATTTTCATGGAAGAAAAATCCTAATTCTACTTAAATAACCCATGCTAGGTTGTGATGGCTTTCTACAAGATTTAATATCACCAAGAACAAATTCATAGACTGGATGGATTTTTATACATAGCCATGTCATCCTCTAGACGAATTCATCCATTTATGACCTCATAAAACTATAGCTTACAGGTATTAACACCATCCAAATCAAAAGAAAAAGTAAATTCCCACGAGAATACACCCCCCTTTGCTTTTTTTGCATTATTTTTCCTTTTACTCTTGCGTTATTGATACCACCAACTATCTTAGATTTTGACCCATAAAAGTCTCTTTGAGCACTAGAAAAATTCAATTAGTTACCTATAAGGATATATTCATGGTTTTTAATTTGACACAATTAATATTCCTCAATTCCTAACCTTACAGATTTGGTTATTTCGAAACTTCAATCCAAACAGAGAATTATGCCAAATTTATTAAATTTTTCTAACATTTAATTTTTGTATTTATATTGTTTGTTAAATTAACCTCCTTATTTGCTCCATGATTCTATCCATCAGGTAGAGCACGACTGAAATATTGACTAGCCACTTGAATATTTTATATTTTTCACTTGTTTTCTAATGAGTAGTTAAATTTTGACCAATATGAAATAGTGAACATTTTTATACTCTTTTTAATGGCTACCTATATAACCTATGTGATATTTTGTTGGTACAAACAATTTTTGGAGACTTGTTGAAGACGCTAAGGAATATGCCATTGGTGGTTGCAGAATACCATGTGGGACTTGAATGGTAAGACCACTCTAACCAATAAATTTTATGATGCATTCATCACCAGTTTGATGTAGCTTGCTTTGTGTTTAATTTTAGAGGTAGTTCAATTTCCCTTATGGAGTTGTAAAGAATAATTATGATGAGTCTAATTTAAGACAGGTGGATTCTCTCTATGGAGAGTGGTATACCCTCGAAAGCAGAGTCATCCTCATTTCCCAACATAAGCACATTCTAAATGTAGTTATTGGAGCCCATTTGTATGACATGACGGGTGCAGAGGATCCCAAATGTTGGGAACCATCTCTGTATGACAGTGCTACAAGTAAAGAAATATTTAGAATCCTCAGGATTAGCTATGACTAACAAATACTTTTTCCCATTCACTGTTGTTGCTTCCCATAGGTAGTTTATCTTTTACTCACATTTAAATCTAAAAACCGTCTTCCCACATAAAAACTAAATCTACGAGGTAACTACACGTATGAAAAAACAAGCACAAACCTTCTCTACAATATCAAGAACACAAAAACACCCACAAAAGACCAATTCCACTCAAAAAAGGAAACCACCCAAACTGTATCATAACCAACACCACAACTCCCATCGAAGTTCCTGGTTTTCTCTACACCCCTTCTCTTGATGTGCAACATGTGGCCATGTGGGTAAGTGCACCAAGTTGGGGGGACCAAAAGGGGATCTTAAGTGGACGCATTTTTCTAAAAAAAAAATTCAACTTGTACGAGTTTTTCGAAATAATTACACTCAAAATTAGAAGATGTTGTAGTAATATGAATTGTAGAATTTTGAGTCTAGTTTCTAAGCTACTAAATTTTATTGAAAACGGATAAGTTTAAGTGGGTCAAACAACTAAAATACCAACAGATGCTCATGTTTTTGTTAAAAAACATAATAGAGTGACTTTCGTGCCCCCCACCATTTTTTTAGCACCATTTAGTGTTTTTGAAAACCTTTTTGTAGAAATATAGCTAGGAGCATCTAGTTTGAGCTCCATTTTTAAAAATATTTTTTTGTTTATGATTTTTTTAGTACAAAAATTTAATGTTTTGAAAAATAATGGAGCTTCGACCATGCCCCCCCGCCCCCAACTACCTCAAAAAATATCAAAACTTATATATATATTTTTGAATATGTATAGAATTATGCCTAGTTTGGGCTAGTATAATTTTTTCTAATTTCGATCACCCAGAAAAAAGATACACCACAAAAGACATATTTACACTTCAAAAAAAGCTATAAAAAGGCATAGTTAGAAAATAAATAATATGGAAACCTTATATTAGTCAGAAATTTTGAAAAATTATATTTTTAGGAAGAAGAGACCCTGCTCTACGTCGTGGTATAATTTTTTAAAAATGGATCAATTGTTTTATATTGATTTATCATAGAGGAAGTGTCATTTTTATATTTTCTTGTAAAAACTCATTGTTTGTTGTGTTTGTGCAGGTCCATGCCTCAGGCTTGGGGATCCAAACCGGATCCCAAGCCTTGATGCATGGCTTGGGAAAAGAGAAAACGTAAAAGTATGTGTTATGTAACTTGTACTTGTCACATAACACGTACGGGTTTTTCTTTGTTTTATGTATTGTGGCCCCCCAACATCCCTTTCATCCCTTTCATGGGAATTCTGCAAACATTTTGTTTTGTCTACAATATTCTCTACATTCTTGCATGATTTTCTAGTATTTCATTTTGTCCCCTACCCCACTAGTTTATTTTTTCTAATCATGGATGAAAAATGTCGAGCTAAAGACAAGAGGAATTCAAGAATAAGACACCGAAGCAATTGGAAGAGAAGAGAATAAAGAAATTGAAGAGAATGCAAAAACTTCGAGAAGGGCAAGGTACATCTACTATATCAAATGTAGCTAATGTATTAGAAAATTGGGATGAAATACATAATGAAAATATAGAGAATAATGATTTTGTAATGAATAATGATATTGAATTGAATGATAATGTTGGTATGGATGAAGAAATTGATATGAATCCAATTATTGAACCCTTACTTGAGAATCCAAATGTTAACCCCAAAATTTGTATGAAAACACTGAATGAAGAAAGTAACCTTGTAAACAAATCTTCACCTCTAAGAACACCTCCTTCCATTTCATGAAGAAAACCAATTCACTTAATTGAAATTAATGAAAACATTATAAAACCAATGCCTAACAAAATGTCTGAAAGAAATGCGAGAAGGAAAGATAGCATAATTCAAGCTAATTACTTTGAGAATTTAAATGACACACAAAGATGTCAATTATTTGTTTAATTGATGAAATTAATTAAGATGAGACCTATAATGAAGACCATGGGGTTGAGAACATCTAATGTTGTTGATCAAAATGTGTCAATTGTTAAAAACATACGTAAAACATACCAAACTGTAGGTGGAAAGAGATGCACCTAAGATAGTAATGCTACACGTAGTGCCCTAACTAATTGTATAGAAAGTGATAACACAATTAATAAACGATTGATTAGAAAAACAAGTAGTGGTTTGAAGCTAAACAGAAAAACACTAATGAAAGCAATAGAGAGACGTAAACATCTTGAGTTAGTCAATAACACTGACTATTGGGATTTTTCTAGTAGACTTCCATGGAAAGACAAGAATACATCTGATATTCTGAAATAATTAACTGTAAAATTTTGGAATGAGAACACAAGGGTGTCACCGAATAGAAGAGATAAAATAAAAAGAAGAATAGGTTCTCATAATTGTGAATTGTGTGCAAAAAATTTCTTAGATATGACTCAAACAGAATTTTTCTCTAATTTTAAAAATGAAAATCCACAAATTAACATTATCCAAAGATTCTTTGAAATGAGAAAACCCTTTTATGTGAAAATCAATCACTCATGTACCACTTGTTGTTGCAGACATTATTTTGAATTTTCAATGCATTATGATGGTTTTTGTTACATATGTAGTGTTTTACATACTGACATCATGTTGCAGGAGTGTGGAATAAATGTCCCACAAAATCCTTTAAGGGAATTTATTCCAACAATATTTTGTGAAAAATCAATAAGACAATTTTTTATAACAAAGTTTGTTTGGATGGAACGTGCAATGTATGTGGTGGATTGCCAATTCTAAAAAGTTGTATCAATGAGGAGAGTACATATTCAATAGGAAAATAATTGGTTTATTTCACCAAATATAAATCGATGGCATATCAACTAAAAGATGGAAAATAATCTAAGATGTGTGAGCTTGTTAGAAAACAATTACCTGTATAGGAATATATGGTCAAATTCAGAGAGAAATTTTTTTATGAGTATTCAAGGCACACACATAGGGATCGATGGTTGGATGAACAATTCAAGTTAAGCGAGGAAACATTCCCACAAGGTACTATTGTTTTAGTAGTTGAATTTATAGAGAATTACACATTACAGCCACAAATGGAGGTTCAGTATCAATATTATAACTCAGTGCACGTTTCTATTTTCATGCATATAACATTCATGCACTCTCCTAAAAGGACTGAGAAAGATCGAAAAATATTAAGAGAGTACCATTTCTACATCAGTGATGATCAGACACATTCTACAGAATATGTACAAGGGTGTTTCAAGGTGTTTTATGTGAACTTGAATGAGAGGAACATTAGTTTTGATCAACATTACATTTGGTCAGACAACTGCACATCACAATTCAAGAATGCACAGATGTTTTATTGGCTAAACAGGATGGACAAAGAAACAAATGTACAACATATCTAGATTTTTACTTAGGTAGGGCATGGAAAAGGAGAGCATGATGGTGTAGGATCATGTGTGAAAAGAGAACTTGCAAGAGAAGAGTTAAAGTTCAAGGATGGTGCTGAATTTACAGATGCAAAAAACATTCTTGATTGTTGTGTCAAGAATATGGGCCATGAATCTCAAGAGAGATCAACGGTTTGTAGATATTTTTGGTTGATAGAGCAAAAACATCTGGAAAAATTTGAAGATTGTATGACACTTGCAGGATTAAGTGATATGCACTCATTCTGTAATTTAGATGCAAATGCTTGGACTATTTATACAAGGTGCATGACATGTTTTTGTATATCATGCATTGATTTTACGTGGAATGATTGTGAGTCACAATAGTGGGTGGAGGAATGGACTTGTAGACCTCACCTTACTTTGACCAAGACTCTGATTTAGTGCAACAAGGTACATACATATATGTACATGCCATATTTTAGATTTATAAATTATTAAATGGTCAACTCTTAATGTATTTATAAATTGACTAAATAGTTTTAATTTGTGATATATATGGCACATTTTTACAGTTATTGCGATGAAATTTAATGAAGAGGGAACAAACTACTTCTTATATTGTTGTGTAGAGGGGAAAAAATTGACTTCCACAGTCATTGATGACGAAGACTTTGAGTATCCCACTGGATTAGTGGTAGTCATTGGAACTTGGCTTTCAGGATATCCTATCAAAAATTCAAACATTTGGTTGTTTGAAGACTATGATGTACATCGGAAGATACTTCAATATTCACATTTGGTCCTTGCAAGAAATATTAAATTGATCAAATATAGACGTCGGCCATCAAACAAAAATTTGTGGAAGGTTCGTAAATCTGATCATGAAGCAATTCTTGCTACTATCAAGAATAGAGTTGATCCTTGCAGTTCAATGGATTGAATTTACAAAGTTTTGTTCTTCATGAATTTAATTTGAATATTTACTTAAATGATTTTGTTTATATTTTGTATGATTTAAAATTCTATTTAATTGCTTACTAACATGTTTATGTAGGTTAGTGGTGCCAAAAAAGCTTCCACCTTCACGTGGTAAGCACTATCAGTAGAGAATTTATTATTCTCGAAGCCAAGTGAAGCTAAGAGAAATTAAATATTAGAAAGGAACAACAAACATAAATTATCATTTCACCACCTATATTGTATGAACCACCGATATTATTTAGGTGATTGGAAATGGACAACCTTACACTGGCTCAGGCTAAATGGAGATGGAAAATACCACAAGAGGATTTCCTAGAGGGCCCCGATGTGGAGGTCTTGGATCTAACGAGACGTCTCTATGTGCAATGGAGTGTGAGAAATCACCCGTTAAAGATATAACGTGTTTGGGCCTCAACGCTCTTAAGCGACTACGCCCAGTCGGGGTAGCCCAAAAGTGCGGGGAGCATAGCGAATCAAAAATAATGCTCCACTAGCATTCACCTGGCCACTTCGATGTGTTGGCATAGTTGGTTTGGTCCCATGAGCTTTCGTTTGCAAACTACAGCCTCTGGCAGCCCTACACTAACTCCAACTGCACTATTTCACGCGTTTGTAAAAAATAGCACAATGAGAGAACCAGATCGAGACGAAGAAATCCACGAGAGGATTTTGTAGAGGGCCCTGACATGGAGGTCTCAGATCTAACGAGACATCTCTAGGTGCCATAGAGTTTGAGAAATCATCCGTCGAATATATGGTGTGTTTTTGTCTCAAGGCTCTTAAGCGACTATGCCTGAACGGGGTAACCCGAAAGCACGAGGAGCGTAGGGAACCAAAAAGAATGCTCCATTAGTATTCACCTAGCTAGTCTGATGTGTTGGTGTAGTAGGTTTGGTCCCACGAGCTTCCATTTGCAAACTACAATGTCTAACAACCCTATACTGACTCAGACTGCACTATTTTACGCGTTTGCAAACAATAGCACAACGAGAGAACTGAATGGAGACGGAGAAAACTGAAAGATGATTTTATAGAGGGCCCTGATGTGGAGGTCTTGGATTAGATGAGACATCTGTAGGTGCCATGGAGTCTGAGAAATCACCTGTCAAAGATATGGCGTGTTTGGGCCTCAAGGCTCTTAAGTGACTACGCTCCGAACGAGGTAGCCCGAAAGCACGAGGAGCGTAGGGAACCAAAACGAAGCCCTAATTAGTGTTAACTTGGCCACTTGACATGTTCGCATAGTTGGTTCGGTCCCATGCACTTCCGTTTGCAAACTACAGCCTCTAGCAGCCCTATATTGACTCAAACTGTAACTATTTCACACGTTTGCAAACAATAGCACAACGAGAGAACCAGATGGATACGGAGAAAACCACAAGAGGATTTCATATAGGGCCCGAACATGGAGGTTTGGAATCTAATGAGACTTCCCTAGGTGCCACAGAGTCTGAGAAATCACCCATCAAAGATATGGCGTGTTTGGGCCTCAAGGCTCTTAAGCGACTATGCCTGGACGGGGTAGCTCGAAAACATAGAGAGTGTAGGGAACAAAAATGAATCCTCCACTAGCATTCACCTTTCTATCCTGATGTGTTTGCATAGTTGTTTCGGTCCTAGGAGTTTCTGTTTACAAACTACAGCCTCTGGCAGTCGTACACTGACTCAAACTACACTATTTTGCACGTTTACAAACAATAGCACAGAGAGACAACCGAAAACCATGAGATGATTTCATATAGGGCTATGACATGGAGGTATCTGATATGATGAGACATTTCTAGGTGCCATAGAGTCTGAGAAATCACCCATCAAAGATATGGCGTGTTTGGGCCTCAAGGCTCTTAAGGGACTACGCCCGGACAAGGTAGCCCAAAAGCACGGGTAGCGTAGAGAACCAAAACAAAGACTCCACTAGCATTCACTAGTAGATTTGGACTTTTTGGCCTAGATGGTTTTGTCCCACAAGCTACCATTTACAAAATACAACATCTAACAGCCTTACACTGACTTAGACTACACTATTTTGTGCATTTGCAAACAATAGGACAATGAGAGAACCAAATGGATATGGATGAAACCACGAGAGGCTTTTGTAGGGCCCTGAAATTTTTTCCATGTTAGTATTGAAGAGCTTCAAATAACATACAATTCTAATTGAGTTTCAAGATCAATTATATATACTTCATTGCAGTTTTTCTTACTAGTATGTTGCTTTTGGAACTAAATAGGTTTGATTTGTGAAGTTGAAGTAGCTAGGATTAATAAAACTAATCAACTTGGCATGTTTTCCTTAAGATTATCCATGATTCTATCGATAACATCACATAGATTTTCTATTCTAGTTAAGTTGTGATCCTTCCACATTTCCCATTTTTCCTTTTCTTCTGCTCGTATCTTCTCTTTAAATTCTTCTAGATGTTTTTGGGTAATCAACATTGATTCTTTATGAATTTCAGGAGGCATTTCAATCTTGAATCATATTGACATTGCACCTAATTTTTTTTCTTCATGATGTTCATTATCATCTAAATTTGAAGATTGGAAATTTATATGGCCTTTGGCTTCTTTTTGGGCACAAACAACCTTTTGTAATGTCCAAAAAAATTTAGGCTCTTCATTCTTTGTTTGATTGAAGATATTCATTCTTTCAAAATGAACAGTTGGAACATTGGTGGTCTCCCCAAAAAAACTAAGTTCATAGTATACATAGTTGCATCCTATGGAAAAATCAGTGAACATTGGTTGTTTCCTCCACCTGTGCTTTCGAGCTACCTCATTCGGGTAGAGTCTCTTAAGAGCCCTGAGACCAAGACACCTTATATCTTCAACATGTGATTTCCTAGATTCCATGGCACCTAGAGACGTATCGTCTAATCTGAGACCTCCATGTTGGGGTGCTCTACAAAATAATCTCGCGGTTTTATTCATCTCCATGGTTTTCATTGTCCTAAACTTTCAAACACTCTGACATAGTGTAGTCTAAGTCAGACTGCCAGAGGCTAAGTTTACATGGACGCTCATGAGAAAACAACTAGTGCACACGTCGATTAGGTGAACTAGTGGAGGATTCATTTTGGTTTTTCTCCATGTGCTTTCATTGTACCCCGTCCGGGCATAGTCGCTAAGAGCCCTGAGACCCAATCACATAATATCTTTGAGGGTCTTTTCTCAGACTCCGTGACCTAGAGATGTCTCATCAGATTTCAAACCTCCATGGGACAGTAGAAATATTCCCTGTTTTTTCCATCTCCATTTGGTTCTCTCGGCTGTCTGATTGTTTGTAAACCGTGAAATAGAGTAGTCTGAGTAAGTATAAGGCTGCTAGATGATGTAGCTTGAAAATGGTAGCTTGTGGGACCAAAAAAAACTTCCAAATGGCCTAGAAATGCTAGTGGAGGTGTCAGTTTAGTTCCCTATGCTCCCCATGCTTTCGGGCTACCTCGTTTGGGTATAGTCTTTAAGAGCCCTGAGGATTAAAACACAGTTATATCTTCGACATGTGATTTCTCAACTCTCGTAGCACCTAGAGATGTCTTGTCAGATCTGAGACCTCCATGTCGGAGCCCTCTACAAAATCCTCTCATGGTTTTCTCCCTCTCCATTTGGTTCTCTCATTGTCCTATTGTTTGCAAACACTCGAAATAGTGTAGTCTGAGTCAGTGTAGGGCTGCTAGAGGATGTAGTTTGGGCAAACGGAAGCTTGTGGGACCAACCAACTATGCCAACGTGTCGGGGTGGCAAGGTGAATGCTAGTGGAGGATTTTTTTTGGTTCCCTCCACTCCACGTGCTTTCAGGCTACCTCGTCTGGGCGTAGTCGCTTAAGAGCCCTGAGGCCCAATCACGCCATATCTTTGACAGGTATTTCTCGGACTCCCACCTAGAGACATCTCGTCAGATCTGCAAACCTCCATGTCAAGGCACTCTATGAAAGCCTCTCACAGTTTTTTCCATCTCCATTCAGTTCTCTCATTATCCTATTGTTTGTAAACACACGAAATAGTATAGTCTAGTCAGTGTAAGGCTGTTAGATGCTGTATTTTGCAAACGGTAGCTTGTGGGACCGAACCGTCTAGGCCAACACATCCAAATGGCCTGGTGAACACTAGTGGAGGTTTTTTTTGGTTCCCTACGCTCCCCGTGCTTTCAGGCTACCTCGTTCGGGTGTAGTCTCTTAAGAGCCCTGAGACCAAAACACCTTATATCTTCGACATGTGATTTCTTAGACTCCATGGCACCTAGAGATGTCTCGTCTAGATCTGAAGACCTCCATGTAGGGCCCTCTACAAAATATTCTCACGGTTTTGTCCATCTCCATTCAGTTCTCTCGTTGTCCTATTGTTTACAAATGCTCGAAATAGTGTAGTCTGAGTCAATGTAGGGTTGCCAGAGGTTGTAGTTTGCAAACAGAAACTTGTGAGACTGAACTAACTATGCCAACACATTGGATTTGCTAGGTGAATGCTATTTGAGGTTTCATTTTGGTTCCCTATGATCCCCGTGCTTTCGGGCTACCTAGTTTGGGCGTAGTCGCTTAAGAGACCTGAGGCCAAAACACGTCATATCTTCGACAGGTGATTTCTCAGAACTCTGTGGCACCTAGAGATGTCTCGTCAGATCTAAAACCTCCACATCAGGGCACTCTATGAAATTATCTCGTGGTTTTTTCCATCTCCATTTGGTTCTCTCGTTGTCCTATTGTTTGTAAACGCATGAAATAGTGTAGTCTAAGTCAGTGTAAGGTTGTTAGATGTTGTATTTTACAAACGGTAGCTTGTGGGACCAAACCGTCTAGGACCCAACACATCTAAATGGCTTGTGAATGCTATTGAGGATTAATTTTGGTTCCCTATACGCTCCCCGTGCTTTTGGGCTACCTCGTTCGGGTGTAGTCTCTTAAGAACCCTGAGACCAAAACACCTTATATCTTCGACATGTGATTTCTAGGACTCTATGGCACCTAGAGATGTCACATCAGATCCGAGACCTCCATGTCGGGGCCCTCTACAAAATCCTCTTGTGGTTTTCCTCCTTTCCACTCGGTTCTCTCATTGTCCTATTGTTTGCAAATGCTCAAACTAGTGTAGTCTGAGTCAGTGTAGGGCTGCTAGAGGCTGTAGTTTACAAACGGAAGCTCGTGAGACCGAACCAACTACGTCAACATGTCTGGGGGTGGCTAGGTGAATGCTATTGGAGGCTTCGTTTTGGTTCCATACACTCCCCGTGCTTTTGGGCTACCTTGTCTGGGCATAGTCACTTAAGAGCCCTGAGGCCCAATCATGCCATATCTTTGACAGGTGATTTCTCAGACTCCATGGCACCTAGAGACATCTCGTCAGGTCCAAAACCTCCATGTTGGGGCACTCTATGAAATCCTCTCACGGTTTTCTCCATCTCCATTCGGTTCTCTCGCTGTCCTATTGTTTGCAAACGCGCAAAATAGTGTAGTCTAAGTCATTATAAGGCTGCCAGAGGTTGTAGTTTGCAAATGGAAGCTCGTGGGACTGAACCATCTGGGCTAACATGTATAATTGGCCTATTGAACACTAGTGGAGGCTTCCTTTTAGTTCCCTATGCTCCATGTGCTTTCAGGCTACCTCGTTCGGGCGTAGTCTCTTAAGAGCCCTGAGACCAAAACACCTTATATCTTCGACATGTGATTTCTCGGACTCCATGGCACCTAGAGATGTCTCGTCAGATCTGAAACCTCCATGTTGAAGCCTTCTATGAAATCATCTCGTGGTTTTCTCCATCTCCATCTGGTTCTCTTGTTGTCCTATTGTTTGTAAACACATGAAATAGTGTAGTTTGAGTCAGTGTAAGGCTGCTAGATGTTGTATTTTGCAAATGGTAGCTTCATGGGAATGAACCGTCTAGGCCAACACATCTGTATGGCCTGGTGAACACTAGTGGAGGCTTTGTTTTAGTTCTCTATGTTGCCCGTGCTGTCGGGCTACCTCGTCTGAGCGTAGTCCCTTAAGATCTCTAAGGCCAAAACACCTTCATATCTTCGACGGGTGATTTCTCAGACTCTCGTGGCACCTAGAGATGTCTCATCTAATCAATGAGAACCTCCATGTTAGATCCCTCTACAAAATGATCTCACGGTTTTTTCCATCTCCATTCGGTTCTCTCGCTGTCCTATTGTTTGCAAACGCGTGAAATAGTGTAGTCTAAGTCAGTGTAGGGCTGCCAGATGTTGTAGTTTGCAAATGGTAGCTTGTGGTACCAAACCGTCAAGGCCAACACATCAGGGTGGCAAGGTGAATGCTAGTGAAGGAATTTTTTTTTTCCCTACACTCCCCATGCTTTCAAGCTAACCCATCCGGGCGTAGTCGCTTAAGAGCCCTGAGGCCCAAACATGCCATATCTTTGATGGGTGATTTCTCGTACTTCGTGGCACCTAGAGATGTCTCCTTAGATTCAAGACCTCTATGTTGAGGAACTCTAAGAAATCCTCTCATGGTTTTCTCCATATCCATTTGGTTCTCTTGTTGTCCTATTGTTTACAAACGCGCGAAATAGTGTAGTCTAAGTATATATAACGCTGCTAGAGGCTGTAGTTTGCAAATGGAAGCTTATGGGACCCAGTCGTGTGGGTCAACATGTCTAAATGGCCTGATGAGTGCTAATGGAGCCTTTGTTTTGGTTCCCTATGCTCCTCGTGCTTTGGACTACCTTGTTCGGGCGTAGTTGCTTAAGAGCCTTGAGACCAAAACACATTATATCTTTAACATGTGATTTCTCAGACTCCATGGCACCTAGAGATGTCTCATCAGATCCAAAACCTCCATGTTAAATCCCTCTATGAATTACTCTCGCAGTTTTCTCTGTCTCCATCTGGTTCTCTCGTTGTCTTATTGTTTGTAAACGTGCGAAATAATGTTGTCTGAGTTAGTATAAGGCTACTAGATGATTCATTTTGCAAACGGTAGCTTGTGGGACTGAACCTTCTAGACCAACATGTCTATATGGCCTGGTGAAAACTAGTGGAGGCTTTGTTTTGGTTCCCTACGCTCCCGTGCTTTCGAGCTACCTCGTCTGGGCATAGTCCCTTAAGAGCCTTGAGGCCAAAACACGCCATATATTTCGACGAGGGTGATTTCTCAGACTCTGTGGCACCTAGAGATGCCTCGTCAAGATCCAAAACCTCCATGTCAGGGCACTCTAAAAAATCCTCTTGCAGTTTTCTCCATCTCCATTCGGTTCTCTCGCTGTCCTATTGTTTGTAAATGCGCAAAATAGTGTAGTCTTGAGTCAGTGTAAGGCTGTTAGACACTGTAGTTTGCAAACGGAAGCTTGTGGGACCAAACCATCTAGGCCAAACACATCCAAAGGTGGCTAGGTGAATGCTAGTGGAGGCTTTTTTTTGGTTCCCTATGCTCCCTGTGCTTTCATGGCTACCTCGTTCGAGTGTAGTCTCTTAAGAGCCCTTAGGCCAAAACACCTTATATCTTCAACATGTGATTTCTTAGAATCCGTGGCACCTAGAGATGTCTCGTTGGATCCAAAATGTCCAAGTTGAAGCCCTTTACAAAATTATCTCACGGTTTTATCCGTCTCCATCTGGTTCTCTCACTTTCCTATTGTTTATAAACGCGCGAAATAGTGTAGTCTGAGTCAGTGTAAGGCTGTTAGATGCTATATTTTGCAAACAGAAGCTTGTGGGACCAACCATCTGGGCCAACACATGTTGTAATGGCCTGGTGAACACTAATGGAGGCTTTATTTTTGGTTCCCTATGCTCCCCGTGCTTTTGGGCTACCTCATTCGGGTGTAGTCCCTTAAGAGCCCTGAGACCAAAACACCTTATATCTTCGACATGTGATTTCTCAGACTCCGTGGCACCTAGAGATGTCTCATCAGATCTGAAACCTCCATGTCGGGGAACTCTACGAAATCCTCTCGCAGTTTTCTCCATCTCCATTTAGTTCTCTCGTTGTCCTATTGTTTGCAAATGCACAAAATAGTGTAGTCTGAGTCAGTGTAAGGCTGCTAGATGTTGTATTTTACAAACGGTAGTGTGTGGGACCAAACCAACTATGTCAACATGTTGAGGTGGCCTAGGTGAACACTATTGGAGGCTTCATTTTGGTTCCCTATGCTCCCCGTGCTTTCGGGCTACCTCGTTCGGGCGTAGTCGCTTAAGAGCCCTGAGGCCCAAACACACCATATCTTCGACGGGTGATTTCTCAGACTCTGTGGCACCTAGAGATGTCTCGTTAGATCCAAGAAATTCATGTTGGGCCCTCTATGAAATCCTCTCATAGTTTTCTCCATCTCCATCCAGGTTCTCTCGCTGTCCTATTGTTTGTAAACGTAAAAAATAGTGTAGTATGAGTCAGTGTCGGGCTGCCAGATGCTATACTTTGCAAATAGAATCTCGTGGGACCAAACTGTCTGGGCCAACACATCTGTAATGGCCTGGTGAACATGCTAGTGGAGTCTTTTTTTTGGTTCCCTACGCTCCACGTGCTTTCGGGCTACCTCATCCGGGCGTAGTCCCTTAAGAGCCCTAAGCCCAAAACATGCTATATCTTCAACAAGTGATTTCTCAGACTCCATGGCACCTAGAGATGTCTCGTCAGATACCAAAACCTCCATGTCAACACCCTCTACAAAATCCTCTCACGGTTTTCTCCATCTCATTCGGTTCTCTCATTGTCTTATTGTTTGCAAACACTCAAAATAGTGTAGTATGAGTCAGTGTAGGGCTATCAGAGGCTGTATTTTGCAAACGGTAGCTTGTGGGAATAAACCACATAGGCCAACACGTCTAAATGGCCTGGTGAACACTAATGGAGGATTTTTTTTGTTCCCTACGCTCCTCGTGCTTTCGGGCTACCTCGTTCGGGCGTAGTCTCTTAAGATCCCTGAGACCAAAACACCTTATATCTTCGACATGTGATTTCTTGGACTCTGTGGCACCTAAAGATGTCTCATCAGATCCGAAAACCTCCATGTTAAAGCCCTTCTATGAAATTTTCTTGTGATTTTCTCCATCTCCATCTGGTTCTCTTCTTGTCATATTGTTTGTAAACATGTGAAATAGTGTAGTCTAAGTCAGTGTAAGGCTACTAGATGTCGTATTTTGCAAACGGAGCTTGTGGGACCAAACCATCTATGGCTAACATGTCTGTATGGCCTGGTGAACACTACTAGAGGATTTTTTTTGGTTCCCTATGCTTCCCATGCTTTCGAGCTACCCCGTCTGGACGTAGTCCCTTAAGAGCCCTGAGGCCAAAACACCTGTCATATCTTCGACGAGTGATTTCTCAGACTCCGTGGGCACCTAGAGACGTCTCGTCAGATCTAAAACCTCCACATTGAGGCCCTCTACAAAATCCTCTCATGGTTTTCTCCATCTCCATCTGTTCTCTCGTTGTCCTATTGTTTGTAAACGCTCGAAATAGTGTAGTCTGAGTCAATGTAGGGTTGCCAGAGGTTGTAGTTTGCAAACAGAAGCTCGTGGGACCAAACCAACTACGCCAACATGTCAGGGTGGCCTGGTGAATGCTAGTGGAGGCTTTTTTTTGGTTCCCTATGCTCCCCGTGCTTTCGGGCTACCTCGTCCGGGCATAGTCCCTTAAGAGCCCTGAGGCCCAAACACGCCATATCTTTGACAGGTGATTTCTCAGACTCCGTGGCACCTAGAGATGTCTCGTTAGATCTGAAACCTCCATGTCAGGTCCCTCTATGAAAACCTCTCGCCATTTTCTCCATCTCCATCCGGTTCTCTTAATGTGCTATTGTTTGCAAACACGTGAAATAGTGTAGTCTAAGTCAGTGTAGGGCTTCCAAGACGCTATAGTTTGCAAATGAAAGCTTGTGGGACAGAACCAACTATGCCAACACATCGGGTTGGCCAAGTGAATGCTATTGGAGGCTTTTTTTTGGTTCCCTATGCTCCCCATGCTTTCGGGCTACCTTGTTCGGGCATAGTCGCTTAAGAGCCCTGAGGCCCAAACACGCCATATCTTCGACGTGTGATTTCTCAAACTCTGTGGCACCTAGAGATGTCTTGTCAGATTCAAGACCTCCATGTCAGGGCCCTATACAAAATCCTCTCATGGTTTTCTCTGTCTCCATCTGGTTCTCTCACTATGCTATTGTTTGCAAATGCATGAAGTAGTGCAGTCTGAGTCAGTGTAGGGCTGCAGATGTTGTAGTTTGCAAACGGAAGCTTGTGGGACCGAACCAACTACGCCAACATGTCGGGGTGGCCTGGTTAATGCTAGTGGAGGCTTCATTTTGGTTCCCTATGCTCCCTGTGCTTTAGGGCTACCTCGTCTGGGCGTAGTCACTTAAGAGCCCTGAGGCCCAAACATGCCATATCTTCGACGGGTGATTTCTCAGACTCTGTGGCACCTTAAGATGTCTTGTTATATCTGATACCTCCATGTTGGGGCCCTCTATGAAATTCTCTCAGAATTTTCTTCATCTCCATTTGGTTGTCTTGATGTGTTATTGTTTGTAAACACACGAAATAGTGTAGTCTGAGTCAGTGTAGGGCTACCCCATTCAGGCATAGTCACTTAAGAGCCCTGAATGACTAGATTGGCTTAAGAATGAATTTGATAGGGGTATGTATAAGAACACATAGGAGTTATCAATCACCTAGTAAATCTTTCTTGTTTAGTTCTGGATGGGAGTCAGCTATCCTATGGCTTAGTGACCGTCATTTCATTGATAATTTATGTTATGATAAACCCATGTATACTTTCAAAAGTGCCTTAAAAAGGATAGGGGTATTCATCAAGCCTAGTGAAGGGTGTGATGTGATTTCCAAATAACTTGAAATGCCTACAGATTTAAAGGTAGTAACACGAATTGGACAGGATTAGACAATCAAGAATCATTGAGTGTCTGAATCAGAATGTCATTGCATCTGGAGACATTCTCAAGCATTGGATTAATGTATATGGAGAGACATTCTCAAAATATCAACAGATGAAAGGCATCAAATTGTGACGACTATCAGGTGTTTTAATAGGGGAGAAGACTATGAAGCATAGAAGAATGTAGTAAGTGCATGATAAGATAGGAACCAGTACAAAGAGACCATGAGCAAGAAGAAGCACAAGTAAGGTAAATACACATATACACATTGATAAATTGAATGAATAATTACTCAGATTAGGTAACTCTTTATATACATACATTATATAAATATTGATTTCCAAAGTTTGATGCATATTATACATTGAAAATGCTAGTACATGTACATCACCAATAAATGAAAAAATAATCCATAATGTCTTAAATATTGTCAAGTGCACATCATATTAGATTCATGAGAAAATAATCTCAGAAATGTAAGGTCTCATACAAAATTATCAAGTTTAAAATAGTATTTTAATGTGCATAATAAATACAAAAATTCCCAAATAGGTCATATACCATCAAGTTCAAATGTCATATAGGCGTACATACAATGTCATGCACATAGGCATACAAAAAAAATGTCATGTAAGACATATATATTTCCTACTCATCAAAATCTATCCCTCTCTTGGCCTTTCTTGAAGAAGGCCCTCCCTTAGATGAAGATGGAGATCCATGAGATGACTTTGGATCATCTGAGCCCATGCTTCGAGTCCTCTTCCACTGAATACTCACCTGTAGATGAGCCTGTAAATGCAAACAATGTTTTTTTTTTGTCAAAAATTAATTTATATATGTTTTCAACATGTATTTAAGACCATGCTAGAATGAAAGTATTTACATAAATACACAAACTTACCACAAGTTGTCGATCATGCTGAATTTGCATCTCATGCTCAGATGAGTCATCGGGAGCTCCTACAGTACGAACGTGGGTATGAAGATGATGAGATGGAGGAGTCCGTGCCCTCGAAGTCAAAATGGAGGAGGTTGAATTTCCGTACATACACATAAGATCAGAAAATATAACATCAGAATTAGTGAAAATAGAGATAAGTACATGTATCTACATAATGATAATATTTTAACTAATTTTATCATTACCTCACCATGCTTGTGAATCAAATGAATAGGGCTACTACCTATCACAAGTAACTCCTACATACACACAATGAAGGACATTATTAACATAATTTAATAATTCTACAATGAAAAACATTACTAACATGTAATTTAACATAATATGAATTACACGAGAAATTTATCAAAATTTACGTGTTGTTTGAATACATCAGTGAGTTGCTGCGTAGATGAAATCTCATAGGAAAAACCTTTATCTACTTGTTGCAGAGATGGTGGGGTGTCTAGTGAAGTCAACATCTTTATCAAACATGTATATCACGTGAGTTAGATGGACATACAAGAACATACATATATTTGACTTCAAAACTAACACACACACACACACACACACACACACACGTATGTGAAAATTTTACATAATTAACATTCTAAATTACCTTTGTGAATGTATGTGTATGCATGGTGCTTGCTGCCTATGGTCGGGATGAAGATGCACCTCCCCCGAAGTGTAATATCAATGCATAAACATGTACAAATACAATTATTTCAAAAATTTAACATATATAAGTAAATCAGGTACTCCAAACTTTTTGTAACACACATAACAAAACATAACAAATTTACCTGTGAAGGTGACGCCGGTGAATGTAATCCAAATGTCTTGCTCAAAAGGACATCTGACATAGTGACATTATCTTGTTCACGCCTAGAACCAGGGGCACCAAAATCAGTACACATGAAAGTATCATCCTCCTCGGGCCCCAAACATATGCTTTCATATGACGAGAAAAAATGTGGCCTCATGCTAGTAGTCCCTAAGGGAATACTCTATGTACCTCTGTGAGCATCTGGCCCAGAAATATCCCTCGTATGTCGAACAAGGGTCACAGATAGCCCCTGAAGTGCGTGGAGTGTATCAATCTCTGCTATCTCCTTCACTACTTGAGGGAAAATCTTAGGGTGAGGGGGCTTATGTGCAGGGAATCTACCTTGCTGAATAGGTGCATGTTGTGCACCTGGTCAATCCTGTGCAGATCCTTTTCCTCAGCCCAAGAAATCTTGGAAATCAAAATAATTTGGGATCTCATTAAGGATAAACTCGCAATAGAGTTTCCTCATAAAGTATAGTGGTACCTCATTGTTATTACAAGGTGGAAAATCAAACACCATCCACCATCGGTCCCAAAAATTATTTTTAATCAAATTATTATTGCACCAATGGATGGGAAATAATTTATATGTCAACATAACAGGAAAATTAGTGTGGGGGTCCATGAATAAGGTGCATATGAGTTCTTTTGAAATTTACTTTTTCTTTACATCCACGTATGACAATTTGTTGGAATAATAAACCCTACAACCCTCCCTGTAGGTTGTCCAACGATCAATTTTCCCTGTTTCCACGTCATTTTAACAAGTAATGCCTCTAATGTGTTTAAAAGATAGGCGCGGTGGGGGTTTGTAGATTGTGCATCCCTCATTGTTTTGATTATATCCTCAATTTCAATTTTGTTTTCAATTATTTGGGCTACTAAATATTCTTAACTACCCGAGGGATGTTGAGAAATTGTGGGAGTGTTGAGAGGGATGTCAGGAATAAAAGGGTTTGGTTGTGGTTGATTCCCTCAACTTGTAACTGTAACAATAAAAAATATGTATTCAATTCAAATTTTAATCTATAATTATCTTATTTCAATGCAATTTTGAGAAAAGAATTTTTCTTAACTCTTCTCCGTGGTGCCATCATCGATTCAGATCTTCCCGATGATCCAGAAATGATCCTTTGAGATTGAGATCCAGCTGAACAAAAAAACGCGAGGGCACGAACAAGCTCTGAAACTCGCGTTTGAGGGAGGTAAAATGGTAAAGGCTCAGGCATCTTTTTTTCTATAGTAGGCATAATGCATATGCGTTATGTAGCACATACATGTTATGCTTTGGTGATTCCCGAGCCAAAAAAAATTAAAATGCAAGCGCATTTTAACAAAACGCATATGTGTTTTTCTTTTTTTTTTTCTTGTCCACTTTTTAGCCCCCCAACTTCATGCACTTACCCATATATAAAATTTTACATATACCAAGTTATTTATCAACTGGGATGGGAATTGGGACATATTATTTGATGAGGATTTGGGTGTTGTTGCAGCTATTATTGAAGCCAATATAGCCAAATCCAAAGTTATATATCTTCTCTATCACATGGCCCCAGGTGTCTGTGATGAATAAAGTTAACAATAGATCAACCTACTAGGGATTGTATGTGGGTTTTGTGTGTTTTCCTTAAGTGGAGTGTTACTGGCTAAATAATAGTTATTGTGGGTGGGTTTATAGACATCTGCTTCCATCGTGGATGGTTTTTAATATCATTTTAAATATTATCATTGAGGGGATTAAAACAAAGGTACAATTATTTGACTAGGAGATGATGGTTATTCCATACCCAAATATCGTTGTTGACGAAGATGTGATTTTCACATTGCAACAAACTATAAAAAAATTGAAACCACAACAAATTATTAAAAAATTATTTATTGCAATTGAGGACAACCAAAAAAAATTTGGAGCAAAATTCTATGCCCATTTTTATTAAAAACAGGTCTAAATCAGCACTCATGTACTATATACAAACATACAAAACCTACCTAATGTTCAAAACATGTAATATGTAAATATACATGACCTTCTAAATATGTCAAAATGCAAACAACTATTTCTTGTAATTAAATTGGATTTTTATGTGGGAGAATCTATTGTCCTATAGTTACTCTCGTAGTACCAATACATTAAAATATAAATTTTTTACTGTTATTCTTTTTAAATATCATTAAGCCTGATAAATAATTCAAATAAAAAAACAAATATTTCATTTGTTGCATATTTCTAATCTTTTGACAATTATTTGTATTTGCATCTATTTCAATCAATCTTTACATGAACCAATAAAACTACACTATACCCAGATCAAGAATATGAAACATTTATTCACATCCTAAACCACGACGTACCAATCATCCTTTGTAGGAATTCATCCATTTATTATCTCACAAACATGTTGCCTATGGGAAGTCGCCTAAATAATTACAAATAATACTTTTTATCTAGATAAACATAAATAAATTATATTGTTGTAGCTAAATATAAATAATCATACCATCACATATTAATGAAGATAGTATAAAACACAACTGAAAACACCATCAACACTACATATAAATTTTTTTCCCACAAAACAATAGTATTAGGACATTAAGGTGGATAAGAAAAAATGTCATATGCTACTAAAATTACCTTTATTTGTATGCATATGTACTTTTGTAACACTTTCCATACACAAAAAAACCAAATCTATCACAAATAGAAAATTCTAGATATAATATCAACATTTTTTGATACATACATGAAAGGAACCACCTAGTTAGATGGCAACAACTTAAGAAAATTAGAAATGTCATGGATGGGATTAAAACTAAGGTACAATTTGTTTGACTAGGAGATTATGGTTCTTCCATAACCAAATATTATTGTCGAGGAAGATGTGATTTTCACATTAAAACAAACTAAAAAAAGATAGGGAAACCCCAAAAAATTATAAAAAAGTAGTTATTCCAATTGAGGACAACCAAACAAACTTTGGAGCGAAATTCTATGCCCATTTGTATAAAAAAAAGGGTCTAAATCACCACTCATGTACTATACACAAACATACATAACCTACCCAATGTTAAAAATATGTAATATGTAAATATAGATGACCTTGTGAATATGTCAAAATGCAAAAAAATATTTCTTATAATTAAATTGGATTTTTATGTGGGAGAATCTATTGTCCTATAGTTACTCTCATAGTTCCAATACATTAAAATATCATTTTTTTACTATGTTATTCTTTTTAAATATATTATGCTTGATAAATAATTCAAATAAAAAAACAAATATTTCACTGTTGCATATTTGTAAGCTTTTGACAATTATTTGTATTTGCATCTATTTCAATCAATCTCTACAGTGAAGTAGTACATCTACACTATACCCAGATTGAGAATATGAAACATTTATTCACATCCTAAACCATGACATACCAATCATCCTTTGGAGGAATTAATCCAATTATTATCTCAAAACATGTTGCCTATGGGTACTCACCTAAAAAATTATAAATAATGTTTTTTATCTAGATTTATAAATAAATTATACTATTCTAGCTAAATATAAAAAAACATACCATCTCATGTTAATAAAGATAGTATAAAACACAACTGAAAACACCATCAACACTGCATACGAACAAATTTTCCCTCGAAATAATAGTAATACAACATTAAGGTGCACACTAAACACATCATATGCTACTAAAATTACCTTTATCTGTATGTATACATACATTTGTAACATTTCTGTACACAAAAGAATCAAATATATCACAAATAGCCAATTCCAGAAATAGTATTAACTTTCTTTAATACATACATGAAAATAACCATCTGGTTAGATGAAAACAACTAAAGAAAACTATAAATGTCGTGGTCATATGATACATGGAAAAAAAAAGACAATAAAAAGAAAGATAAAGAATTTCTAGAATATTGCCTCACAATATAATGACCCCCATATGTAGATTTTTTCTTTACAGATATCTTACTATCTAAAATTATTGTGTGATATTCCAATTCACATCAACATATGTACGAAAACATTAAGTCATGACTTGGCTACACTACTACTAATGTATCAACCTTGGCATATAGAATGTGTAACCACTGATAACACATACAATTCTAATACAACAAGTTATGAAGAAGACATGCCTGAAATAGGATTACTACAAAGGGAAGAACATGAAATGTGTTCCCAATTGCACACAATAGGGGACCTCAACATCAATGATATGGAATTCCTTGGTAAACAAAATTCTTGTCTACAATTAAAAACAATAATAACTTTAACCACCACCTTATGAAAACAAGGTTCTTTAAGTACACAAATCATTTTCAAAAACTAATTATTCAATATTGAATTGTAGTTGCTACAAAAAAAATTGATCCCTTTTTATGTATAAAACTCCTTTATGTATTTCTCCTACAAAACAAGTCCCTCTTACTGATGCAACACATCTATATGTTATTAATGTGCCAGCCACTTTATATAGCAAGCACATAATGTAGCCCTATAACATGTCATTTGCATTGAACACAACTGAACAAATTGAGAAGGAGGATATAGAAAAACAAATATGCAAATTGAAAGTGTAGTACTCATTTGTGATGGTGAAGAAGCTATGCTTACTAGAAATTTATTGGGTTCAAGCCATCGTGGTCAACAATGCTCATGCCTGTGTAATTACTATAATGCATGCGTCAAGTTTTATGCCTCCATCTTTGGCAAAGTATGTAGTTGTCAATTTCAAGAAATAAATATGACCAACATATGATACCACACACCCAACACATATTTCCATTCCTCCCAACACTAGAGGTGCACATCATGAGGTTCTTTTAACATTGGCATGACCTCTAATAATTCAGAAAACATAGATCCTAATGCTTGACAAGGAAACTGAATTTTACATCCCTCTTTCGTGTCTATTATCTTGAAGACATACCGATTTTCCCAACAGTTTCCTTCAACAACTTCAAATGTCTACAAGAAGTTGCACATAACCAGGCTTAGAAACTGACAGAAGCAATACTCCACCAATGCATCCCCCCAAAATACATCATATACGCACATCCATTACATGCTACACTATTACATACACCTTCTATGTATAACATTGAATACATTAAAGGAAAAATATTTAAGTTTACTTCTCAAAGAAAAACAATAGATGATTTGAACATCTAAGATGCAACAACAACCCTTTCTAACATAAAACATCTTGTTTATCTAAATATAGGTATGAAAAAAAAAGACTACACCACCCACATATTATAGCAAAAGTGACAACTTCTATGATATAGCTACTTTTATTCACAATGACATAAGCTATACAACACCAGCTAATCTATTTTTGCATAGACCACTACCAAAATGAAACAAACTCAGAAAAGGATATGGAACCCAAAAAAAATTCTAAAACAAGTAGTTTGAAGTTAAGGTATGCCCATTTGTATAAAAAACAGGTCTAAATCACCACTTACATATAATGTAGAAACATACATAACCTACCCAATGTTTAAAATATGTAGTATGTAAATATACTTGACCTTCTCAATATAAAAAAAAAATGCAACAAATGTTTCTTAAATAGTGAAATTGGAATTTTATGTGGGAGAATCTAGTGTCCTACATTTAGTCTTGTATGAAAAATACATTAAAATATCATTTTATGACTATTTTTTTTAATAAATCTCACTATGACATGTAAATGATTTAGATAAATAGACAAATATTTCATTGCTGCAGATTTGTTAGCTTTTGACAAAGATTTTTTTTGCACATGTTCCAATCAATATTTACAAGGACCAGTACAACTACATTATACCTAGATCAATATAGAAACAAATAATTTGATAACATTTATTCACATCCTAAACCATGACATACCAGTCACCCTATGGAGGAATTCATCCATTTATTACCTCATGAACATGCTACCTATGGGTAGTAAACCAAACCAAAACAAAGAAAAAGAAAAAGTAAATTCCACAAAAAAATAACAAAAGAGTGGTTGCAAAAATGTATGTTATGAACATAATATCCATTTAAATCCTTTTTCCAGTGAATTCTAAATCTATAAAACAAAACTCTTCTTTACGAATGTCAATTGAAATTTTCCATCCCCAAATTTAGATGTTAACCTTCAGATATCGCCTCATTAAAATCTCCCCGACATGAGAGTGGCCTGTAAGCATATATTCCTATTTGAACCAAACATTACTATGAATTTATTTAGATGTTTAAGTTATCGTTATACAATGCAAACAAGTTTTTATCATTGTTTTAATTAAATCCTTTAAACTATGTTAGTAGAAAAAAATTCCATGTGCCAGTGTTAATGTATTTTTCCCCTACTGAAGAAAGACAACATAGAAATATATGGAATTATCATTCACAAAAACCTATATTTATCCCATGAATACTTCAAGATTATATTTTGAACATCCATGATTGTTACACGAGAAGTGAAAACATTTTAATAAGATCCACAAAAGGTCACAAAAAATTAAATGAACAATCAATATTGCTTACCCCTCGGCGTAACCACAAGTATAGTAACGATTATATAGAATACATTAGACACTTGATTCCCTATGCACCTTTATCAACAACTACACACTTTGATCTTGTCTCTAAAATCAATACATTTACGGTTGAATACAAATGCAATACTAAACATAGGTTAACATTAACATGTGTAATCATTAAAATATGGGTTTGGTAGATATGTAGAAGAAAAACACTGACCTCCTCTCAAATCTATGTTACTTGATGTAATATAAAACATTAAAACTTACACAATCGATGCAGAGTTGGCAGATCATAATGTAGTTTGATGTAGAACGGCCAATCCATGATCGATCTCACTGATAACATAGTTTTAATGGTATAAAATAATCAAGCGATGAGATCTAATACACTACATATCCGCCTCTTGAATCTAATTTACTTTATGTAATATCAATGTCGATCAAGCAAAATCTAATGCAGAGATCCTGAGTGTAGAACAAAACACATGACTGAGATACAATCGAGTATAGTGAAATTTAGTGTAGGACTGATCCTCATAAAATCAGTCAAAGACAGATAAAAAAAATAAAATTTCCCAACTAATATAGAAATAATCTCAGACAAATTATCATGCACAGGGAAATCACACATATTGAATTGCCCATTGTTTATTAATTCAACATCTAGTTCAAGCATAAACACTGCTCATGCATCAATTTTAGAAATTTCTAAACCTAAATACACAAATGTTTAACACAAAATAAACTTTGAGATGTTCATTATAGTCAAAGACATTACATATAAATAGTATAATTTTCTCTAATAAAAAAAATTCAATATTTGTCAGTTTCTAACTACTCATTTTTTATGATAGGATGAGTTATAATTCACCCATAATCACATTCTGATTATAGAATATAAATTTTTTTATAATCTCTCTCACACCTAAAAATTATTAACCAACAACTAAATTTGCAACGTGTAATATTTATATGAGGAGTTATTACAACTCATCATACTATATTGTATAAACGATTTAACATATCAATGCTAACATAATATCTTTAATAGGCGTGTCAACCTCACCCATCACGGAAATGAGATTGTGGCTATAGAAGAACAAAGTGTTGATGGATTTCATATTGACAAAATACGATAAGTAGAATAACATATTTCTCAACTTCAACATGGCATAAACATGCAATTAAGTGTCCTTGAAATGCTTAGCCAACTTGACTTTGATATAAGCTACAATTAGAATGTAGATATGTTACCCTCAAAATTAATAAAAAATGCAACACAATTTCTTGTTGTAAATTAAATTTTGCCACATCCTATTAGTTAGACACTGCAAAAAGAAAACATACTACCTATACTTTCCAAATTATTCTATGCCACTTCACAAATATGTGGGTTTTATCCCATATTTGGGAGAGTGTGAACTCAATAATTATGCATTCCACATGATTCGACAATATAAGCATTACATATATAGAGGGAAGAATCTCATAAATATAATGATTCATATAACACTACTATAATCACTCCATTAATCGGGTGTTCAAATATATTATGTGAGAACAACTCATTCTTCTAATTATGTAAGTTGTTTAAACAACTTACATTATATTAGAACAAATATACATAATTAATCAAATGTGACTATTACTTACGTAACAATAATTTATATTTTACTCCATGTTATTTTTAAAGCTAAAAATTAACACCCACATGTGAGGACTATTCTTAACATTCCCCCCCTTAGTGTGAACAGGAGAGAGAATTTTGGACACTGAAGCTCTAATGTCATGTTCTCATCTTTGTCTTTTGTTTGTCCTCTGGGAGTCGTTTACTCTTTAGGTTTGACATTTTTGGTACAAGAATTTTTGAACATTGTGAAGCATATCCCTCTCACAATGCCAAAAATATAGATGTTGCTTTTAACCGATTATACATCCGATTACAAAATTCTGATTTTTTTTGTCCCATTTTAAATAATTTTTCAACCTGGAAAAAACAAACTCCCTCACCCTCAACATCCACCACCCACAAATGCTTATTTTAAAGTTTTCCAACACAATATGCACCTTTAAAAATATGCTTATTACAAAAAATTGTCGGAACAAAATTTTCATAATGTTGGAAGTAATGGTTTGATCTTATGAACTCCTTATCACCTTTTACAACATTCTCAAAACTAATACCAATTCATGAGGGCTAACAATAACTGTTGATTTAACACTACATAGGCCCCACCAACTTCTTTCGCTACACGCACAATGTTGCAATTAGTGACCCAATTACATTTAAATCGACTGCAGTCAAATCTGAAACATACTAGAAAGTTAAGGCTTTCCCTTGATGAGGGTGGATTATACAAATGGAAAATAAAACAATTTTTTTATTGGTTCGCTGTTAGGGTTCACCAAGCCCTTGGAGAGTGTGGGATTTGATTCTTTGAGAGGAATCCATAGTGTAATGCCAAATTTTTAGAGAAAATTGAGTTGGTTCCCAATCCACATATGCCTATGAGAGGAAAGATGGCTCTAGCATCCCATGTTATTGAGACGATATTGCCACTCGTAAGGTTTTCTTCCACATTAGATATGTATAATGACAACTCACCCAAGCTGTTATGTATTCATGTACAATTGCTACTACTTTTTTAAGCTTAAAATTCCTACTAAGGAAATTATTAATCAAGGAACAACAATACATGAATAACTGATAGCATGTATATAGAATCTTCAAAAGTTTTTACATTTTGGAAAGTAGGTTGTTTTTGGGTATGTAGAGTACACTTTTCTAATAAATTGTTCCCTTGATAATGTTTTATATTTTATTGGCATGTTTTAACATAGTGATTAAAAAACAACATAATTTGTATATTTGTATGATCCAATATTAAATTCATGTCAAGAAAAAGAACTATAGTGATTAAAAACAATATAATTTCTATCTTTCCATAATTTGATATGAAAATCATGTTAAACACAAGCATACCAAGAAACTATAATGAATTATCAAGTGAATAACTTATCTAATATAGTTGCATTTGTATAGATTTCACATATCCATGTGAAGAGCTAAGCTTGGATTCAGGCCTCCTCATAGTAGTGCCAACTTAGGTGTTCTATGGATTTTACTTAGACCTAATTACCACTAACCTTTTCTAAGAATTTCTACCCATAGTTTGGATTTGAAATTATTTCAAGTCGTACAAAAGGTTTCTCTTATTTGCAAGACCTACGGTTAAATAGTAAGACACATTCAAGTAGCTTTCACAAACATAAAATGTCACAAAACTGTAACATATTTTAAAATAAAATAGATAAATGATTCCATACATAACTTATGGATTCTTCCCTTCTTATATTGTACCTCCATATCCTAAAAAAGAAGGATTTGCAGATCATTTCTTGTCCTTTGATCCCTCCATCACAACCAAAATTAGATTCCAAAGTAGTAGAATGACTAAATGCATGTAACCTTTGGTGTATTCTTTTATTTATCTTGTGTTCTTATGGTTCTATAATGTACATTACCAATATAGGTATATTTTGATTTGAAAAATAATGCGAAATCAATTTATATGAATATATCTCTTATTTATATCCAAAATATCGAGTTTAAATAAGCACTTCATACCCTAATTAGTTTGGTTGAATTAGAAGCACATACTATGGTTTTCCATTTTAATGAAATAATTCTCACGTTCCTTCATTTTCCAACTAAAAATATACTTTTATGGACCAATATTTAAGCATTATCAAACATCTTGACACATCTATTTCAAATGCTTTTCCAAATTTTAATAAAATAATATTTACACAAATTTAGTAAATTTAAATTAAATTATTTTACACTATATACTTATTGTCTATTTGTATTATAGGTGCACCCTATGAATATAGCCATTCTCTTATAATCAATCATAATAATATTATCAAAAACCCTAGTTTGACTACTTCCAAAGTCTCTATTGGAAACTTGTCAATTTGGGATTTAACTTATGCCTGACTATGTAATCTAGGAATAGATTGGGAATTACTCTAGATCCCACTATTTTAACTATTTAAATATATTAATTTTATCAATACATACATAGTGATCATACCATAATTTTCCCTAAATATATAGGCACAATTTTCACATAATTACCTCGATGACTGGAACAACTAGACATACTCATTGTTAGAAGAAATGGTCATGAACATTTTTTGTATGGTTGTTATACATTTTGATGTCATGTAATGGAATAATTAAGATATAAATATCCAATGAAATATACCATAGAGACATATAGCTTGGGTAGGATGCCATTCATGCACTACCTCTTCCTTCTACATATGTTTTCACAAGGCTTCACTACATATTTATCAATATTCCAACATCAAATTATATAAAATTGGAAATTTGAAAAGCTTAACATAACCATTAATAATAAAAAAGAGAAAACATCTTTTGTACATATGTTACATAATAATCAAACATAGATGGCATATATATGAGCATAATTCAAAGAAAACCCAAGTGCACAATTGATGATCTCAATTGAATGTTCACCTATTGGCATATCACCGGTGAATTAATACAATGTAAATGGAATATTTAATATGGAAATCTTAATCCTATTCCCAGTATGCATAAAAACTTCAATTAAATGAGTATTATTAATTTATTTATAACAAATACGATATTGTGACACTAAATTTGGAAAAATCTCATGTGTGTGTGACTACACACACAAACACACACACACACACACACACACACACACAGAGAGAATACGATAGTCTCACATCACAAAAAATAAATCATCGTTGGAAGAACACCTTTTCAAAAATGTTTTAATGATAGTTAGAAACACAAAAAAGTTTGCTAAACATACCAAATGAAAATTTGTAATGGCTTTTCGCTTTCCTGAAATAAAAAATTAAAATAAATAAAATATTAGAAAATGAAATATATATATATATATATATATATATATTCAAAAAGGATAAAATAATAAAGAATGGAGGTGGAAGAAATTAAATAGGTGTAGGTGAGATAGAGATGTGGGAGGAAAGGAGTATGTCAGGAGGTGCAGCACTTCTGTCGGCATGGGCATCCTTAATGAACTGCAGACATGTCACTTTCCTTGCATTTAATACAAGTGCTTTACTAGTGCCCAAGAAATAAAAAACCATGCTGAGAAACAAGTAACAGTGCAAATTTAATGGAATTGGATAGTTGCAGTAATAGTAGAATTCAGGAGATATGGGTTCCTCGTGAGACAACAATGCAACAAACAAGTGTCCAACCTCATCGTTTTACAACCGCCTATGCATTTCCCTACCTATGACCAAATGAAAGATTTGGAGCATAACATGGGCGATCACCATTGTATATTGAGATCAGCCGACATGGTCACTTTTCTAGGTTATACATTCACCTGGGTCATCACTCTTGCTTGTTGGATTGGCGTACTCAAGCTGGGGAATTTTTGTGGCTATTTTTTGCTTATCAAATATGTATTGGAGTCTCTGGTTTACATGGGAAAGTTGTTTTGAATTTTTTTGGGTTCGTAGAGTTCGCCATGTCTTCTATTTGTCTCGTCTCCTATTTTCGACTAAGGATCATGTTTCTTGTATTGAGTTGGGCCTTTTCTATTTAACTTAGCCATGTTATTCACCAAATGGAGCTTTTTATTTTGTGGTTTAACCAACTAACCAGTCTCGGCCTATACCAAAATCTGAGTTCTGGAATAGTGTATGGATGTCCTGCACTATATAAAAGATAGAGGAATTTTGTTTAACATTTTTTTTATTACGGTCCTGGTAGGCTTATATGCAAAATTTTGTAGTGTAGACACGTGCATGAACTGTTTATTAGAATGTCTTAAAAGGACACGGTTTTGTGAACAACGTTAACTGCTAGTTATGCACGAAATGGGTTTGTTGAGAAGGCTTAGAAAATTTCTAGAAAAGTTAATTGGTAGGGGTAAATCATTTTCCATAGTTATTTCCAATATCCTTCCTATTTTGTGTCAAATGGGGGGCATTGAAATAGGTCAAAGGACCGCATAAGCATGTGATCTAATGGATTTTTAGCCACTTCATTACCATGGGACTAGTTAAGCACTTAAGTTGGTAATCTTGGGCTTTGAACACACCTCGAAAGTTTTTGTTAGGAAGGATAATAGCTTGTTAAGTTGTTGCAGCCACGTTGGATTCGATTTGTTTGCAAGGTGTATTGGATTTTGATTATAGCAAGACCGATGTTGGTGGGGGATAATGTGTTGGAATGATGACATGTATTATGTGGCGAATTGATTTTATGTAATGTTCATTGGTTTAGTGGAGCTAAACGTGTTTTCTGGTATCACTCATACGTGGCCTTATATGTTTCCATGAATGGTACAAAATGGCAAGTTTGCGGAAGGACGTGAACTGTGTGGCAGGACGCTAAAAGAGAATTGGGGCCTTTTGGAATGCAAATGAACCCTCTTGGAGAAACTCTTTCCCTATGGTCATTAATATTGTTAGGCATGGTCTCCTTACCTCCATCTTCTATAATTTTTGTAATTTGGTTCTTCATTCGCAATCTATTAGAAACATTAAACTACTAAATAATTTTAAAATTATATATGTAAAAAAACTTGAATAGTGTAAGGCAATAAAACCCCACCTTGTGATTTTCGAAACTATTGCACCATTTGAACATCAACTGTGGTTGCCACCATAATCTCATATGATGCAACTTGAGTATCCGGATCAGGTGCTCATGTTCATTGATTTTTGTTGAGAGTTAGATGTTTTGTCAACTAAATACAACCTTTTGATTTACTTGCAAATTTGGAAAAACACCACTTTTAGAGACTTGCAAAACAACCTTCTGAACCCCATAAAAGAGAGGTCAAGCATCGTATGTGTTCATTGATATGAGGAGAGTCACTTCAAGCTTTAGATTTACCCTAGTCAACTATTTGTACTCTCTTCGCCGCTTCTCTAGGAGCATTGTTACATTGTTTTGTACTTTCAAGTAGCTCTTAAAATAAGTTGTCTTTTGTTTTGACCCACCATTTGGTCCGTGAACAACGAAATGCTTGTCCGCTTTGCAAACCTCTAGTATTTTTACTAGACTATTTCCTAGAACCTTCAGTTCAAGAAAAATCATATTCTTGGTTAGTTTGGAAAATCCTTTTGGTAGGCCTCCATTCGCAGTTTTTGACTAAGTCAAACTAGACCAATTACAACCAGTGGCTCTGGGGAAAACCTGTCATTGTTTGAAACCCGTCTGTAAATTCTTAGTTCTATCCACTCTGAAAAATTATCCATATATAGGGAAACTTGTAGGGAATTTCTCATTGCACTTTTGTCCATCGAACGTTAGTTTTGGAGGTGGTTTTGTGATCCCTCGAGCTAAATTTTAATTGTTTCCAACCAGAACAATTACGACTGATGACCTCAGAAAAATGGCCGCCAATTGTAAACCATTTGCTAGTTCTGAATCATGTCACTTCCTATAAATTTTTGGTGTATAGGAGGAAATGTATAAACTTACCCATGGTGTGTTTGGTCATTAGAGGACAATGTTTGAAAGTTGTTCCCTCATCTTCGAGACTTTATTGAACGTTTTTGTAACTAGTAGGAAAATGCACGAATAAAGTTGTAGGCCCCATTTTGGGTTTCCAAACAATTGTGGAAATTCGTTGACACTTGTAATTAACTACATGAAACTCTACTATGTGACTGTTATGTGAAATTGAACTTTTAGAAAAATAATGTTTCTCTCTCTTCCCTATTTCTTTCTCTCTCCTTGGTTAAGAAATTAAGGGAATTGAAATGAAATAAATATGTGTCTCTAACCTTCTCCTTTTGAATGTAAATTATTAATGGTATTATGTAAATGAGAAACTAAAAATGTTAATTATGCTAGATTTGGGTGGATGTCATGCCAGCGATTTATAGCTGATTTCATGCTCAAATGGCTTTGCAGGGTGGAAGTGAGATGGTGAAAAGGCATGGTGTTATTCATTGTTTTTTATTGTAATTTATATAGGTTATTTAAAAATGCATATATGTGTAATGTATTTCCATGTTACTAAAATTTATATTTAAAATTCAGTAATATGAATGAGATGCTATTTTTAGGAATGCCTTGGGAAATGTGCATTTAATCATGGGTGTATGTTTTTTATTTAGATTTGCATATGGCAAAAGTTGGATATGTTAAATGAATTTTAATGTAATATCTTGTAGTGTATTTCCATTGTGCAATATTCAATTAATTAATTTATGTGTTGTGTTCTTTACCTTTAAAATGCAATAAAGAAATCTAAGCGAATTAGTCAACCCAAGTACAAAATTTGTGTATAACTAACCATCTTGTGCTATTCTTTTTGCATAGAAAACTGAAACCTTAGAATGAACTTAAACATGTATGCTTGATGAAACCTTCTATCTTAAATAAATAATAACCCTAGTTGAGTTACCACCATACCCTGAATATTTAGCGACATCGTTGTGAAACCATCAGTTAAGAACAACTTGATCAAGCATTATCATTAGTAAGTGGTTCCCTTCTAGGATTGGTTATCATGTGTGTAGTAAGAAGAATATATTCTCTTCAGGTCTGACTTAGTGTTAGGTGACATAGATCACCAACTACTCTTGAAATTAACCTTTAACAGATTGGATTATCTAATGAAGTTAATGTTTAAACTTGTTGTACCCTCCCTTTCATTCTAGCCACATGTTAGTTTTCAAAACGCTATTTTCTTAAAAGATACTTAATCTTCACAACTAAAATGTATGGTACTACACCTAAGAAATAGATTCAATATTAGTTCATTTCTATAAATTAAGAGCCATTGTTTGAAGCAACAACTATGTTGTGTAACCCTGCAGGATATGGAGTAAGTAGAGCTAACACCTCCTTAGTATCCTAGTCGACTACCAAGTTAGATCTAGAAATTCTCTTCATCATCGAATGAATTCCTTGTGGGTAGAAAATGGTAAGTAACTCCTTGTAAATGAAATTGATTTGAAATATGTTGACTTAAGAGAAACCAGGAAACTGAAAACTTGGTTCCATAATCCCTCTTTATGTCCTTTATGACATTAGAAATAAGAGAAATTTCTCTTGCAGAATCGTGAAAGTGAAAACATGGGATCTTAATTTAAAAACAAATCTTATGGTTCGTGTGTAGTTCTAAAGCTTCCAATCATGTACTTCTTCTAGATGTTAGACAAATACTTCCGTAACTCCTTTTCTTATAAAACAATGTTAATAATGAGACCATAGTGCAATGTAAGAATAAAGCATATAAGGGTAAAAAGAGATTTGAGGTTAGGAATAATGTCACTCTTGGAGTCCTTATAACTCAATTTGGCATTTTCTTGTGTTAAAAATAATATGAATTGCCCTTGGTGAGATCAAACTTTGAGGAAACAAAAGATATATATAAACCTAAATAGAAGCCTTGATGTGGAAAATATGAATGGATTTGACAATTTATTGAACTATATCAACTATGACAGGGAAATAAATATTATGTGATCAAAGAATGTTTATTAAAAAATATATACATATCTCGAATCTAAATCTCCCTTAATCCTAATATTTACTTCTTGACATCACGTCAGATTAACTTTTGTTGAAAAGGTAAAATCTAAACATTGAATAAATGTTTGGAAAGAATAATTTTAACATAAGAATGAGAGAATTAGGAAAATTGTATGCAATTTGAAACATGGAAAATAATTATGTAAGTTATGGAGATTGTCGTAAGGGATAAAGAACCAACTTAAATTGTCGAACTGTAAGTTGAATGTGAATGAATTTAAGAATTTGTAGGTTGAAAAATGACAATATTCTTCTTGCATAATAATGTTTGTTTTAATATTAATTGTAACTAAAATGTAATCTTGGTAATGATGTGTTGTGGGTTTGCCAATCGTTGGGTCCCGTTTCTTATCGTTCGGTCATTGCTAGCGTTCGTCAATTGGGTAAAGTGTGGCATCGATAGGCATATGGTGTTTTCGTGTGTCCATGTGAGTCGATGACTTATGTAGGTGTCTTATGCAGTGTTGAGTTTATCTTCTTGGAGCCCTTTTGTGTTGTGTAATGAGCATTGTAAGTTAAAAAAAATTATACTGGTATTTTTACTATTGTATTCGTGTGTGTAAAGTGTGGGAGTTACAAAATCTATCCAAGCATGAATCATGTGATTTATTCCAAACCTATTAGGAACCAAATCATATTAAACTAAATGTACACATGATTTGAATTATATGATCTCCCAAATTATGCTAACATTATTCAAGTCATACTTAGTAAAATATAGATAGAAAATTAATGACTAAAATTGCACAAAGTCATGCATAAGGTCCACTAGTGGTTTCAAATAAACAAGGTCGATAGAGGATAAAAACTTTTATAGATCATCCACATCTTGCATCTTTATTCCATTAGTGGTTTCAAATAAATAAGGATGATAGAGGATACAAAATTTTATAGATCATCCATGTCTTGCATCTTTATTTGTAAACAATAAGATCCATGCTTTTCGTGAGGAGATAATAGAAAAACATGTCAACAAAAACAACTACTGGTATGGGTGAGTTATGCATTTTCATTTACTTTTCCTTTTATTCAAACTAGATATATTACATGGAATATATATATGCATTCTTACAAAAAAATGATTTTACAAATATAAATGCAAAAACATATGGTCTTCCTATATCCATGTGTTTATATGGCTTTACAATTTGTAATATCTATACCTTAAATGGGGAGAACATTGAAGTAAAGAATTTCTAAATTGTTATTTGATAAACATGTACCAACTCAAAACCGATGTAACACAAATTAAGTAAGAAACGAAATCCACTGCTCTTCAATTGATATTTCATGATTGATCCCAAAGATATGAATATGTTTTCATCTAATCCATACAAAGACTACACGGAATTACTAAATCATACATGCATTGCCATAGCAAATATAGTGAGTGCACTTGCTTATGAAATAAGGCAATGATTGTTGAATGTAGTTATAAAGAATCTTGGCCACTACATGTTTTCTCTCTAGGTGATTTATATATGAAAATGGTCACAAAACATGCAAACTTCCATGAAATTTTTGCATCAATTAAGGCATCAAATATGATATAAGTGGGAACATATCAAAATCTCAAATGTTTGGCATGTAAACTACGCCCATCATGAAAAAGAGATTGGAGCTATAGTGGAAGAATGTGATGATGAAATGCATATTGCAGAAATACCACAAGTATAAGAATGAAAACATCTTTCTCAACTTCAAGAAAACATAAACATTGAATCAAGTGACCTTGAAATGCTTGGGCAACACTACATTTATACATGCTAGAATTAGAATGTAGATGTGTTTCCATTAGAATTAATAAAGATTGCAACAAAAGTTATCAATGTAAATCAAGTGTGCCCATATCCGATTTCTGAAGAACCCAGAAAAAGACATGCTACGTAGATACTATCATATAAGCAACACAACGGTTTTCAATTATTCTATACTGCTTCACAAATACGTGTCAAGCAATGCCACTTAAAATGCCACCAATAAATCATATCGGACTAAATACATTGATAATGCCATGTTTTCATCTACAGCTACTATCACTTGTTCTATGTGGCTGCATACATTCAAGATGCCATGTCCTCACCTACAAGTGCTATCACTTATTCTTATTGACCAAATACATTCAAGATGCGATGTCCTCACCTACAAATTTTATCACTTATTCTTTGTGACAAAATACATTGAAGATGCCATGTCTTCATCTACAATTGCTATCACTTACTCTTTTCTGACTAAATACATTGAAGATGACATGTATTTATTTACAACTGCTATCACTTACTCTTTTCTCACCGAATACATCTAAGATGACATGTCTTTTATCTGCAACTGCAACCAACCACTTGTTCTCTAAGAATTCTCCGGAAGGACAATATATCAATACAATCTTATATATAGACTCTTCAATAGCTTTTAGAATCTGGAGTACATTTTCTCAGACGAAACAAAGATATCGGAATATACAATTTCCAATGAGAATACGCCATACATTAATGGGCTGAAAAAGATGTCGAAATTGTATGGATATGCACGATGGCACGTCGTAATTAAAAAGAAATTATTGGTGGAACTCGTCAAAACAATACAAAAAGTAGTCGGAAACAGCTTTGTGAAGAATATTTTTTTATTAAAGGTGGCGGACAATGAGTGGCAGAGCCTCTTCATATATTACTCGCCGCCACGTACACTGTTTTGGCTTTGGATACAGACTTCACATATCTCCGGTTAGAATATTCTGAAATCTACCGATTTGTTTTCGAGGCATACAAATATGCCTTTCAACTAGAGGAAGAGAATCCTTTCACCACCCTGGTTTAGTCTTATTTTTGTGCTTGGAGCTCCCATAGTCCGGAATCAAATGTCTCATTTCCAAACATCGATGACAATGAAAAGCTAGTCCTTTGTAGTCTAGTTACCATTTTCAGGTGCTTTCTCTAATCTGCATATTAATCTACTCTACGAGGTCTTGGGAGATGTCTAAATTAACTAAAATTCGAGCATAAGTAGTATGCTAAAGGATATAGATATCATCATCTGATTTTTCAAAAATCCCAAATACATTACCTATGACTTCAAGGCATGGATCATTCCAAACTTGTAGGGGGAGATTCGGGAGTCTAACCCATATTGGAAGAGTATAAAAAGAGTCCCTCAAGGGATCAAACAGGGGATATCAGGATTTGGTCATCATTCCATGCCCAAACCCAAACCCGCCCCCCCCACCCCCCGAAACCCAGTACTTGTTAATTATTTAGTCTTGATCTTCACAAAAAAAATAAATAAAACAACAACAAAATATGCTCTAGCTCAAGGGTAAAGTTCTACCTTACCCTTGATTTTAGTGCTCCATATTTGGGAATCCATTGATGTACCTAGGAAAGCTTTGGCCAAAATTGATTGAAGTGGCATATGAGTTCAAGTTTAGAGGAGTTTTCCTCAAAACCGAATGTTTCATGTACAAGAACTTCCTCAAATTTAATAATAGAAATACTATGCGTTGGCTTCAATGGAAACCTAACATGGTGATCACCTCCCCTGATTCTACTATCAGAAACTATAGTAGAAAACGTTCTGTCATAGCCACCACCTTTGTAGTTGCTTCTTGCGTCCCCTCCTCTAGGAAGCATTTGCAGATATGATTCGCCTATATAGTGTCACCACACATAGGGGAGAGTTTTTTATTGTCCCAAACACCAGCGGAAATGCCCTACAAAACCTTCACTTGTAAAATATCACCATGCATAATGGAGATTACCATCCCAACCACCAAGGGAAATACCCTACAAAAGCTAATGTGGAATATTTTATATTTTATGTTAAAATTTTATTTTCTACTATTTTATACCAATTGTTATCTCTATTTTTGTCATTATGTGGAGAAGCTATATTCCTACAATGGCAATCAGGGTTGTAATGGCAGATGTGGTTCATTTTTATTATCGATATTAAATTTGACATCCATTTGACCGTCACAAGGTAATTAATGTTTAAATTTTTCCTTTATTGATTGTCATTTAAAATATTTTCTCTTATTCCGTAGGAAATTCAATAAAAATAGTAATATCTAGACAATATGTTGGAGTTTGGGGCCCCTTTTTTCCTCGTAGATTTTTTTTAAACTGGCACAATAGTGTAGCTAGAGTTATGTCATTTGTCACCATTGAATGGGGAATTGGCAACCAATGTAATGTAGTTATTAGTCAATGTGGTAAGTGGAAATGCAACATTAGATTCTTCAAATTGATATTTCTTTTTGTATTTTGAATAGTTGTATTTAATATATGTGTTTGTGTGATGCAATGTTCCTAAAAACATAGATACTTTGTATTTATATATTTTCCAGTAATATTTGAGCATCAACATCTTATCTAGAAAGAAGCCTTATTTGGCACAATGATGAAAATTAATGTTATTGAATATTTAGTTCAACATGTTATTGTAATGCATGAACATCTAATTTTCTAACTCTTTATTTATATGGAAGTTGTAATTTGAAGACTTTTACTCTAATATTATTTTCCAGACTGCATATCTTTTTTGGAAACTCTAGGTTAAGATAGAGATATACAAAGATGGCCTTCCAATTATAGCAAATCAAGTTGCAAATTTGCCAACTCCAATGATTGAAGAACATCATAGACTAAAAGGTTTTGCAAGAGCTATTGAAATGGGGTAAGAAACATTCAAGAACCCCAAAGCTTTGTGCAAAAGCCCATCAATGGACCATATGATAAGAAATGAGCAAGGAATCCTATTTGCATGCATTAACTTGAAGTAAAAAAGCAATTTAAACAGATTAAATTCACCTTTATTCTTGAAAGCTTAAAGTAAATCAACCTAAAAGGATCTAAGCAATCAATTTATGCTTCAAGAGAATGGGATCTCACCACTAATGGCTTTAAGGAAAATGATTCTTTCCATTTACTCCATGTTGTGTGATAGAAATGAAAAAGCAAAGCAAATAGCTCAATAGTATGAAATAAAAACTCCTAATCCTAGTAATAATACTATAGTTTAGGTTAGAGGGAAGAAGTGTTCTTAGAAATGAGAGGGAGGTAGTGGGCTATTTATAGTTTTCCATTTGGGAAATGGGAGAATTTTTGGTGCGTGTGGGACTAAAAGGGAGTCAACAAGTTAATTAGAAAGTCAAAGTAAGATTTGAATAGGTTTAGAGAGAGGTTGATCATGGTTTAAGACTAGCTCACCATTTTTTAGATGGTAATTAATCCTATTTAGAGAGAAATTAAGGTTCTGGGAGGGTTCTGAAAGGCCTAATAAAATCCAACGAAGTGGATTGATATTCTAGGAAGCTAATAGAGGTGGTAAAGATGAGGATATTAGCCAAGAAGAGGTTATTATAACCTATTAAATTGAGTTATTGTTCTTGCAAAAAGACCATAGATGTTGTTGAACAATGGGAATCTCACTAGATAGATCTAATTAATTCAAGGTGTTGTCAACTTGCAGTGAAGAGGACTAGTTAGGGAAATATTATATGATGGTGTTTTGATCAAACTACATGTGTCTGACCCTTTAGTCCCCTCTTTGGGGTGACGTAAGTAATGTCGATTCAATGGATTATGTAAACAAGCGTGGGAAAGGAGAATGAAATTTTTTGAAGGGATAGAAGAAAAGTTAGTAAAGTTAATACTAGGAAATGGCCTTCCCATCTTCGATTAAGGGGTGATAGATCATTAGAACTAATTGACAGGAAAACACTAAAATAAAAAAGATTGATCATGGGATAGTTGAGCTATCCACAAACACAGTGCCTTTATAACAAATAATGCGTAATCATCATTTTTCAGATTTGACAATCGAGTCAAATTATAGAGACATATAAGGTAAAACATATAGAGTAGATGCAAAATAATATCTATCATCGAAGGTCAGTATATGAAAATAATGGTCTTGGATTTCTAAACACATGAAAAAACATATCAAGACATCATAGTAAAAATTATCAAGGTCAATAGTCCAAATATTACAATGTCTCACCTTTGGATATGGAAATAAGTATGGAAATGTCACTTGTCTAATCAAGAACGTTGAAAACAATTTTTTCAAAGGACCATTATTATACGAAGAAGGTGTTGTCCTCAAGATGCACTGAAAATGGAACATGGTTTACCATAAAAATAAATTCATTGTAGGTTGAAATGGCTTGTAAATGGTAATTTACCATTATTTCCTAAATGGAGGAAAACCCTGTGGGAGCAGATGAAAACAGCAATGTCTTTCATGATTGTGATTACTTTCAGCGACAACTGATAGGCCACCTGAGTATTTACAAAGTGTTTCATTTCGGTAGCTTTTCTGATTAGTCTGGATTTGGAAGTACACTAAGTAGGGGCCCAAGAAAAAATCGTTTTCCCTTAAATACATGTTTAATTTGAAAGACATGAAATAACTTTTGTATTTCGGGATGCTTGAAATTTAACCTTAAACACTTTGATAGATAATAAAAATTCAGGCTTGTAAGCTGAGTGTTTTACCAATTCTATATCTATTTTTGAAGCATTTCAAAAAAATTTATTGATTTATTTTTTACACTTTTTTTATTTTTATGGTTATCGAACATGTTAACTTTATATAAGACTTAAAATATTATTCCTAAAAAATCGTGCATGCCTTCCAGGCGACTAAGGCTATTATAGCAAGATGAATGGCTTGACGATAAGAAGGGATAAGCCAAAAATAATTATTGCTACTAATAACATCATGTTCAGGTGAAACTTGATAGGAAAATAGAAGAAAAATAATATGAAATGAACAAGTATGTCTATGGAGGTCCGCACTCATGCTCCCCTAAATGTATAAATGTAGTGTAAATGAAGAACCATGAATACTAAGTGGTACAATAGTTGTGTGAAAAGTAACCAAAAGGTATGTATTATTTTTAGGTAAAAATAATGCATCTCATCTAAAGTCTCAAATGAAGTTGTGAATTCAATAAAGATTACACTATGGATAATAGTTGATTTTCTCGAGGATCACTGCACATTTTGTCCATAGGGTAAATACCTTTCTCGGCAGTGGTACATATCATCAATAGACTGCAAGTGTGGATGTTTGTAATAACTAGTGTTGCAAGATTTATTATCATGATAAAATGAGATTTACTTAGTATTTTCCTGGAGTGAGATGGTAGGCTATCTTCTCCAAGTAGGTAGAATTTGACCTAGATCGCAGGTTGTAAGAGTTGGCATAAAACTCATAATGGATGCTTCATGAAGTGGCCTAATCCAAGCTTGGGTCATGAATTTGTACACAGACAATGAAGTTGGATTGCAACAGTGGATTGGATGTAAGGTTAGGATTGTAGAATAATGTCAATGTATGTGCATACGTAATCTATCGGTGATTATATACGTACTGTTTGAATGCTTTTAAATATTAAGGTACACACATGTTTTATAACGTTCATGGTAAAGCTAGGATATCATTTTCAGCAAGTGTATCCGTTGAAGTTATGAATATATTGAAGGCTGTATGCATTTAATTATGTATTGACTAAGGGACTTGAATATGTGATTTTGGGTGGAGACTCTAATATGGCCCTAAGAAATGTATTCAAATGCATAGAGACAGGCTAATGTAGCGTCATATGGGTGGTATTGTCCCTTGGAAGATTAGTAGTAAATGGAGGGGATTCTTACGTGAAATGATAGGAACATCACTTTGGGACAATTGCGAACATAGTGAATCGAAGTACGGTACAATGTGCAAGGAAAGGGCATCTAAAAGTTATTATTGCACAAATGTGTTGGAGCAAACTAGAAGGAATAGATAGGTAAGGCATTGAGCCCAAATTTTTAGAAGATAAACATTGATAGATGCATGGTAATAGAGCTATACCATGTCAAATTGTCGAAGAAGATTCATGTCAAGTATGAGACATAATGCTCATGGAAATTAGCATGAGGAAAAATTACACATTGTAATGCAGTTATACTAAGCTCATCTTGAGAAACCTGTGAGTGATATGGTTATATAACTTAGATTATTATAAATACTAGTTCGACGAGGATGATTGGGTGATATGATATTGCCTTAACATAGGATTAATGAGATTGGATTGCTATGTTGAGAGTAAGCTGCCCCAACCCTACTATGGTGTTTCATATGGCCTAGATCACAGGAAAAGGGTTATGTAAAGGAGTGACTTGAGTACATAATTTTTCAAAGATTTAGATCTTCTATAAATCAGTCATTAGACTGAAGAGATCTATGATTAAAGAATAACTTATTAAGAATATGATGGCGTATGCATATGTGGGTACAGAGTTTCAAACCATCATCTATAAATTTATGAGCACACATGTTTGCCTGCACTATAAGTGGTACATAGTTATAGTAAATGGTGTTCTGAAATAATGACATGGATCTAACCATTAGGTTCTTAAAATGACGGTGTATTGAAAAGCAAGCTGTGAAGAATTGATGTGGTCAAAAATAAATATGCATGGCATTTGTCAGTGGAGATAATCATACACAATGTGATATTGAGGACACTTCATTTTTCAAGAGGTGTCCTTTTAATGATATACGCGTACAATTGATTAGAGCCTAAGAAAGAAAGGTTACTAAGGATCTGGGTGTGAATGGATATTGCACATCTATACTGTGGATCTCCTTCATTTTATGTACTTAGGTGACCATCAAGTATGGTAGGGCACTGTGGCTAGATCTAAACATGAATCTGTGTTAAGGGAGGGTACTTTGATTCATAATGTTCAATGTTTATGGAATTTATATGAAAAGCATTCTATGTAAAGGTTGGGATAAATACTTTACTTATTCATATGATATAATCGTAAAATGTCTCAGTATGAAGAAATGCATATTGTATGGTAAATACATGAGGCATTGCAGTAGAGCTATCAATAGGATACTCATGGTATGGATGGAGATAACCAAACTGGATTTTAGTGGCCTGAGAATGGTTTAAAGTTCAATACTGCTACAGTTGAGAACTTTATATTAGGCAGCTGCAACTATATATGGGAGCATACAAATTAGATCATGCCAGATGGTACTATTGAGATTACCCTGGATTGTAAAACACTGTAGCCGATAGGTGGTACACTCATTTTTAGGTCATTGTTAGAGTATATTAATAGAACTCCAAAAATTTCTCGTCATTTTCTATTGGTAGAGTAGTTTTGACTACCTTAGGAATGGTATCTACTATGAGGTTGCTCATGTAGATAGAATTAATAGATCGTAATGAAGTTTCATTTCATACAGACAAGTTGTGGCTATGTCATCGATTTTCTACCATGCTGTGACTCTAGGACATGTGTTAATTTGAAAATTCAAGATATCGTGACATATGAACGATGGTCTAAAGGATTAATCCTCATCAGATGAATCTCTAAATCCAGTGTGTGAAGGATGGGTGGTAGGTAAAAACCATCGAGTGATGACATTTTGATGAAGGTAATGCATGGAGAGCTAATCACTCACTACAACCACTTCATGTTAGGGATTTAGACGAACTGGGTCCCTTTCAGGCGCTAGGAATCAATAACTATTTATGTGATGATATGTATGAGAGTTGCCCATCCAGTATTTATTCCATACAAAGGATATGAAACCCCTCTTCAGCAGGTATTTCTATAGTAAATTATGCCATCTTAACTATTTATGGAATTGGTTGAAAATCAAATGTGGATAAATAAGTTATGCAATGCCATTACAAACTGTAGTAATCATAGGTAAGATGTTGCAAATATGCATTAGGGTTATATTTTGTGATGACATAGATGAGTACTTCAAGATATAATGAGATTGTTCTAGATACCCCTCAACAGATTGAGATTTTCTGAATCAGATGATGAAGAGATAGAGAGAGAGAGAGAGATCTTTTAGGACATCAGGTATCCGGCCCTCGTTGTATCTTGCAATTGGTAGATCTTCACATGCTCTATAGTACAAACATTTTGGAGTGACTTGGATGAAATTTCTTCACTATTTTCTCAATGGCACACCATAAGGTTCCAAATAGAACTTCCCTTCATGGCAGAGCCAAATTAGAGAATGTCCACTAGCATGGGGAAGCTTAGATACTTGAAGCCTTTACATCATAGTGGCCCTCAAGTGCAGATGGTTGTTTGGGAGCATTGCTAATAGGTCATATGTCCCACATGTACAAAGGTCACAGGTTTCTAGTCATGCATGAGACATCCTCATAAGCCCGTTTGTTCATGACTATTAGGGTAGATATCAAAGATGTTACATGCTTATAGATGATTAGGCTAACAGTGATATATTTATTAGGTAGCATAGATGTATAAATTTGAAGAGGTATTGCTAAATTATCTATAGGACACTGATCTTATGATGATACCCAAATTGATTCTCCTTCAAGGTCTAAGCAACATCACAGGTTTGGTAGGAAGCTTAGAGACAGATAGATCATAGTGAGTCATTTTGTAGCTGGGGATGGGATCTAACTATCCCTCTATCACTTAGATGTGGAGAAATGGATAGCACCCTGAAGAGGATTTGATCTATCCTCACTACTTTATGGTTGTGCCTTTCAATCTAGGTGAGAGAACCCTTTTGTATCCTATTGTTTGTGGAGGAGATGGAGATGTCCTTCCTTGTGAAATTATTAAGAAGACCTTGAAAAAAATATGATCAATAAAACAAAACCTAACTCTCATGAGTTGTCACTCTAGATAATGGAGATATCTTCTAAGCAATTTTCAGGCCACTAAAGACAATGAAAACCTGATTGTTTCTGTATGTTTTGGTAGTAAAAATTTTGCATTTGTATACACACATGACAAACAGGGGTAGTATGGGTATGATTAATTGTTTTTGAATGAAATTTGGTGGGAGGTGAAGCAGGATAAAGTTGATTATACCAAACCTTTGGAGGGACTTTACAATAAAGAGAAAGTTTACAACAGAAAGCTTCAGAACATTCAAGACATTCATTCAACTAGAAGGTGTGCTTCAATGGAGGCCCAAATTAGCACATTTTCACATAATCTTTAAGACCCTAACACAAAGGCTCAAATTAGAGGACCCAATTAAAAACTATAGTTTGTGATTCAACCATGACTAAGGTACACCCAAAGACTTACAGAGAATCTTTATCAACAAATGATTGTGAATTGATTTTAAATCTATTTATCTAATCCAAGATGAAGGATCTTCTTGAAATGAAATTGCAGATACCTTTAAACTATCATAGGGATGAGATCCTGTGTGATTTCACAAAAATTCAGTATAAGATTGCAATAGGAATGAATAAAACTATTTGCAGACATTCTGAAACAAAGAAAACACTAATTGCTTAGAGTCAACACAAAATAACTCAAATTTGATTAAACTTATCAGTAGGGGAAAGTTTCTAGAACTATCTCAGAGCTTGTCAATGGTTGTACACTCACAACCACCTTGACATGATCAAGTTTAATACAAAAGAGATATACAGGTTCCTCAAACAGTCCCTCAGAAAGATGGGCTCTATCAAGCCTTTTCTTAGAAGATCAGTTCTAACCTCTAACACTCCAACCTTCTAACCTCCAACCCTTTTCACAGAAAAAATTCATGCCATTTATATCATTTTTCAACAGATTTTTCCGCCATAAAAACCCAAACATTGAGTGCACCAGTGCTCGCCATGATCCCAATCGTGATTCCCAAAATCAAATCTGTAAAAAGTTGTCAGGTGCTCAGGGGGTAGATCTCTTCGAACATATCCCACATTCAACTCCCTCCTCTGGTAGATCATTCTTATTTTAACTCGCCAACCACTTCCACCCCTAATCTATCCAATCTAGTTCTTTGTGTGCTCGGGAAGAAAAAATGAAAGATTAGATAGAGCCCAGAGGTCAGATCTCATCTTAATGGTAAAAGACATTCCCAGATCTTCCTCACCAAACTTAGATATAAAATTTACTCCCCTTTCCTATTTGGCATGCAAGAAATATCAAGAAATCATGAAGACTCACATCTTCAGGAGCTCTGGAGTGAAAATGTTGGAAAAAATCAGATATACATGTACAGTTGTAGTTGATTTCTACTTTGAATTTGGACCATCCACGTGGGAGATCCACTTTAAAATGGGCTTGCGGGTTCCTTTTTTCCTTTTCCAAGTTTTTGGAAAAATGTAAAATTTTCACATTTTTCTCCACACCTCCGCCTTTGGGAAATGAGCCTGACACATGTCCTAAGGTGGGCCCCAGAGGAACCGTGGCCAAATTCTGCTATTTCACCTCTTTTTTGGAAAAAGGAAAATTTTCCAAGTTTTCCCCCGCAGCTCTGCCCTTCCTTGCTTTTAGTCCATGATGTGGGTCCAAGTGGAACAACACTTCATTTTACACTTTTAACTCCTTTCTTCACAAAAGAGAAATTTTCCAAATTTCCCCCAAAAGTCCACACCTCCACCGTTGACCAGGGTAAATTTTTTTTACTATTCTCTGTCAGGTCTACGGGCCATTTTGATGCTTTAATCCTTTTGGTGACAAGAGGTAAAAAATCCAAGTTGCCACTGATGGTCCACCTCCCCGCCTTTTGACTCTTCAAACTGTCACGCGTCACAATGGCACATCTTGAGATGGTCCCCAAAATTTGAGAACTTGAATGAGCATGGGCTCACCATGTGTCTCGGGCCCCTTTAAGAAGTTGCTGAAAAGTCTAAGGCAAGAAGACCCATGGCAAGAGACCTCCATGTGTCATTATGGCACAACTTCAAAGACCTCAAGGCTTCAAAATGACTCGGCAGGGGCACGCTTCTATTTTATAATTTTACTCCATTTTTCAAGAAGGGAAAAACATACAACTTACCTCCAAAGGCCCGTATCTCTGCCATTAACCTTGGCACGTGTCCTTCTATGGGGTCAAAGTAAGACTTTTTCCCTATCGTTTAAAATTCTCTTTAATCAAATCCTGGTGGGGCCATGGGGAAAGTTCAAACTTTTTGCCAAAGTAGCCAAAAAGGAAAAGTTCAAAAAAAAACCCACCACCCCATTCAATCAAAAGAAGCCACGTAAGCACCAAAAGAACCAATCAGAATTGAGCGGAGCTACAGGACCAAATTTTCCCTTTTACCAAAATAGTGACAAGTTAAACTATTTTCCTGCGATCCCCTGGCCAACCAAAAGAAGCCACATTTCCTATTGATGTAAGGATGTAAAATTGACTGGGAGAAACTCCCGTCAAACCGTAAAATGCAGAAGAATGACCATTCGAGCCTGGAGATGAAATTTTCTCCAAGGACAGAGAATTCAGAAATGTTACAAGGCTCAAATACATTCCTCTGAACTACATCCATTCATTTTTTCTCAAGTATTTAGGGAAAAATGACAAGGACAACAAATCCTGGCTGTGGAAAATGGAAAACATGGGATAGCTCAATTTTTACACCCAAATACAGACCTTTTCCAGACAAATAGAGAAACAAAGAAACAACCATGGATCCATACGTGACCCTCCACCCATGAACAGATTGAATATGGAAATAAAAGGAATGCAGGGACTTCTCAGGCACAACATGAGGAGATAATTTATGGCAGAGGCCGTAAATTGATAGATTTTCAATGGAAAAATAGGGTGAGAATGTTTTGAGCATCAACATTGGCTCGGACTCGGGGATGGGCACTCCCTGTGAGTGCCACAAGAAAAAAGGTAGACCAAGTGCCAAAAATATCCATTAGGAAAAGGAGTTCATCTTGCAGAGTAGAGAAACCGAGCCATCTCCCAAAAAACAAACAAAGAAACCAACAAAAATAGGTCACCAAGGACCAGAACAAGCAAAAACACAAAAGACAGGAAACAAACCAACAAACTATACACTGTACAAATGATGCTCACCTTGACTCTGGGGAATCAATCGAAGAAATGCTTCAAGTGCCTACCATTAATAGGCAATTCAAGCAATTCCCCATCTAAGTCCTTTAAGAAGAAGGTATGTTCACCAATCATAATATAAATGGAATAAGGGCCCATCCATAATGAGTCAAATTTGTTATGCTTGCCCTTATCTTCATGCATGTTATCCCATAGCAGCACAACATCTCCAACATTGAAAACTTTGGGAGTGACTTTCTTATCAAATAACTTCTTCAGCTTTTCTCTGAACTTTACATGCCTCTAGTGGGATGCCCTCCTTTCTTCATCAAGCTTAACAATCTGGTTAATGCGAGCATCATAGGGACTTATTTCTTGATCCTCCAGCTGTTGAATGAATTGATATGAGGATAATTACATATGAAGGGGCAGTAGACCCTGAGTTCCATTTACTAACTCAAATGGACTCTTTCCGGTAACTCTTTTAACAGTGATTGTAACATCCCAAACAAAAAAATTCAACTGTTCACCCCATTTTCTCTTGTTCAGCTCCAAGGTTCTTCTGATAATTTTTAGAAGAATTTTATTATTGGAATCAGCCTGTCCATTTCCTTGAGGATTGTAATTAGAGGCATATTTCAAGTTGATCCCATACTCTTTACACATTGCCACTAGAGGTTTAGCCCTGAAACTCATGGCATTGTCAACTACAATTTTTACTAGCACTCCAAACCTACAAATGATGTGGTTCAACACAAAATCCATGACAATTTGGTGTGTTGCCTTCTTGGTGGGGATTTCCTCGACCCATTTAGTAAAGTAATCAGTGGCTACAAGGATCCACTTATGGCCACCACTTGAAGGGTATGAAATATCACCAATGAAACCCATTCCCCATTGCTTGAATGGGGCTTCAATTGATACAGGCTGTAAAGGTAGGGATCCTGAAGCTTTTAGTATTCTAGAGAAGTGTTGACAACTCTCACATATTCTAACCAACAAGGTTGTATTCTTGAAAAGAGTTGGCCACCAATAACCAGCCCTCAGGATCTCGTGTGTTGTGACTCTTGCAGAAAAATGTCCCCCACGAACTCCTCTATGGAGATCAAAAAATATCTTTGGGGCTTCATCTTCAGTAATGCACATTAAGAGGACTCCCTCATGGTTCTTCTAAGCTAACTGAAAATCTGTAATGACATATTTATGGGAAGCCAACTTAAGAGCTCTTTTCTAGTTCTTATTTAAATACTCAGCACAGTATAAGTGTGTAAGATAAAAAAAATACATCCTTGTACCACTCAAAACTCATCAACCTTCCAAAAACACCCGCCCTTTCCTATTCTACCTTAGTTACCTCAATAGTTTGCAAGTTTCTTTCTACCATAAGCTTAGCCAAGTCCAAACCTCTCACTAACTTCATGGTTTGGATATCCATATCATGTTCTTGTAACTTGTTCACCCACCTGCATCTTCTGCTTGATACTTCCATCTCTTGCAAGATGTCTTTCACCATGGTGTGGGGAACATAAGCAACCACTTTAGAACTTAGAGTGCAAGGCCTAAAAACATTTTTTTCTTTTACCAAGGAAAATGCTTGCTTCTCTATAATAGTGTATTTCAGATCATCCCCCTACAAGGCCTTACTGAAAAAGGAAATTAGCCTTTCAGCCCCTTCATCATCTTTCTACAATAGGACAAATGTAATAGTGTTCTCAGAAGAAAAAGAAAACAGTTGGAAAGGCTTCTTATAGTTTGGAGCTCGTAAAATAGGGGCATGCTTTAATGCCTCCTTGATCCCATTGAAAGTTTGGATGGTAGTCTCTTCCCATTTGATGACCTGGTCCTTCTTTAGCATGGAAGTGATTGGAATGGTCAACTCAGCAAAGTTTGATATGAATCTCCTAATGAAGTATATCTGCCCAAAAAAAGACTAAATTCCCTTCTTGTTTCTTCAAATTGGGACTTTGCTGATGGTCTCCACCCTTTCTGGATCAATCATCACCCCCTCTTGTGACACAATGTGACCAAGCAACTTTACCTTCTGCACTCCAAAATGGCATTTCTTTGGATTGAGTGAGATATCATATTCTCTACATCTTATCAGTATCTTCTCCAAGTGTAGCAAGTGATCACTTATCTTTCTGGAAAACATAGTTACATCATCTTGGTAAACAACAATAAACTCATTGATGTAACTAGCAAAAGTAACATCCATTGCTCTTTGAAAGGTGGCTCCAACATTCATTAGACCAAAGGGATCCTAACATATACATAAGTCCCCCAAGGAGTAGTAAAGGTCATCTTGATTCTTTCTTATTCCTTCACCACAACTTGGTTATAACCAGAGAAACCATCTAAGGTGGAAAATAACTCAGAACCAGTCACTAACTATAACATGTTTTCCATATTTGGTAAAGGATAATTATCCTTCATTGATGCTTTGTTTAGATTCCTGAAATCTACACATAGCCTGATGTTACAATTTTTCTTTCAAACTAGTACTAGGTTTGCCACCCAAGAAGAATACCTTGTGGGCTGAATAATCCTTCCATCTCTCATTTTCTTCAGTTCTTCTTACATTTTGAGAGATAAGAGTGGATTGATTGGCCTCTGTTTCTTCCTGAATGGCTTTGCATTAGACTCCAAGGGAATCTCATGTTGAAACAAATCCTCCCTATATGATTTTAATTCAGAATAGGTCCAAGCCAAGCAATCTTGGTATTTTTTCAACAATTGGTTGTATGATCACTTATCCTCTTTTCTGAGATTGCTTCCTAACCAAATTTTCCTTGGTTTTTCCTTTGCACCAAGATCATGCTCCTCAAAATCCTTGAGGCTGCCATATGCCTATTAATAATGCAATTAGCATTATCAAAATTTGATTCAAGAGAAACCAACCCTCTAGGAATGGTATTAGTCTTTAGCTGAATAATGCCTTTGCCAAACAAGGTTTCTTTACCCTCTACTACTTACACCATTAGCTCCCAATCACTATTTTGATAAGAAAACTCTCCTTTATTCTAGAAAAATCTTTTCACCTGAGCACCATCATCAAAAACCTTCCAATGCTTAATGTTGTCAGGTATAGATGGCCTTTTTAGCACCTCAACATCATATTCACAATATGGGGACACTGGACAATTATCAAACTGATATCCCAACACAGCAAGCTTGTTTGCCAAATCATTGAAATTCCTATCATGATGCACAATGTTGAATGAATCAAACATCTCAATGAGATCCCAAACTACATGCTTATATTGTTTCATTCACTGATTTTTTGTGGCATACAATTTTCTGACTTTCTTGACAATTAATTCTGAATCTCCTTTAACAATGATGTCTTTAACACCATATTTCCACGCAATCCTCAGACCTAAAAATAGTGCCTCATACTCAGTAATGTTATTAGTGCACTCAAAGTTGAGCTTGATGGGAAAGACAAAATTTTCCTGTCCTGGAGAGATCAGAACAACATCAACACCATTTCCAAACTTAGAGCAAGCTCCATCAAACAATAAAGTCTAAGGAGAACCTGCCTACGCAAAAAACTTGTATTTTTCAATCTTGTGCTCTTTTCCATCAACAAATCCTACAAATTTATCATCATCAACACTGGTGTACAATATCTCATAGGATGTATTGTTGGGATCCTCAATAAGGTGCAACATCTTCTTTTCCCCATACAACTTGACAAGGCTGCCCTCAATTGGGATGGTGGCATAGGACATATCCATTTGAACACTCCCACCAACACTTGTAGCCCACTTTCTAGATAACAACATACCCCACTTGGCTGGGCAGTCAACAATAACTACATGAAGTTTTAAATTCCTACCTGGATAGGCCACAAGTTGCACCACCAGACCCTTCACACACTCCACCACTGGCACCTCTCTGGAATCCATAGCAATGCACTTCCCATATGTAGCTATTACTTTGATATTTAGTTCATTCATAACTTCCAGAGGCATAACATTGCATGATGCCCCTGAGTCAAACATACAGTTATGTAGAAATATATCCTTAATGATCAGGGTAGTGAATAAAGGATCCACATTCAACTGAGAATCTACCAAGGATGTTCCCAAATAAACCTCAAGTGGTTCATCTAGCTCTTCTAATGCTGGTGGTGCCTCTATTTCTTCAATGACTGGTGGAGTCTCCACAATGTTTATATTTTTTCTTGGGACAGTCTTCTCCTCTTTCAGCCCAAAATACTCAAGAGCCCTCTTCTTGTGCTCAAGAATCCTAAGAAATTCAACAATTGGAACTGAGATCTTGATCTGACTCAAGACTTGGGCAATATCATAAGGGACAGAATTTGGCAAGGAAATATTGAAAGGAAGGTTGACACGCTCATTAAATGGCACAAGATTTTTAACAACTTGGGCATGAGGCAGGGTATGATTTTTGTTTGGGACAACAGGGCCCTTGGCAACTACATCTTTCTTAGGAGTCTCTTTAGGAACATTTGAAAGTAATGGAGTTTTTGGCTTGGCCTAAGGTCCTATCCCTTTGACAACCCTACTTCTTGTGTTGTGTTCCTTTTCTTGAGCCAAAAAAACATTCATAAACAACTTCCTATTCTCCTTAGATAGGTTGCCTCCATCATACTTATTTATCATTAAATCCCTTAAATATTCAAATTCATTATTGGGAAATTCAAAATCTTGTATAGTATCTACTTCTAAAGTATGAGAGGGAGGGAGAAAAGGTACCCGATGAATGCAATCCCAAAAATCAGCAACAGTTCTAGCACTTATCACTTTAGTTGAAGTTGCCCCTTGTTGTAAGCTTGTGGAGCAACCCATCATGTAGACATCATCATCATTATCATCATAAACTTCTTCCTCTTCTTGTTGATCTTCCTCACATGGAGCATGGGGCATGAAACATCTGTCACACCAATCAATGACATCTGTCTCCTTCACAATAGCAACTCTAGCAGCCAAAGGATCATGTACCATTCTGTTTCCATTGGCTTGGGACTATCTATTTCCAAATCCAATAGGTCCCTTGCCTCTTTCATCAGATATTTGGTGATTTGTAAACCTGTCTTGGCCTTGTTGCTTGTGTTGACCTTGTGAACTCTTCCCAATTCCATTTTCTCCATGAGCTAACTTGTATGATATCTCTTTGACATCCCCAACCAAAGTTTTCACAACCTCCTTCAAATCAACATCCATACTTTTCTGGGGTTTTCTGGGTTAATTAGTTTTACACCCTCCCTTTTTGGAGGCTTTCTAATTCCCTTGATGTTATTCTCAATTTGCAGGGCCATGGTGAATGCCTGCCTCAAATTAGTAGGGTTTTTGTCCCTCAAGTAGTAAGCAACCTTTTTATCAAATGCATCTGAATATTTGATCAAACATGATTCATCACATGGCCTTATCCTAACAGGAAATATCCTCAAGGTCTTATTAAACCTTGTGTTGAAATCATGTACTGACTCATTAGGATTCTTTTTGATATTTTCAAATTTTGAAAAGAAACCTAGGGTTAGTTTTATCACCATACTGTAATCTAAATGCATTGCTCATCTCTGTCCAAGAATCAATTGAATTATCTGGAAAAGCTTTATACCAGTCCCTTGCATCCTCTTCCAAAGTATGGATAAATAATTTGATATATACATCTTCATGTTCAATCTCAAAATATTCCATCATATTGATAAAAAGCTTTAGATGTTGATCACCAGTTATAGCGTTGTTTCCTTGGAACTTTGGTAATCTATTTCTTACATCCTGGGGAACTGCATTTGGATAACCATCCATCCCTATAAAATTTATAGGACCAAAGGTGTTTACAACAAAAGGAGGTCTTGGGTGGGGGTAAAAGCCATGTTGTTTTGAGGAGGTGACCCTGAAGGGGAGACAAATTGATAAGGGAAAGAGGGTATTTGAAACACAGGAGTATAACTTCCAAAATGGATATCCCCTAAAGGCCTTGTTTCTTGGAAATCCCTATCAACTTTTGAAAAGATAGGAGTAAAATGAGAAGAAAACTTTTCAAAATCAAATGAAGGTCCCTCTCCAGATGGAGAACTTAATTCCACAAAAATACTACCTGATTCAGAATCACTTGAATATTAGTATTCAATGATAGACCGATCACTTTCATCAATGGAGATCCCTTTTCTTGTCTGATGATCTCCAACAACTCTCCAGGATTTTCTTCCTTTTGACTTTTTTTTTCCTAGCTCTGGAAATAGTGTCCTAGCAGGATCTCTAGCAAAGAAATATCTTCTTCCTTCCATCTTTGCAAATATTAGTAACAAAACTCACTTGACAGAGGTTAAGACACTGGTACTCATCAAGAAAAAGATCAATAGGGAGTCAACTAAGGATTTCCACCTTAGTTGTGTTAATCACTAAAATATGATCTGTCAAATGTCTGTTAATACTAGCAACTAGAAATGGAAAGATCTGACTCTTCTTTACTGCACTATTTATCAATGAAAATTAGTGCAATAACTACTAGAAAATGGAAATATTGCACATAGCATTTGTAACTTTGAAACTTTACAGGCCTAAACACATGATGATGCCTTAGTATTAGCACTTTGAGCAGAAAGAAGTGTTTAAATCTGAACATGAACTACATCACTATTGTAACTTTGAAACTTGTTATAGAACTGAACATAGGATGATGGCTAAAAGATGTATCAGCACTTTGAACATAGGAAGTGAATTTACCAAATTAGTCTCAATAACGAAATCAAATCACTATGTCCTTGATAGTTCCCCTAGCAATGGTGCCAGTAAGGTGTTGGTACCCAAATTGATTCTCCTTCAAAGTCTGAGAAGCATCACATGTTTAGCAGGAAGCTTAGAGACAGATAGATCATAAAGTCATGAGTCATTTTGTAGCTAGGGATGGGATCTAACTTGCCCTCTGTCACTCAAATGTGGAGACATGGATAACACCCTAAAGAGGATTTGATTTTTCCTCACTACTTTATGGTTGTGCCTTTCAACTTGGGTGAGAGGACCCTTTTGTAGCTTTTTGTTTATGGAGGAGATGGAGATGTCCTTCCTTGTGAAATTATTAAGAAGACCTTGAAGAAAATATGATCAATACAACAAAACCTAACTCTCACGAGTTGTCACTCTAGATAATGGAGATATCTTCTAAGCAAGGTTCAGGCCACTAAAGACAATGAAAACCTGATTGTTTCTGCATGTTTTGGTAGTAAAAAATTTCATTTGTATACACACATGACAAACAGGGGTAGTATGGGTATGATTAATTATTTTTGAATGAAATTTGGTGGGAGGTGAAGAAGGATAAAGTTGATTAAATACCAGACCTTTGGAGGGACTTTACAATAAATAGAAAATTTACAACAGAAAGCTTCAGAAGAATCAAGATTGTTCCTTCAACCAGAAGGTGTGCTTCAATGGAGGCCCAAATCAACATGTTTTCACATAATCTTTAAGACCCTAACACGAAGGCTTGAATTAGAGGACCCAATTAAACACTATAGTTTCTGATTCAACCATGCCTAAGGTACACCCAAAGACTTACAGACAATCTTTATCAACAAATGATAGTGAATTGATTTTAAATATGTTTATCTCATCCAAGATGAAGGCTCTTCTTGAAATGAAATTGTAGATACCTTTAAACTATCACAGGGATGAGATCCTATGTGATTTCACAAAAATTTCAGTATAAGATTGCAATAGGAATGAATAAAACTATTTACAGACATTCTGAAACAAAGCAAGACACTAATTGCTAAGAGTCAACACAAAATAACTCAAATTTGATTAAACTTATCAGCAGGGGAAAGTTTCTAGAACAGTCTTAGATCTTGTGAATGGTTATACACTCATAACCACCTTGACACGATCGAGTTTAATACAAAAGAGATATACAGGTTCCTCAAATAGTCCCTCAGAAAGATGGGCTCTATCAAGCCTTTTCTTAGAAGATCAGTTCTGACCTCTAACACTCCAACCTTCCAACCTCCAACCCTTTTCATGAAAAATTCATGCCATTTATATCATTTTGCAACAATTTTTCCCCCAAAAAACCCAAACATTGAGTGCACCAGTGCTCGCCATGATCCCGATCATGATTCCCAAAATCAAATCTGTAAAAATTTGTCAGGTGCTTAGGGGGCAGATCTCTTTGAACATATCCCACATTCAACTCCCTCCTCTGGTAGATCATTCTTCTTTTAACTCGCCAACCACTTCCACCCCTAATCTATCCAATCTAGTTCTTTGTGTGCTCGGGAAGAAAAAATAGAAGATTAGATCGAGCCTGAGAGGTCAGATCTCATCTTAATGGCAAAAGACATCCCAGATCTTCCTCACCAAACTTAGATATAAAATTTACTCCCCTTTCCTATTTGGCATGTAAGAAATATTGAGAAATCATGAAGACTCGCATCTCAAGAGCTCTGGAGTGAAAATGGCAGAAAAAAATCAGATATAGATGTACAACTGCCATTGATTTCTACTTTGAATTTGGACCATCCACGTGGGAGATCCACTTTAAAACGGGCCTGCGGGTTCTTTTTTTCCTTTTACAACTTTTTGGAAAAATGTAAAATTTTCACATTTTTGTCCACATCTTTGCCTTTGGGAAATGAGCCTGACACATGTCCTAAGGTGGTTTCTAGAGGAACCACAACCAAATTCTACTATTTCACCTCTTTTTTGGACAAAGGAAATTTTTCCAAGTTTCCCCCGCAGCTCTGCCCTTCTGCTTCTAGTCCTTGATGTGGGTCCCAATGGAACCATGCTTCATTTTACACTTTTAACTCCTTTCTTCACAAAAGGGAAATTTTCCAAATTTCCCCCGAAAGTCCACACCTCCGTCGTTGACTAAGGAAATTTTTTTACTATTCTCTGTCAGGTCTATGGGCCATTTTGATGCTTCAATCCTTTTGGTGACAAGAGACAAAAAATCCAAGTTACCCCCGATGGTCCTCCTCCCCACCTTTTGACTCTTCAAACAACCACGTGTCACAATGGCGCATCTTGAGATGGTCCCCAAAATTTGAGAACTTGAATGAGTGTAGGCTCACCATGTGTCTCAGGACCCTTTAAGAAGTTGTTGAAAAGTCTAAGGCAAGAAGACCTGGTGGAGACCTCCATGTGTCATTATGACACAACTTCAAAGACCTCAAGGATTAAAAATAAATAAATAAATAAATCGTTGTCGCCAGAGTCGAAATTGAAGCCTAGTCTCGGTGTGATGTATTATTAAAAAAAATTGTAATCAGGACTTGTTGTTATTAGTATTATTTTTATAATAAAATAAATAATAGTAATAATTGAACAAGTTGTTATTCTTGCATTGACAGGGGTTTCAGAGACTAAGACCCGGCCTCACTTGCATTGTTTTGAGTCCGTGAGTCACTTTTCTGTAAAATTCATAATGGCCGAAAAATCTAATAAATTTGTAGGAAAATCGAGGAAATCAGTGGGGAAATTGAACAAATCTACGCTCAAGTATGAATTCTAAGGAATCATCCCTCCTAGTTCCATTAAGTCAGCATATGAAAATATCATTGATACAAATCTGGGTCACATCAATGTGCAACAATTCTGTGATTGAGTGAAAACTGAAGGAAAAACCATATTCTCAAATAGGCTTTACCATAGTAGTCTACCCTAAGAAAAAACATTTCCTGTCTCAGTGCATTGTCTAGAGCAAGTTATCGCTTGCGCGGAGCATTGTGATCCCGAGAGATGAGGAATTTTTAAACATAATTGTGAGCCTTTTTTCTTAATCACACAAGAGCACATTGAAGAACTGCTCAGCATACCCAACTTCCCTGAGAATACAGATATCGCTTGACAGTCAGCACAAGAATTTTGGGATGAAGAACCCTTCAGGTGGAGCAAGATGGTTAATAACATCTGTTTAGTGACCAAGAGGCCTCGAATTAACCGGCTTCCTAAAGAACTGTACCACGTTGAGTTCGTGGAAGAAATTGGGGACATGATTACTCTCCTCAGTTGAGTTTTTGGTTTACCCTCTAGCAATAATTTCCACTAATGGATGTATCAGTTTACCTGTACCATCCTTACCAATAGAGAGTTTGTGGATTGGGCCAACATCATCATTGATACCCTTCACAAATAGTTGATTAAAGTAAAGATGACTGGATGTTTCTACATGACATCATATTTGACTTATGCAGTGGCAAGAAGAAAGCTATTTTCTGGACTCGAAACAAGAGGAGTCATGGGTCCATCAAATAGTGTCTTCCATTATTACCCACAACTAAGTTTCAAAAATAGCTCTCACCATTTCAGAAGGGTCAACGATGCATTTACCTTCCGTGTGATTTGGAACCTGAATAAGAATACAAAATAAAGATTTTCTAAAGAAGCCATGAATGTCATTTCCCAATGGGGAACCTAGGTTATTCAATTTTCATCCTTTTCCTACATTCCTATAAGTGGTTTTACAGGTACTCCATTGAAACTTCCTAAGTATGTCAGTGACAAATGGGCATTAATGGAGCTTGTGTGATAACTATTCCAAGTTCACTGTCTTCTCAATGACAAACATTACTCAAGAATTCGTTTCCCAATCCAAATTGGTAAATACCAATGTCAAAATCTCTTCAGTGCACAACTCATGGAAAAAGAGTTTTCCCTCATCACAATTCATCCATATGTGAAGAGAAACTAGTTTGATATCAATGGGTATATGCAGAAAATTCTTGGAGTAAAGTATCAGCATAGCTCTACCATGGAAGATTTTTGGGCTGTATGTTCAGATGAGCATGAAGTAAGAAGATGAGAGTTTTCTCGCCTAATACTTACTCAGATCAAGGCATTTCACATCAAGAACCCTCCCAATTCATTCATAAATGATAATGAAGATGTTATTGATCCTTCATATGATGCAGTTGCTTTTGCTCCATTGCCCCTAATTGATTGGATCAAAAGAGATGAATTTTCTCTTGATAGCAAGAATCAACCGATCATGGAAAGAAGCATATCTTGGTACAACAAAGAACTTGCCAAGTTACAATCAATTCAAGATCATACTTCAGGATCACAAAAATTTCCAACTTGAGGAGGTCTCCATTCAACCAAAGCCCCTTCTCAATTGACCTCCGTGCCATCCAATCATACACAACAAACAAGAAAGGAGTGGTTGCCAAAATCCACTTCGCCAAATAATGTGTCACGAGGAGAAAAATCTAAGGGTCCTAGCCTTAGTGAAGGAAGAGAGCGTGTATCAGGATTTTCTACTTCAAGTAGAGATTCTTCTACTCACATTGTTGATAGTTCTCAAATGCTCATGAAAAATGATCCTCAACCATGCCTTGCACAAGTGTACACTTAGGTGCAGGTAGTCCAAATATCGAACACTTTGGAACCTACAGTTCGTGAAGAGATTTCAAAAAATATCCTGAATGATTAAGAGGTGGATATTGAGGTTATTTATCCTCAAATCAAGGTCATAGAAAGGATTCTTGCGAAATCTCATGATGTCGAGAACAATGAGAATGTTGCTTTGAGCTCCAAGCTTTTGTATGTAGAAATAGTGAATGATACTCCTTTCTGGGTTGATTCTGAGGTCAAGAAAATGAAGAGGGTTGTCAAGGCAATTGACATTGATTTTGATGCCCTTTTCAAACTTTCTAATGATGTCATTCCCAAGAATCCTAAAGTTCTTTCTCGAATAATGGTGGATACTGACAGGAAATAGATTTGCGGATCTTATCATCCCACAAGTTGACAAGGAGTGTGATGCCATGACATCTGTTGATTATGAAGTTTCCAAACTTGGACTTGGGAGGTCCACATTGGAAAGTGACATGGTGATGGCTCAAGATTCAATTGATATCGTGCTTAAGAGACTTGAGAAATATAAGTCTCAGAACTCTCAGCTCAAGGCTGAAAAGAATCAATTGGTGGAATATGTTCAACATCTAATAAATCCCATATCATCCACTTTCCCAGTACCGGATGTAGTGGCTGCCCCTGATGAATAAACTCTCAATTTATCAAAAGAAATAAACACATTGGGCCATGTCACTAAAACTTGGCTTTCAGAGATTCTCATTTTACACAAAGAGACGATCAAAACAATGGTTAAGTTCCATGAAGATGTCAGTGCGTATCTTGATCTAGTTCTTTCTTTCAAGGAAACTTTTTTTTCTAACATATAAAATTTGGATGAGATATTGCCCAGTTTATAGGAGATGACGAGTATGGAATCCTCTATTTTAGCCATTGAAGGAATTCTCAAATTTGAACATCGAGGGACACGTTTTCTTTGGTGTCTGCATCTCAAATCAAGGAAGACACTTCTCGAGGATTCTATGATCCATTATGAGAGCATATGCAATGAAGCCTTCACTTCACTTGCCTTGATTCAAGAATTCATAGCTGAGATCCCTTGCAACCTCATAAATGAGCATAATCAAAGGTGTTCATCGAAACATGTGGAAGAAAAATTTTCACAATTGTTTAAGGACATGTACACTCCCACCAATAATTTCTCGTCAGCCTCAATGGAGCATTGCATCAAATTAAAGAACTTGTTTGAGAATGCTCAATCAAAGATGGTTAATTTAAATGATATGCCAAGTAGGATTCTGGAATTGCAGGTATTTTGTGAGGCTATTCTTCGACCAAATGAACCTCCAGAAGAAGAAAATATGTTTGAAACATTGGGAAGGTTTAGATCCTTTCAATTGGTGAAAGCGGCAGATCCTAATTTCACCAACGGTTCAAGGAGATAGTTTTCTTGGTATCTAACGAAGTGGGAGAGTCCATTTCTCATATGTTTGAGATAGGCGGACCCCATTTCAATGGATAAGGCACTGGTTATTATTGTATGTTTTTTTAAAAATGGGATTTTAAGAAATGAATGTTGTTATTTAGGTTGCTTTCAGAAAACTGTGGATAACTTAAGTGATTTCTATTTTTAGTTGATTTTAATAAAGTTGGTTGAAAAAGTCAAAGGTCACTTAAGTGCCTTATTTAATGTTCATGTAAAACCCTAACTACTTTGTAACCAAATTTTGGGTTATAAAAGGAAGTGAGGGGCTCATTTGTAAAGGGTGACTTTGAGAGAGGAGAAGAAAATACTTTTGTGTGCAAGCTTTGTTTTAGGAAGAAACTTTGTGTTCTTTTGTGAAGACATTTTGGAGTTAATGAAATATGAACTTTGTGTCTCATTCATTGTCTCTTGTAACATTTGATGTTCTTATGTTCATTAGATGTTAGATGTTTAAATCTTGCATGCCAAATATTATCTTTGATCTTATTGTCAACGTTATTAAGTTGTTGTTCTTGTTCACAGTGATCAAGCTCTATTATTTACTTGCTCATGTGTGTTCCCTTTTACTCATTCTCATTTAGCTGATGCAAACTCTTTTTTATTTGTGTTAGTTATTATTTGTTCTTCTCCATGCAATATTAGGCTCTACTTTTACCTAACTCTTGCATGTTCCTTCCATTTTTTTCCTTCATTTCATTCCATCTCTTTCATTCACTTTTCTTTCAATTGATGTTCCAAAACACCCCCCACATACAATTTTGAATGTATAGATGTAAATACAGTTTTGGTTTTCAATAAATTGAGCCTCACCTTCATTGAGGAGGGAATTCATTCCCACACTATTGCATGTCATTTGCATACGTGCAAATCCATATGCTAAATTTTTTTGCTGATTCTACTGGGGATTTAGGAATCGTTAACCAGTGCTTGGTTAAATCTTTATGACTATCCCCTCTGCACAAGCTCCAGTTCTTCAACCAAACCTTGTGCCCGATGAATATTTTCAAGGAGACATTGTTGCCAACCTTCAAACAGTAGCTTGGGAAAACCATGAAAGCTTGCAGCAATTTGTGGTTATTGATAGAGCCATTGATAGATAAATCTACATTGAAGACCTTAGAAGAAGAGCACCTGCACTTGTGGCCAGAAGACCTCCTGGACACGTGTTGATCATTGTTCATCAACGCGGCCCTCTTCCACCAAGGTAATAATTTGTATGACTATTACAGGTAACCCACCTATCTTGCAACTGAATCTTCTTTTTGTAGATACTCAAGAAGATATATCATCAGATCTAAGGCAAGCTATTTGGGAAAAGCGCACGAGCAACTATCATTTTCATCTCACTGCATCAGTACTAGATAACGAAGAAGATCAAGCCATGAGAGTTGCTAGAGTTATTCAGGTGCAAATAGCTCAAGAAAGAGAGTGAAGAGAAAAGGCTAGAGCTAATCAGAACATGCCAGTGATCCCTTCACAGTAAATATTTCAAACTGGCAGGAAAGAGGTTTACGCAAGGAGAAAAAGCTAAAGGTCGATTTGATCCCATTTTTGATTTTCAAGGAAATTTTGGTTTCAAGTTATCTCCTCCAAAGAAGAACACACCTCATAGATCTGTAAGCCTTGCATCAAGTCCTGAAAGAGCAAGCAAGGAAGGAATCACTACCAGTCAAGCACTTGTCCTTGCTCACATTGTTTTGCCTTCGCATACCACCTTTCCCAAAATGGAAGTCAACATACCATGGGGAAATGCCATAGGCCCATTGGCCTTACCAGCTTGACATGACCTCCCAAGAGGATCGAGGAAGATTCTTCCCAAGTTCAATGGAGATGGGAAGACATCACCAGATGACCACATTTTTTCCTTCTTTGCTATTGCATGTGTCATTTTGTCACTAGAATATGAGGATGTTGTTATTTTCCTCTTCATTGAAACATTGCATGATGTTGCTACAGATTGGTTTCATCATCTACCAAATGGATGCATTACAAATTGGAATGATATGAAAACTAAGTTTGAAGATCGATTCAAGATGGAAGAAGATGAACATGCTCTTCTTTCCCAACTATCTCAGGTGAAGAAAGAGCCAACATAACCCATGAGGAATTTCATGGCTAAGTTCAACAAAATGGTGAACAAAGTTCCTGCCGGGATTCATCCAAACCTTGATGGACAAAAATGTTTCTTTATTAACACACAACAACCAGAAGTGTGTTATTAGCTGAGAAGGGCTAGAGTGGCTACTTTGGAACTTTCTCAATCCTTGGCCATAGAAATTGAGGATGACTTAATCATGGTAGGAAAATTCAAGAAAACTTCCCTCAAGGGAAAGAGTCAAGAAACCCCCAATGCTTCAGAAGCTATACTCACTAAGTTGGCTAATGATGTGCTAGCTTTGAAAAAGCAAGTTGCTCAAAGTAGTAAACCTGCTCCTTACAAAGACATCCCAAGAAAAGGCTACATTCCCAACAAAGCTAGGATTGTAGGTGCTCCAACGAGGCTTGTTATTAAAGTAGCTCCCGTAACTAACTCAAAGTGTGATGTCGTTAAAGAAATCGATGATGAATTTGAAGTCATCAAGGTTGACGAAGAAGAGCCAAATTCTGGAACATCTGAACCTGAAGTTGAAGATCCTGAGGGAGAAAGTAATAATCATTTCTTCGAGTACCATTTAGAAGAAGAAGACGAATACGAATAAATTATAGAAGATATGAATAGTCAATCCTTCGTTGTCTTCACACACTCTCAGAAAAAGGAGAAAATACCACTAAGGTGGGAGATAAAGAGAGTTCAAGGAAGTTCCAAAGAATCTAAGACTAAGGAAACTTCCAAAGAATCCAAGACAAATGAGACTCCTAAAGAGTCCAAGGTGACTGAGGTTTCCAAGGTCAAAACTATCTTAAAGAAAGGAGGGCCTTTGTCAAGTCAATCAGTTGATAAATCAGCTATGAAGAAAGTTTCTTCTTCCACATCAGTATCAACCAAGCCCAAAGCAAAGGTCAAAAGTGTGCCATCATCAAGTTTGAAAGAACTAGTATCTGAGACATCAAGTACGATTACTTTGCCCAAATTTGATATCATTGATCATATCAATAAAACAAAATTTCCATGTCACAGGAAGAGTACTTGAAGTCCAATAAGGATCAACTCGAGAAATTGGTCCAGTTTATCAAAGGTGACTCTACTGTTCATTCCTCCAAAGGAATTCTGAAAAATCCCAAAGATGGGAAGACTCAAAATATTGTGGTGGCCACTACACCTTCAAATGAAAATATTGAACCTTTCTTTGTGTCCTTTCTGATCAATGGATGCAAATTAAGTAATTGCATTATAGATTCTGGAGCCTCGGATAATGTGATGCCTGTAAAAGTAGCACATGCTCTTGGGTTGACTTGTACGAGAACATTCAGATCTTGTTACTCCATGGAGACAAGAAAAGTTCCTCTGATCAGGAAGATTAAAGATGCTCAAATGGTTTTAGCCCAATTTCCTCATAAGCAAGTTAAGGTAACCATTCTAGTTGCTGACATTCCTTCTTCATATGGTATGTTGTGGAGCAGGAAATTTTGTCGAGATTTGGGTGGTGAGATTTAAATGGATTGGTTTCATGCCATGATCCCTATCAATGGAGAAATGAAGAAGGTAATGCCATAAACTCAGGAAAAATTCACGGTGATAAAAACTGATGATCCCCGTGCACAGGTCTTGTTTCAAAACTCAAGTATGGGTAATTATATGATGACTACAGAGGTTCATGCACCTGAGGTCACTTTCCAAGACTCTAATGAGATATGGACTCTTGAGTTCGATGGAAGTTGTTGCTCAATAGGTTTCGGCACAGGAGTAGTGCTCATATCTCTGAATGGTAAAATATTTCCTTTTTCTTACAAACTCCAATTTTCAAATACTAACAACACTGCAGAGTACAAGGCATTAATCCTTGGCCTTCAAGTTGCAGAAGAGAAAGGGATCAAAATTTGAAAGTCTTTGGAGATGCAGAGTTGATTGTGAAACAAGTTAAAAATCAGTTCCAAGTAAAGAATGATCATTTGAGACACTACAGAAATAAAGTGTGGGATGTGATAGAAGTCTTCGATGATTTTTCCATAAAATTTGTCCCTCACGAAAAGAATGACAAAGCAGATTCTCTAGCAGTCTCAGCTTCATTAATGATTCCTCATTTAGAGTTTGATCAAGAAAAATACACCATCGAAATGGTTTTTAGGCCAAGTGTTCCTGACAATGCAAAAAATTGGCAAGTATTCAATGATGATCAACAAATTATTACTTTCTTGGAAAAAAGGGATAATTTTGAACAATTGTACTTTGAAGGAAGTGATTCTACATTTCATGAATTGACGACCTCACCCATTCAAGAAGGAGTTGAGAATGAAGATCTTGGTGATGGCATCATTCAACTCAAAGGAAATAAAATTCCAAAAGGATTGGTTTCACTTGAAGAACTTTTTGATAAACATGACAGGTTTATCAAAGAGAAAGAGTAGGTAGGACCTGCAAATTCTGCTGACTATGAGCAAGTTAACATTGGTACCAAGGACAAACCTCACCTAGTCAACATCGGTAAGTGTTTCTCACCTGAGGAGTGCAAGAAATTCATAAGCCTCCTTACCAAATATTCTGACGTCTTGGCTTACTCATATGAAGACTTGAAGTCTTTCCAACCTAGGGAAATGGAGCATGCCATACCCTTGAAACCTGGTGCAGTTCCATTCAGGTAGAAGCAAAGACAATATAATCCCAAGATTGCAGGGATAATATTCCATGAGGTTCAAAAGATGTTAGATGCACGGATAGTGTTTCCTATTCAACATTCAACTTGGATAGCTAATATTGTACCGGTTCACAAGAAAAATGGAGAAATTAGGATTTGCATGGATTTCCACAATCTTAATCAAGCTTCCTTGAAGGATAACTATCCACTACCGGTCATGGACCATATTCTGTAGGTAGTAACTAGATCAGAAATGTTATCTATGCTAGATGGTTTCTCTGGTTATAATCAGATTGAAGTGGCTAGAGAAGACCAACATAAAACCACGTTCACCACCCCCTGGGGTACGTTCGCATATATAAGAATGCCTTTTGGTTTGATCAATGCCAACACAAATTTTCAAAGGGCCATGGATATGGCATTCACAGATTATAAAGACAAGATCATCATGATATACCTAGATGACTTGACAGTGTTCTCAAAGAAATGAGAAGATCACCTAAGAGATTTAGAGAAAATATTGCAAAGGTGCAGACTTCATAAGATCTCTCTAAATCCAAAAAAGTCTGTGTTTGGAGTTACGAAAGGGAAACTCCTAGGTCATATTGTTTCTAAAGAAGGAACTAAAATCGATCCTGAGTGTGTTCAAGCTATCAAGAATCTTTCCTTGCCTACAAGTAAGCCTGGAGTCCACTCATTCTTTGGGAAGGTGAAATTTTTGAGAAGGTTCGTGCCAAATTTTGCTGAGTTGAACCAAAGAAATTTCTGATATGATGAAAGGAAAGAATCCTTCAAATGGTCGAAGGAAGGTAGAGAAGCATTTGAAAAAATCAAGGGTGCTATTGCAAAAGCTCCTACATTGGTGTGTCCCAATTTTAAAAAGGATTTTATAATCTATTGTTATGCTTCACCGCACACAATCTCTGCCATCCTGACTCAACACAATCAAGAGGGAATCGAATCTCCTATTGCATTCATGAGTTCTGGATTCAAGAAACATGAACTCAATTACACTCCCCTTGAGAGGCATGTGTACGTGGTGGTGAGAGCCTTGAAACATTTCAGGTACTATGTGTTGAATTCTCACACCAAAGTCTTAGTACCAGACACCGTAGTTAAATCGATGCTAACACAACAAGAACCAGGATCTAAAAGAGGTAATTGGGTCTCCAAGATCCAGGAATATGATTTGGATATCAAGCCTACCAAGTTAGTTCAAGGAAGAGGACTCTGCCAACTCATCACAGAGAATGAACCACAAGATGACTCTGAAGAAGAACTAGTTGAAGAAGGTTTACCACTGGTAGTTTTTGTCAGTATCACAGATGAATGGTATTATGATATAGCCTACTTTCTCACATATGGTGAATGTCCTGAGAATCTGATAGCTAAGGAAAAGAGAGCTATCAAATGAAGAGCTGCCAGGTATGTCATTTGGGACAAAACTTTGTTTAAGAAAGGAGTTGACGACATGTTCCTCAGATGTGTCGATAAGGAACAACAACCTAGGTTGTTGAAGCTTTTCACAATCATGCTTGCGGTGGTCATTTCTCTGGCCCAGTGATAGCTCATAAAATTTTGCGAGCACATTATTACTAGCCCACTATGTTTTCTGATGCTCAGAAATGGGTAGCAAAATGTGAAGCTTGTCAACAATTTGTTGGAAGACCAAAATTGATAGATTTTCCTTTGAATCTAATTGTCATTGAAGAACCCTTTCAACAATGGGGTTTAGATTTCATCGGGGTTTTGAATCCTAATTCTAGTGCTGGTCATACTCATGTGCTCACTACAACTGACTACTTTACAAGTGGGTAGAAGCTATACCAGTGAAACAAACATCTACTGCGGTAAGGTGCGACTTCATCATAGAAAATATATTGCTTCGCTATGGAATTCCACACAAATATCACGATGGACAATGCCTAAAAATTTTCTACTACAGATATGATAGGTTTTTGTTATGGGTATGGGATATATTTATCTCATTCGTCAGATTAATACCCTCAGGGAAATGATCAGGCAATAATCTAGTAACAAAAACATCATTACTATCGTGCACAAGTTAGTAGAAGAAAATCAAAGAACTTGGCACAAAAATTATATGATGCATTGTGGGCTGACCACATAACTCCCAAAAGAGAAATCGGGATGTCTCCATTCCAACTCTTGTATGGAACCAATGCTCAAATTCCCATCACATTGGAGTTACCAACATTACGATTAGCTCAAGTAGTTGATGATGAATGCTTCACCAATGCATTAGATAAAAGGATCATGTTCCTAAGAAAGCTTGAAGAACAAAGAATTCAAGTGGCAAACAGGATCGAGGAACATCAGTCCAAAGGTAAAGAGGTTGTTCGACAGGAAAACTAAGGAGAGGAAATTTCAAATCAATGACTTAGTTCTTCTTTGGGACAAGAGACGTGAACCAAAAGGAAAGCACGGGAAGTTTGATTCACTATGGCTAGGCCCTTTCAAGATCAGACATTTCTGTGGAGATAACACCTATTACTTGGCATATCCTGATGGAACTCATTGTCCTTTGCCCTATAATGGGCAATATCTCAAGCACTATCAAAATTGAAAACGGGTTGTCCCCCATATGTACATAGGTAATTAGGATTTTGGTTTGTTTCTTTTCCATGTCTTTCAGTTTCCTCTCTTGTATCATCCCATTTTTTGTGCCCCATCATTTTTGAGATCATGTTCATTAATATTTTGGTCTGGGTCCATTGTTGCATCCATGAAGTCCTTGTCCCCAATTAGAGCCAGTTGTTATCAGCCAATTTTGACTTCGCAAAATTAATAAAAATGGAAATTTTGAAAATTTTAAAAGTGTTACTTTGCATGATCTATCGCTCTCATCACGATCATCTCATTTTTTGTGATCGTTCCGGTCTTCGTTTCGTCCATTTCAGGCGAGAACTCCTCCCGCCAGGTCTCAAACTGCATTAAATATTAATTAATTAATTACTCTTTGTTTGATAAAATTAATTTTTAAATAATTATGGGGTTTTTAATTAAATAAATATTAATTAAAATTCATTCGACAAGATTTATTTTAATTGCCAAGGGAAAAATAAGCCTTCACTTCCCATTGCTAGGGATGCCAAATTGGCTTCCCGGACTCGGATTTCCATTTTCCTAGCAAATTAGTTTTAATTTCCTACTTGTGGGATTTCTTTCCTCGATTGTCAAATTAATGAATTGGAAAATGGAAAAAAATCTCCCGATTTCCCACATGGGGAAATAAAATGGGGATTGCCAGCCCGCCTTGCCATTTCCACTAGAAATTGGCTGTTTATTTCCCCACTTCCCCCCTAACAATTAATGTCACTACCCGGGAAAGAGGGAAATTGTTTTAACGAGATGAATAAGAAAGGATTGTGAGGAAGCTTCCTAAATCCTCATCCATCAAACTCCTTGGAAAATTTGTGCGAAGTAAATAAGAATCTTGGAGGATTTTTAGTTTTTCCAAACTCCTTATTATCTCCTCTGGGTGTATTCATCACAGGTTTTGCAAGAAATAAGAAAACAAAGGAAGAAGACATCATGTGTAGGAAAGTATATCCATGCATTGGTTTATGCATAAAATAAATTCTCAAAACAAGTTTCAACGCATTTAGAGAACTAGAACTCAGTTTCCAAGGTGGTCTATGCATTCTCTAGGAGAATCACCACACAACAGTGAGAAGGAACAACAATTTTCAACATAGTAAAAGTGGGAAGATGTAACAAAGGTCAAATATTTTCCATGCAAGTGAAGGAAATACAATGTATAAGCTATTTGCATTGATAAAAGAGTGGCCACACCAGTAAAAGGAAAAATCCCGAGGTTATTTCCATCACACACAGTCCACCACACATCTTTCCAAGCAAAAAACAATACACATTGGTAAGGAATCCTGTCCACATGCCTAGGAAACTAAATCCACACATTTGCAAAGGAGTAGAGTCCACACAGCCAAAATAATCATGTCCACGCGTGGGAGAGGAAATAAAACAATCCATTAAAATCTTTTTTTTTTGTTTTTTGTTGTTTGTTTGTTTCTTATGTACAAGGAGACCACGTGGGAAGGATAAAAGATTTTTTAAAAAAGAGAAAAGTTTCCAAGAAAGATTCCTCACCTAAACAAAGGAAAGAGAGAAGTCCCAATGCATTTCCCAACACATTTTCAATGCAACCAGGGTATTTTTAAAAAAAAAATTTTTGAATTACAAACAGAGCTCACATGTTTGCATGCTAGAGAGGGAATAAAAGAATATTGCAGAAGTATTTGAAGCAAGTTTCAATGCATGTAGGAGAGGGAAATCAACCTATAGAACAACCAAGAAACAACAAGTTTAAATGTGTAGGCCAAACCAAAGAAGATAAATCCACACATTTTAAAGGAAAAAGCTCAAGTTTTCACGCAGGTTATAAAGAAATTCCAAATCACAAGAAATTATCAAAAACCAGTACACTGCCCACACATCGATTTGAAGCTCACAATAAAGGAGGAAATCCCAAAGTACGCATTCATTAAAATCAGACGAATTTCATGCATAAAGAGGAGAATTTGCTTCGGCGAATTAAATAAAAAATTGGGATATTAGAAATTGGGTGATTTTTTTAATATAAAATAAATGAATTGAATAAAAAAATTGGGATATTAGAAATCGGTGTGATGTATTATTTTAAAAAATTGTAATCGTGACTTGTTGTTAGTATTATATTATAATAATAATAATAATAATAATAATTAAACAAGTCATATTATTCTTGCATTGACGAGGGTTTCAGAGATTGAGACCCAACCCCGCTTGCATTGTTTTGTGTGCCTGAGTCATTTTTCTGTAAAATTCATAATGGCCAAAAAATCTAATAAATCTGTAGGAAGATTGAGGAAGCCAGTGGAGAAATCAAACAAATCCACACTCAAGTATGAATTCCAAGGAATCATCCCTCCCAGTTCCATTAAGTTAGCATAATACAATATCACTGATACGAATCTAGGTCATATCAATGTGCAACAATTCTGCAATTGGGTGAAAACTGAAGGCAAAACCATATTCTCGGATAGGCTTTACCATAGTGGTCTACCCCAAGCAACAACATTTCTTGTCTCAGTGTAGTGTCTAGAGCTGGTTATCACTTGCATGGAGCATTATGATCCTGAGAGACGAGGAATTTTTAAAGATAATCGCGAGCCTTTCCTCTTAATCACACCAGAGCACATTGAGGAATTTCTCAGCATACCTGACTTCCCTGAGAATGCAGATATCACTCGAAAGTCAGCACAAGAATTTTGGGATGAAGAACCCCTCAGGTGGAGCAAGATGGTTAGTGACCAAGAGGCCTCGAGTTGACCGGCTTCCTAAAGAACTGTACCACGTTGAGTTCGTGGAAGAAATCGGGGACATGATTACTCTCCTAAGTTGAGTTTTTGGTTTACCCTCTGCCAGGATTTTCCACCCATGGATGTATCAGTTTATCTGTATCATCCTTGCCAAGAGAGAGTTTGTGGATTGGGCCACCATCATCAGTGATACCCTTCACAAACAATTGATTGAAGTTAAAGATGACTGGATGTTTCTACATGACATCATATCTGACTTATGCAGTGGCAAGAAGAAAGATAGTTTCAGGACTTGAAACAAGAGGAGTCATGGGTCCATTAAATAGTGTCTTCCATTATTATCCGTAACTAAGTTTCAAAAATAGCTCTCATCATTTCAGAAGATTTAATGATGCATTCACCTTCTACATGATTTGGAACCTGAATTTGAATATAGAGGAAATATTTTCTAAAGAGGCCATGGATGTCATTTCCCAATGGGGAACATGGTTTATTCAATTTTCATCCTTTTCCTACATTCATGTAAGTGGTTTTGCGGGTACTCCATGGAAACTTCCTAAGTACGTCAGTGACAAATGGGCATTAATGGAGCTTGCGCGACAACTATTCCAAGTTCACTGTCTTCTCAGTGACAAGCATCACTCAGTAATTCATTTCCCAATCCAAATCGGAGAATACCAATGTCTAAATCTTTTCAGTGCACAACTCATGGAAAAATATTTTTCCCTCATCACTATTCATCCATATGTGAAGAGAGCCCAGTTTGATATCAATGGATATATGCAGAAGATTCTTGGAGCAAAGTATCAACATAACCTACCATGGAAGATTTCTGGGCTGCCTGTTCAGACGAGCATGAAGTAAGAAGACGAGAGTTTTCTCACCTAACCCTTGCTCAGATCAAGGCCTTTCACATCAAGAACCCTCCAGATTCATTCGTAAATGATGATGAAGATGTTATTGATCCTTCATATGATGCAGTTGCTTTTACCCCATTGCCCTCGAATTGATTGGACCAAAAGAGATGAATTTTCTCTTGATAGCAAGAATCAACCGATTCTTGAAAGAAGCATATCTTGGTATGAAAGAGAACTTGCCAAGTTACAATCAATTCAAGATCATACTTCAGGATCACAAAAATTACCAACTCGAGGAGGTCTTCATTCAACCAAAGCCCCTTCTCAATCAACCTCTGTGCCATCCAATCATACACAACAAGCAAGAAAGGAGTGGTTGCCAAAATCCACTTCACGAATAATGTGTCACGAGGTGAAAAATCTAGGGTTCCTAGACCAGCGAAGGAATAAAGTGTGTATCATGATTTTCAACTTCAAGTAGAGATTCTTCTACTCACATTGTTGATATTTCTCAGAAGCTAGTGAACAAATTATCCTCAGCCATGTCTTGCACAAGCGTCCACTCAGGTGTAGGTAGTCCAAATATCGAACACTTTGGGACCTACAGTTCATGAAGAGATTTCCCAAAATCTCCCAAATGATCAAGAGGTGGATATCGAGGTTATTTCTCCTAAAATCAAGGTCGTGGAAAGGATTCTTGTAGAATCTCATGATGTCAAGAACAATGAGAATGTTGCTTTGAGCTCCAGGCTTTTGTATGCAGAAATAGTGAATGATACTCCTTTCTGGGTTGATTGCAAAATCAAGAAAAGGAAGAGGGTTGTCAAGGCAATTGACATTGATTTCGATGCCCTTTTCAAACTTTCAAATGATGTCATTCCCAAGAAGCCTAAAGTGCTTTCTCGAATAATGGTGGATAATGATGGAAACAAATTTACGGATCTTGCCATCCCACAAGTTGACAAGGAGCGTGATGCCATGACATCTGTTGATTATGAAGTTTTCAGACTTGGATTTGGGAAGTCCACATTGGAAAGTGACATGGTGATGGCTCGAGATTCAATTGATATTGTGCTAAGGATACTTGAGAAATATAAGTCTCAGAACTCTCAGCTCAAGGCTGAAAAGAATCAATTGGTGGAATATGTTCAACATCTGATAAATCCCATATCATCCACTTTCCCAGTACCTGATGCAGTGGCTGCCCCTGATGAAGAAACTCTCAATTTATCAAAATAAATAAACACATTGGGCCATGTCACTAAAACTTGGCTTTCAGAGATTCTCATTTTAGGCCAAGAGACAATCAAAATAGCGGTTAAGCTCCATGAAGATGTTAGTGCATATCTTGATCCAATTCTTTCTTTCAAGGAAACTTTCATTTCTAATATATCAAATTTGGATGAGATATTTCCTAGTCTGTAGGAGATGACGAGTATGGAATCCTTCATTTTAGCCATTGAAGGAATTCTCAAATTTGAACATCGAGGGACACATTTTCTTTGGTGTCTGCATCTCAAATCAAGGAAGACACTTCTCGAGGATTCTATGATCCATTATGAGAGCATATGCAATGAAGCCTTCACTTCACTCGCCTTGATTCAAGAATTCATAGCTGAGATCCCTTGCAATCTCATAAATGAGCATAATCAAAGGTGTTCATCGGAACATGTGGAAGAGCAATTTTCACAATTGTTTAAGGACATGTACACTCCCACCAATAATTTCTCATCAACCTCAATGGAACGTTGCATCAAATTATAGAACTTGTTTGAGAATGTTCAATCAAAGATGGTCAATCTGAATGATATGCCAAGTAGGATTCTTGGAATTGTAGGTATTTTGTGAGGCTATTCTTCGACCAAATGAACCTCCAGAAGAAGAAAAGATGTTTGAAACATTGGGAAGGTTCAGATCCTTTCAATTGGCGAAAGTGGTGGATCCTAATTTCATCGATGGGTTAAGGAGATAGTTTTCTTGGTATCTAACAAAGTGGGAGAGTCCATTTCTCATATGACTTGAGATAGGTGGACCCCATTTCAATGGATAAGGCACTGGTTATTGTTGTATGTTTTAAAAGTGGATTTTAAAAAAATGAATGTTGTTATTTAGGTTTCTTTCAGAAAATTGTGGATAACTTAAGTGATTTCTATTTTTAGTTGCTTTTAATAAAGTTGGTTGAAAAAGTCAAAGGTCACTTAAGTGCCTTATTTAATTTTCATGTAAAACCCTAACTACTTTGTAACCAACTTTTGGGTTATAAAAGGAAGTCAGGGGCTCATTTGTAAAGGGTGACTTTGAGAGAGGAGAAGAAAATACTTTTGTGTGTAAGCTTTGTTTCAGGAAGAAACTTTGTGTTCTTTTGTGAAAACATTTTGGAGTTAATGAAATACTTTGTGTCTCATTCATTGTCTCTTGTAACATTTTGGATGTTCTTATGTTCATTAGATGTTAGTGTTTGAATCTTGCATGCAAATATTGTCTTGGATCTTATTGTCAATGTTATTAATTGTTGTTCTAGTTCACAGTGATCAAGCTCTGATTATCTACTTGCTCATGTGTGTTCCCTTTTACTCATTCTCGTTTAGCTGATGCAAACTCTGTTTTATTTGTGTTAGTTATTTTTCGTTCTTCTCCATGTAATATTAGGCATTGCTTTTACCTAACTCTTGCATGTTCCTTCCATTCATCCATTTCCATTCCTTTCCTTCATTCCATTCCATCTCCCTCATTCACTTTTCTTTCCATTGATGTTCCAAAACACCCCCCACATACAATTTTGAATGTACAGATGTAAATACAGTTTTGGTTTTCAATAAAGGTAACCTCACCTTCATTGAGGAGGGACTTTGTTCCCACACTGTTGCATGTCATTTGCATGCGTGCAAATACATATGCTAACATCACCCAAAGGTGGAGAGAACTAAGACTAAGAGCCGATCAACCCAAAGATCAATTTAGAGTAAATTTGTCAAAAGTATATGTGTGCAAATGAAGTCCTTAATCTTCTTTTATAACCCAAACTTAGTGCCAAAGTCACAAAGATTACATGACCGACTTACCTTTAGGCTTAATTCCAATCTTTTATTTGGCCTTTAAACATCATCCAAGCCAACTGACCTGCCAAAAAAGAAGAAAACACTAAAAAGAAACATTAAAAATTAGAAAAGAAAGATGCAATGAGAGTTCACTCCCTTCCCCAGCTCATTCCACTTTGTTGCCATGGAAAGGGGATGGCAAGAAGTCCAAAATCAGGCTCTCAAGTTCAAAAAGGGGACATTACAGGTAACAATATCTTCCCTTCGCGACTGTAAAATTCGCGACTTACGAATTTGTGACCTTCATGCCCACCAACAAAGAGAACTTGCAGGGCAGACTAGAGCTTCTACATACACAAGACACCTTTGGTTCTTGGTGCACAATTAGGATTGACATAGGCCAAACCAATGTGATGAACAGTCGTGCTTTTGAGCGCCCAATACAGGACTATCATAGACCACGCAGATCAAATTAGATCTCACACAATAGCACAACATTTAAAACTATTGCAAAATCCATTTTATTGATACAAGAAAATAGTAATATTTCCAGCCTCTAGCATGTCACTAGCACCCAAGTCCCTTCCTCCTACACATAGACTTATAACACTATATGTCGGATTTATTTAGAGTCCATGCATTTTACAGTGATCAACATTTCACACAATGCATTTTGAGGTGATCATTGAGCAAGTATACATTGACAGATATAGGCGATCAAACGATTTATATTCAATTGGAAGGGGGAAACATGTAAGTACTCTTAGAGCTAGATTCTTATGTCTTACAGTTTTATAGCATGTCAACATCTTAACTACTTGTTTCATATGATATTGCCAAGTGTAAGACTAGACATCAGGTGTTTACATTACAAAAACCAAACAATTTTTTGTAATGGACTGCCTAAAATTGCAAATTAGGAATCATAGTGGTTTGGGAGTTAGCTCAGAAGCTTTTCAAAGCAATGGAATCTTGACTGAAAAATAATTGATAATTGAGCATTATGTGATCGCACATGGCAATATGAGTGAGAGGTGGATTCCATCAACCATTCAAAAGAGGGATTTCAACCATAAATAGATTATGGGAATTTAACACTTGTAAGTCCCACCCCTATTAAGCATTGAATTAGTTGCCATTACTAAATACCTTGGGGAGCAACACCTAATAGAGGATGTATTTTTAGTGTTGGATTACCTAAACAACATTGTAAGCTATATGAATCCATTAGTTTTTAGTCTCAATCTTGCCCAAGGATTATTCAAATGAATGGAATCTTTGAGTGAATATGTATTAGTGGACTCATCCTCGTACCATTGATAGAAAGTCAGGTGATTTTTAATTGAGGACATTTGAATCCTTATCTCACACTGCCACGAATAGATCCTTTGGAAGAAAATCTGAAATGCTTCCATTTCAAATTTGACTATGCGTGATAGTATTTCAATGTTTCAATATCCGCATTTGGAACAATATATGAAGCCAATAGTTTAAATTCCAACCCTTGAACTTAGACATTAGAACAAAATAAATGTAAGGGGTAACCACGACTTAGTCTTATTCCTACCCGCATCATATCTACTAACTCCACTTTAGGACTGAACTAAAGGGAATACAAAAAAGAGATTATGGGTCTCATACATAATTGTGAATAGGGTTTCTCTATAGCTATCAGGGTAATTACATATTTTAGTTTGTAACTACTCTTGTTGGTGATGTATTGGCATTGACGGTTGTGTCAACCAACAAACACAAGGCATTTGTCTTATAAATCAAATGTGATATTGGCTGGGAAGATGGAGAAGGGGCACTTATATCAGGTCTTTCCTGTACTGTGTGAATTGTATTGAGACATATTTTATGAATACACGTTGCTATTGTTCGGAACTTTGCTTGGCCATGGTATGTTATGCAATTACTATTTTGTGTAAGTTGTTATTGATAATCTGGTATCTGAGAAGACAATAATCATACTACATTATGGTGCCGTTGCCTTAGAGAATGTCGAGACAAGCTAAAGTGGTTTAAAGAGAAGTAGGACGAGGCATCCCATTGTCTTATAAGATCTATATACTGAACTAAATTATGAAACAAAATGACAAAAGATATTAAATCGACATAAAGAGTTAATAAAGAAGAAGACTGACTTATACAAGAAATAATTATAAATGATCTACTCCATTGGTTGAGGTTGGAGCAACATGAGAAAATATAAACGTTGCAACCAAGAGCTAATTCTAAAAAAATGTGATTCAACAAGGCCAAAGTGTAAGAAGTCATAGCCAAAACCAAAGCCAAAACCAGGGGTTTAGTTAAAGAATTGGTGGACCCTACCCCACTTGTAGTATGGGTTGGTAGAGTTTACCATGGTCCCTTTCAGATGAAGTGTGGACCCTGCCGACTAGTTTGGGTCGGAGGTTTGTGCGAGAGAATCACATGTAAAGTTTGGCTGCGGCAGCGAAAAGACAAGTTGGAGGGAGCCACACGACAAGGGATTTGATGGTTTGCAAGATATTGTGTGAATCCTTGGCGAAGGAAAGGTCAAACATAGTGACGTGTTCGAAGTGTTGAGAGCGGAAAGGGACATCCAATGCATATCTTCTTAAGGGGGCGACTTGTATTCAAAAATCCATGCCAGAGCCATGGTTACCTGATCAACACCATCCCCAGAAGAGCAGAAGCTGCCAATGTTCACCGGTAGCGGATTGAAGGATCCCACAAAACGTGGATCACCATATGGAATGCCAATGGGAATTCAGATGAATGTATGTGGTTAAGATGTTTCCTAGCCCCCTTTCCGGGAATGTTCACATTGATTGGTACATATGATGTTTACCAAGCTGGGCCATAATTAAAAACATAGAATAACACTTAGGAAAAATCCCTTTTTAGTTTTAAGAATTCAGTAACTCCTCAAGAATAGATATGCACAAAAATCTAAATGTTGTCACTGAAAAAGTGGGAAATTAAATACCTGCAATGGTGTAACACCCATTTCGAAGCAAATTGTTCATGCCCAAGTAATAGAAGACTCACATAACTATTGGGAAAGCTTGAGACCGAACTTGTTGATTCAACTTGAAGAAGCAATAGTTCCTTGAAGGATGTTCTGTACCTTCATTGTGGAGTTTCGATTTTGGAAGGTGAGTTCCACCCTCATTACGAAATGCATTTGCTTGAAAATTTCTAAGGCCTTTCCAAAGAAACTATTTTGTGCATATTCTGCATCTATTGCATCCCACAATACCACATCTGATCGAAGCATTCTATCGAATAGTTCACATGCCCTATTCTAAAGCTCCTATTTTCATAAAAGATGACCAAGGTTGTAGGGTTTGGCCTTACACTTGCTAATCATAATTTTTGGAAAGGTTCCAAGGCCTTTTTAACAAACCCATTTTATGCATATCGTATGAATAATAAAACCCATTGACCATATTTTTTTAGGAATTTAGTCAAGGACTACAAAATTTTTGCTTACACAAGGAATACCAAATCTTATCATAACTATTTTTCAAATCCTTAATTTTGTTAACTAAAAATAAGAAGGTTTAAGCTTAATTAACACAAATTTACAACATGTTAATAAAGTAAAAAAATTCCAAATTTTAAAATTCACACAAAATAAGCACATACAAAAATCAAAGAAAGGGACACAATTCACCCCATGGCCACACATGTGAAGTCCCCCCCATGGGAGACATCAAAAATAGACATGAAAACAAAAACTAACAACATTACACAAGTTGTCAAATTTGGCCTCGTTGCTCAATACCCGACATCCTTCCATGGTTGGTCCCCTATCTCCTTTGATGTATGTGATAAAAGTCATGCACACAACAAAATGGGGGAGTACAAAACACTCTCCACCTAAAAGATGTATTAACAAAATCGAGGGAGAGAATCCTTCTTCCTCATTGGCACTTAAGCCCCAAAAAGGAACCAATGAGGGGTCATTAGGCAACCATTAGACAACTCTAAAAGGCTTATCACAAACAACATACATTTCAAAACATTCAACACAAGTAAAAGACATGATATTACACAATATACTTACAAATTTCTCAAAACAACACAAAGGTTTTAAATCAAACAAAATGGAGCAAGGACTATGTGAAACCACCTCCTTTTATCTCCAAAGTGAAGTGGGATTTTCACCCTAAGACTCAAGTGCACAAAACAAACAACACAATATCCTTATCTCTCCCTTTCAAGTATGCAAAAATAGGGCCATGATTTTCTTTTCACTCCCCATAGGTGAAACTCCCAATCACACTCCCACCAAATGCATGCTTCAAAAAATCCCATTTCCCTCCCTGATGGTCCCATAAGTCTATATCTCACACTAACTTAAGGCATACTTATACCCAACCACACAAAATCACATTGACAAAACTCATACTATATTAAACAAGCACCATTTTCACATTTACAAACCTAAATAAGAAAAATACAAGGATAGAGATCTTACCTCTTCGTCAAGCTCCCAAAAAAAATTCACTCCACAAGTCTTCCACACCTACAAGCCAAGGAAATTACCAAAAGCACTCCAATAAGCTCTCCAATTTTAAAATTGCAAAAGGATGAAAAAGAACAAGTAACCCCCATTCCATCAAAATCCATCAATAAATAGAAATGAATGTGAGGATGACAAGGGGGCTCAATATAGGATGACACTTCATCATTCCTCTATTCCAAAACTCAAGTCAACATACCATGTTGAAGATAATAAATGAGCATGTAAGAACTATGACAACCCATATGGCACACAAACTTGCACACCATGCCTTCTAAGGACAAAATTTATTGTGAAAAGAAGAAGGTGTAATTATTTCCACTCTTTTACACTCTAAGAAGGATAAATAAGTCAAAAAATAAACTCTTCATACCATAGGTAGGGTTGTTGGCCAAGAAAATAAATTTTAGAGGTGTGGGACAAGCTTATCTTGTCCCACAAACCTCCAAAAAGGCCTCCCAAATCAAAATCCGAATTTTGAAGTTGGGGTGGAGTAAATCACACACAAACCAACACAAATATCACTTACAACAAGGACCACCTAACCTCATAAATATCTATTCGTCAAATCAAAATTTTAGTTAACAAAATAAGTAGGATTAGCTTAATTAAGACACAATTATAAATGTTAATAAGATGACAACAATTTCCAAGCTACACCACATATCATTAAACAAGCATTTTGCAAAGGAATCTCAAGGATGACCACCAAGGTAAAAGAATAATAAGGAGAAACCCATGCACTTTAGATGAACTCAAAGCACATAAGCATATAACACACAACAATAATAAAGTTGCAAGGCTTCCACTTGGGTTGAGTTACACCTCAAACTTCATTATTTAGACAAGGGTAACAAATAACAATCATGACCATCAATACTGTATGAGAGGACAAATTCACTCAAAGGTATCATAGATTTAAGATCACAAAAGACGAGGTTTAATAATAAGGAATACATCTAAATTAGCAAAAATGTTTACAATCCAACAAAATATTCATTCGAAGCACCTTTATAGCTCCAAATTATTCAATAAAATTTTCATGGTAATACTAAGAAAATCATGACCACAATGTTTTCTATGACTTGAATTTGCACTTAAAATTGAATACAAGACACTAACTTGTTTTAGAAACTTCAAACACTTAGATAATAATTCCACTTAGGAGCCTAATCCCTGAAAAAACTAACATATCAACCCAAGAGGCACCAATCACTCTATATATAACATAAAGGAATTTAATTATTTTAAAACCTACTTAATCTTAAAATAATCGTAAAGAGAGTGTTATCACCAAAAAATAGCACCCTCCAATATTTCATGCCTGTGTGAATGAGAAAATTGTGTATTTTGGGTAACATTGGACCATCTCTCAAGTTGTGGGACTTGCGGGCTTGAGATGATTCTCTAGAGAAGGCTAGTTATTGTTCCTAAACTACCTGCCACAATATAATCTAATGCAAGGTAGCAAACTAACTCATCCTAATCTAACTTTCCAGAGGGACCAGGGAGTTGAGAGTGCATGAAAAAAAATCCTATAATGTATTTGGTGATACACCAGAAAATGTGATTTGTTTATAAAAATCCAACTTCCTGAAGTGGAGAGAGGTGTCCAATGGAGAGAATGGACAAGATGGATCACAAACCAAAGATGAAATTCACACATAAAACCAATTGAAACCCATGGTCAACACATCTCCCAAAAATTGTAATAGATCATAAGATATATGCAGTAGTATACCCTACAATGGTGAGAGGTAACAAGAGACAATAAAATGAGAACAGGATGGACAAAATGCATCACAAAATAGATTTTATTGCTCCACGAGTTCACACAGTACATCATTTATGGGAAAGAGGAAAGAAAATTCCATTCAAAATAAAATAGAGGAGCCTTAAACTCAACATTTTACCTAGAGAAGAAAGAGAGAGGGGGGCAGGAGAGATTTAACTGACCAACTCCTCTATAAATGAGCCCATGATTACAATTTTTTAGAATTGAGAAGGAGAGATAGAATTACAATCCCGATGTTTTCTTTCCACCCACTTGAAAATTATCATAAAAATGGAAGTATTTCAATGATGGTATTTTGATTGCAAAAGGATCCCCATGGTGTCCCATGTGCTATAGAAGAGAAATAATGATGATCATGCCTCTCAATTTCACTCCCAACTACCAATAGAATCACTATTTTGAACCTGGGAACGTTTTTAGAATACTCAGCATCAAAATCTCATAAATTTTTGAATTTATTTATTTATGTGCATCAGGATTTGAATACTCGATATCAATGAGACCAATTTTGTGAAAATCCATTGAGAATTGTGAAATGTACATGGTCTTTTGAGTGTGAACAACTATTTTGGGTTTGTTAAATATTTCTTTCCTTTTACGAAACTAAGCATTTAATTTTTTGGAGCTCGAGATTTTTTCTTATATTTTCACCCACCTACCCTCATAAAAAATGATAATTACAAGTCCCATTACATATAGGGCATTGAGACCTTTCCAATGATATAAAATTTGCCAAATTTTGAGCACTGGATCAAAAGTTATGCCCATTTGAAGTTTCACGTGAAAAAGTATCATTTTCTCTTTGTTCCATGGATTTTCCAGTTTTATGAAACATTCCATGGATTTAGTTTACTACAGACTTTGTTCTATAGCACTTTACATTGATTTTTCTATGGACTTCAATTATGCGGCTTTGTTCTACGGATTTTGTTCTGTGGCGTTTTGTTTTCTTCGGCCTTTTTTTGTGGATTTTGTTTTGTAGTATTTTCAGCCTTTTTGGGCCCAACTGTCCTAGACACTTTTTCTGTGATATCATAATAAAATTACTTGTGTCGATTTTGGGTTTTCAGGGCCCATGCATACCTTTGTCCCAACTATCCTGTGGACCATGCAGAAAAAAAAGAAAATCTGCCTTTACTGCATTTGACTGTCTCGTTAGCATTTCGGGCCTGAAATTGGTATGATGAACCTTGGTATGACCCGCAACCCTCAAACCCAATTTGCACTAAAATAGGCCCTTAACTTAATTTTTTCATAATTTTACAAATTCTTCTAACTCCTTGGATTTTATTTGGATAGGAAGTTAGAGAAAATCCAAGGACCACTTAAAACTTGAATTTAGGCTTTGAATTATTTCTACTAGCTCAAGCCTGGAGAAACTATGCAAGTTATAAAAATTACCTTGGGGGTGAATTTTGGATAATACAGAGAAAATGACTAATTTGTATTACACAAGACCACTCAATGGGATCTTACAAGAGGATAATAGGAAAAAAGAAGGGGATTCAACTACAATCTACTAGAGAATCACACGAATAATTGAGTAACAAATTTTGAAAATGACTTGCACTTACCTTTCCCAAGGTCAAAAGGAAACCAACACCAATAGGTTTCCAAAGAGAAGAAAAAGAGAACTTCCAGAAATTCTTTCATATCCTTAACATATGTTACCTATATTTACCAATAACCATGGTCACCAAGGACTTAATCTGTACATAAAGAGAGTGAATTTATTAAACTACTTGAGATAAAGACCCGATTCAAAAATATCGAAACTCACACTCATCGAGCTCAGAGGCAATAAGAGTATGACCAACTGAAGATTTTGTAACACCTTCTAAAACTACCACTCAAGACCCAAGAACAACCTAGGTTTAGTTCAAAAAATTATGGAATAACTTTTATTTTTGTTCAAGGTGAGGCTACAAACAATCCTCGAAGCAACAGTTGACACAAGGAAGTACATCAAGTTCAATCGTGTTAAGAATATAAGGTTTTCCATCAAACAACTAAAGACCACATTACAATTAGTTATCCCGATAAACCAAGTACAGTTAAATTTCCTTTAGGTGTTAATTTAATATTTAAAATTAAATTAACACTAAAATAATTCTTATTTAAACTAGAGGGCTAAGAAGGGCCAAAACATTAAACGAGCCTCTATTATTTAAGGGGTAGGATAAAACATTCCCTTGCCCATAAGGTGGCTTAAATGGTCAACTCATGCTTTTAGAAATACACATTTAAAATTAAGGAAGGGTAAAATTCCTCTTACCCACTCACAGAACTGACCTAAAATATTCAACCTAATTTTTCTCATATTTCCCACACTCAAAAAATCCTAAACACAATTCCATTAGATAGGAAATTTCTTCCCATTTCTAGAGATATAAAGAAGTCCTTATAACTCCCTATAAAAATCTCAAGTTATGGGCTGGCAATAGCCTTGGGAAGAAAAATTTCCTTAAAGGCGGGCCTGTGGGCCTAGGGGAGAAATTTTCCCAGCGAAAAGGGCATTTGGGTTGGCAGACCTGGGGAGGAAATTTGGATTCTTTAACTTTTGGCCCAAAAGAAAACTTTACCACTACACACACGTGAGTCCACGGCGGGACTCTGTGCCTGAAAACAAAATCGTACGCCCAGGCTGAAAGCCACATGTGGCACATTCTAAGCCAATGGCGGGGAAGTGGGTTAGTGGGGAAAAATGGGCATTTTTACCTTTTAAAAAGATGCAAGAAATTAAAAATGCCCCCTGCACCTCCATTGGTGCCTCAGGAGGCATGTGTTAGACAATCATTGGATGTGGATCGGGTTCGGCGAGGAGAAACTTAGAAAAGTTTGACATTTTTTAAAAAGAAGTGTAAAGTTTAAAGACACTCCACGCCTCTGCCGACCATCGTGAGACCACCTGTCATCCAAGCATTAGCTGTGGGTCGGCAGGCCAGTGGGGTAAATTTAAGGAATTTTTGCCAAATTTTTTTTGAAGTGCTTAAGGTTGAAAAAAGGATCCGTGCCTCCGCCATTGATGCCTCAGTAAGCCATGTGTCATTCAATGAGTGCTACTGTTGGGATGCGGGGATGTGGAGAATAGGGCCACGAGGAAAATTTTCCAAAAGAACTTTTGGACTTAGAAAAAATTATTTTTCCGAGGAAAAATGTTCGGGTGGCAGGGCAGTGGGGAACTTCATGATTTTTGTGTTTCTTTGGGAAAAAAGAAAAAAATGTAGGTTTAAACCTACAGGTCTGCCAGTGAATATTTTAATAATTTAAATTTGACAGTTAGATTATTTTTGAGCCCAAAATGAAGTAAAAACTTCAGAAGGCCATAAATTTCAATTGGAAGCTCAATTTTTGGCAAACAAGGACATTTTGGAAAGATCTCGAAGTCCTCTTTGCACAAGAAAATCAAGAATATAATTTTGATAAGTTTTTAAGGGTAAATTTTGAGAAAATATTTTGCATGTCACTTAAAATGTGAACTAGTCTTTTTAAGTTATAAATTTTTGTTCGAATTTTCGACATTAAATCTTTCTCAACATGACCAACAAGCACGGAGGATTGCACTTGGAAATTTAGGATAAATTGCAAGGTTAATTTGTTTGATTGATTTGCAATTCAAATTTACCAATTTTTATACAACAAGATGTCTGTAATTTTTCCTTTGCCCAATTTGAAAGGTTTGATAGTAATTTCTGAAGTGTTTTAGTTTTTTTGGGATCATTTTGATCTTATTAGGTCCCATTTTGTTTCATTTTGTCTTTCTGATGTTTTTAGAGTCATTCTGTACATTTTTCATTAATTATTTTACAGAGTTTTGAAAACATCTAATAGAGATCAAAATTCTAATGGGTCTATTTTCCATTTATCATCTTCTAAGTTTTAAAGAATTCATTCCAAAATCCAATTCTAACACTATTAATTTGATTCAAATCAAAGTATTCAAATCCCAAGTTACAATTCTTATTTCTAAAACATTCATTTCTAAAGAACAAAGCATTATGACATTTCTCCATACGTATTCACTTTTTCCTCTTTCCAACAAAGATTTCAAAATACATTCAACAATCATATTTCAATACCTGATAAATGCCATTTGAGAAAAGTAATACAATATTCCATTTATTGAAAAGATACAAATACAACTTCTTCTTTCATTCCTAAATCTCAATAAACAAAATACAATTTCTTTTCATTCATTCAAAAAATAGAAAACAAAGTATATCTCTTTCACATTTTGAATTATAGCTTTCATTTCCAATACAAGTAACATCTTTCCAGTCACAAATAATATTACAAGGTTGTCATTCACTTCAAGTGGGGAAATGGTTAGACAAAAGTAATCTCACAAGGACTGTCAAACTTGTCTTTTTCTCACTCCAGATACAGCAACATGAAGATCCTCCATTTTCCAGTTTGATCACAACAAAGGTAGGGGAAAGGCAACACTCTCCACCCAACCAAGAAATCCAATGAAAATGAGAAGCAATCCTTCTTCATTAGCCCCCTAGCCCCAACCACAATGCAATAAGAAATGTGTTTCAACTGATGACAACAATAATCTTCCACAACACAAAGACAATTTCACATTTAAAACACATTCCAAAAAAAAAATGTAGTTTCGTACCATAGAATAAAGACAACAAACAACACTCATGCTTCCTCATGTAAGTGAAATGAGCAAGAAACTAATGGGGGATGCTACTTATGTCTTCCCAAAGGGGAAATGCGTATCACCGCCTTATTAGAAACTACCAAAAATATAGTATATCAAAACCCTGACATGCCCTTATGCCTCCCCCAAGTACCCCTTATTCCTCACATTTTCTTATGCCTCCCTTACCTCTTATGGCACCCCATAATGAGTAAAGAAATGCAAGCTATTTCTTTGTAAGGTGGAACCCAAATCCCAACTCCCTCCACACTTATACCTCCCCAAAACACTTATGCCTCCCACAAAATACCCCATAGTCTCCTCCTACACCATCCTTAGGCCAGTCTACCCAACTAGCCAATAATAAAACAACACATTCAAACATTCAGTCGTTCCTAAGTGTAAAGAAAAATGAAAAGAGATCATTTCAAGAGCCAAGCTCCTACCACTCCATGAAGGAGTTTTATTCCAAGGTTCCAAAAAAACAATCTTTCCAATGCAAAACATGGTCCAAGATGCAACAGTTTCCAATCTTCTCCAAAAGCAAGAGCTCCAAACAACAAAAGAATTATCCCCAAAATGAAATGCAAAAGTTAAGCAATCCAGAACAAGGTAAGGAATTGAAATTTTATAGAAGAGGGAAGAGAAGAGGATGAGGTGGATCCATATAGGATGCCACATCACACATCCTCAACCCCAACACCCAAGTCAAATTCATTCCCCAGTGTATAATAATAAAGTGCATGAATAATATGACAGTTTACTTACACACTCCAAAACAAGCCCACGCCGCAAAGGACTGAAATTAAAAATATGTAAGAAAGTATAATTAAAAAATTATAAGTTGATCTTACAAAAATGCATAGTGAAAGTATAAATTTAACTCTCCAACCATAGGTAAGGTTGGTATATAAATTTAAGAGGTGTGGGACAAGTCTAACTTGTCCCACAAGCCTCCAAAATCAACCTCCAAGAAAAAATTCGAATTTCAAAAGAAGGTGGAGTGTTTCATACTCCAAAATTAACTTACACATCTCTTACACATCACTTACACATATCTTACAACATTTAATACAAGAGTCAACAACTCTAATAATTAATTTCTTATGTCCCAATTGATATATTAATTTTAACAATATGATTACTCACAATATTTACACACAATTTAATTAAATAGAAAAGGGGAACACATCAGTAATTAAACACATACTAACATAAATAAAGGAACTAGATAAAATAAATACATAAAATCCCTTGGTCACATTCGCAGGTGATCCCCTTATAGAGATCCCTAACGACAATTTAAACATATACAAAAACAATACATGTTGCCATGGTGACCATTATTGAATCTAGAATTCCAATGTGGTTGGTCTCCAATCCCCCGGCATTTGTTGTGATATTTTTTACCTACAAAACACAAATACCTCCTTCGGCCTCGTGGCCACATCAGAACATCCAAAATACATATAAGATATAACTTCCAAATCATCAATATATATATGAATCATGTAACAATCATCAAGGACAAGTCAACAATATCACTTACAATTTCATCAATAACTATATCATCATCAATTTTAAATTCCATTTTCTCGGTCTACTCAATATATCCAAATATCAAATGTCCAACAACCTTCATAATTATATATATATATAACCATGTCCAACAACGTGTTAAAACATCTAGTATAAAATGTCTCCAATAAACATCAGGCATCATATATGAATTAAATTGACACAGTCCATGATCTCTAATGTCTAGTCATCATATCAAGTCAAAAGCTATTATAATGTCCAATAGTATAATCATCAGTATCAGAATCAATATCCAAAATGTGTCAAAGGGAAGTGGGAACTACATCAGGGATATTCAAAGAAAGGGATAATTGAATACAGGAAGGATGGGCTTATTCTTGTAGAAGAATTGTGCTTACACCAAAGGGTCTATGTTGAATTCTCTTATGAATTATCTTACTTGATAAACTTGGTTTTGCGGTGCACATAATTAATGTTAGACCTGTAGAAAGACTTAATAGAGGAAAGCATCCTAGTCTAGTGCCCATGAATGGGAGTTAGTTACCTTCCTAGAGTTGGATTTTGTACGAAACATGATTGTACATATATAAAATAAGCATATTTTGGATTAATCTTTATTTAATTAAATTTTGATGATATTAATTGAAGACTATGGATTCTATTTTGGGACTCATGGAAGTTTGATTGTTATCTTCTTAGGAAGTTTTGTTGGGTTATTGATGATGGTAATTCCTTTCAATTATGAAGGTTAAATTCTGAGGCTGAATGCATATGATTTAAAAAATAATCACTGTATGATTTTAGCATTAATGTAAGGATTGGATCAATTCTAGGAAGTTAAAAATGGCTTGGATAGAGAGTGAAAATGGTATTTTATGATGTTTTCTCAATTCACTGATTTGAGAATAATACTCTTCATTTTGAACTATGGTTGTAGGGGTTATTACTATATAATAAACTATGTATATGTGGTAAGAATTTGTTTTTTTAGATTTAACTTTTGATGAACAATGGCATCAATGTGCTTTTACATGCCTTTAAGGTTGAAACCAATGAGATAATCCATTTGTATGTTTACAAACTCTTGATAATACCATGACAATGACTATACATGAAAGATGTTTTTGATCTTGTCAGGCTTGTGTAGGTTAGCAAGTTAGGGTTTGATGTTAATATAAGCTCACTATGGAAAATTATATTTATACTTGAAGGCTTAAGTGAGAGGGAAATTTACAAAGGAACTGGCATTTGTATATATGATCAAGGTTTGAGAATTTATAGTAAGTTAGATATTGATTTAATGGGTATCCTAAAATAGTTTCACTAGGAAAAGAAAGTACAATTTTTAGAAGTTATGTAAAATGATGCAAAACACCAAAACATGTATGAGGAAGATGGGAGGAGTGTATCTTATTTATACTTAGGAAAATTTTGACAAAAAATAATAAAGATAAATGTTATGAGCACCGTGTTTTATTTAAAGCATTTACAAACCACTCTTATTATACTTAGCATGGGATATGTCTAAGGATTATCTCTCAAATTCTACTTCAGAAGACTTCTAAACGACCTTAGAATACTCTAGAATCCACATAAATCATTTCAATCCATTCGTTAGGGATTTGATTGAAGGATCTTGGGGTAAAATAGTTGTTTTCACTTAATAAATTATATTGTGATGAGGATTTAACAACTCAAGGTTGAAGAGCTTAGAAAAGGACAACCTGAGGTGGTAGCTTCTTGGAAGAATATAAATGAGGATTTTTCTACAATCCTCAATCTTAGGTCTAAGATTCCTTTTATCCTGGATTGTCTTGACCATAACATTCTAAATGAGAATAGACATGGAATTCATAGTCAGGGATGGTATATCTCTCTTGATGAAATTATTGCATTCTAAATGATGCTATAGATGTAATTCATAGGCAGGGATAATATATGTGTCTTGATGAAATTCTAGTTGTAAAGCATGGCATGTTCCAGGTAAGATTTGATTTGACTGATCAATTACATCAAAGAGTTATCCTGGTACTTAATCAGGTTCACAACTATTACTATGGTAAAAAAATTGTTTTCTTTATGTAATTTTCATTGCATATTAATAAGTCAATTCATTATTTTACATATTTTGTATGTTCACAATGCAATGATCAATCTATAGGCTGTCTCTAAATATTTTACTATGTAGACAATGCAATGGTAAATATTATGTATGTTGATAATGCAATGATCAATCTATGATCAAAATATATATATATTTATATTGTCAATTACAAATAATGGTGACTTTTGAATGTTTTATTGTGTGATTAATTGAGCAATAACATTGTATGTCTATCAAATTTCTAGATTCACATCTTCAACCATGATGGTTTGGACTAAAGTGCACGGTGGCGTGAAGATACCTGTAAATGTCAATGATCCACCGGAAAATTCAAACTTATTTGACAGTGACTCAGGTGCATCTAAGAGGAGAAGGGATGACTTGAAGTCTAATATATTTGGAGGTAAATATCGTAAAAAATTGTTTACTTTTTCATTTTATTTACATTGATTTTTTAACGTAAAGACCGTAACATAATGTTTTCACACAAGTCCACATGCCCCAGAGTTTCAATCCTTGTTAAAAAGGTACGAGGACATGAGGGAAGTTGAAAAAAAACATGTGAAGGTTTTGGAAGATAAACTTGCATTTTATGAAAAAGAGAACAAACAACTACGAGAAGAAAGAAAATTGTTAGGATGAAGCTCATGGAACTGCGTGAGTTGAAGGTCAATATGGAGATGGAAATATGTCAACTACAGATGACACATAAAATCCTGGAAATAATGAGTGCAACAAGGCTGCAAATGTCAGAAGTTTCCATGGAAAAGGTTCAAGAGATGATGACCATTTGCGAGTTGGAATAAAACCACTTGAAAGAAGTGCTCAACAGCACATTGGGTTTTCTCAATCAATGTAATGAGAAAACATATTAAAAATGATTCATTGACACATGTTTGTAAAACTGTTATTATCTAATTGTAACATATTGTTTGAAGTGATAGTTTATATTGTCTATATTAGTATCTACATTAGAACATGTTATATCTACATTTGATGTTACTAATTTTAATATAAGAAGAAATTAACATTCTTTGATTTTGAACATGGATTGTATGTATGTTGTCATTCTACTTGATACCTTTCATGTCTTTATTTAAAGGAGTAATTATTTCTTTCCAATGATAAAATTGGATCTCACTTTCATGATTTTTATATAGTATTTCCTTCTTTCCAATCATCACATATTGTGAACACAAGTTCCAAAGATATTGCAACTGAATGATGACTGAAATGGAAATGTGTTGGAGATGTAGCGTTATTAAACTTTATTAACACATCAAATTATATTTGAAAATTATCTAGAAACATGAAAATGTTATCCCTAAATCTCCTTAAACCATTGTTGTTGTCTCAGCATTATTCCTTATGTCCTAAATATAGGGAAAATTGTGTTGGTAATAGAAACATTATGTAATGATTGTGACTATTGCTAGAATGATTATAACACACTCTTTTTGCATCAAGAATATATTTATGATGCATAAGTAGATATTGTGATAATTTTAGATTATTGTTTTAGATTTTATTGGGGGCTAACATGTTCTAGCTAGTTATAAGTGTAGTCGATAAATTTTTAGTTATTATATTGGCCAAACACACTCGGATTATATGTCTTTTATTGTACTCGCCACGTACTCGTATCCAACTCGGCCCATTTAGGTATCCAACCCAAACCGTTTGTTGCAAACCTCGAAAATACATGGCAATATAGAACATGGAAGGGGGCAATTATGCCAAATTTAAACGCCAAATTAACAAACAATGTGGGATTATTTCCCCATAAAAAAATAAAATTTGAATGACTTACAAAACAAACAGTATTTAATATGAAGAGCTTGCTTCTACTTAAAGAATTTTGCATAGTAAAAGAAGTGCTTACATTGAGAGGCACTTAAAAATCAATCTTTGTGTAAAAAGGAAAAGTGTTTAAAAATTCAAAGAGGAACACATGATGCATAAGGAAGTAAAAGGGTTAGCTCATTTACATGGAAAACACACTATCTTTTTGCATGGCTTTAGGGAACACTTTAAAGGTTTCAAATGTCAATACTTGTCACAGAAGAAAAAATTAAGCATCTTGTATTTTTAATAAGGAAAGTATAATCTACTTGTTAATTTTGTTACTTATGATCAATTTCAATGGGAGAATAAATTGATTAAGCAAAGTAATTAATTGGAATTTTTTTATTTCATTAAAATAGAATCCTTTATCCACAATAGTGTAAATGCATAAGTTAAAGGGGGAATGCTCATATTTAATCAAAATTTTTGATGTGATCACTTTTGAATTAGTAAAATTGGTCTTTTAAATAATTGGAAAATATTGCAAAACAACCAAAAGTGAATCCATAACATCATTTAAAATCAGATCAATTTTTTTTAAAATAGTACTAGTGTAAAAACCGTGGATCAAAAAAACAAAACATGAAAATGGTATTGCTTATGTGGATTTCATCCTAAATAGTAAATTATGTTTGGTGTTAGAAAATTATGAGGGAAAAATGATATTGCATCAAGTAATATCAATGTTTATGATATTTTAGTTATTGTTTTGGATTCAAATAGTTGTATTTTTTAGTATTGTATGGATTTATATGTATTTGTTGTAACTGTATTGTAATATCCATTGATGACTTGTCCATTAAAAATTGGATAGAAATTTAATGAAATTTGAATTTAATAGTTTAGTGAAACATTAATAGCAATTGATACTTATTAAATGTCAATGTCACATGACATGAAAAATAATATGTCATTTCATTCCAATTCTTGATATATATTATATGTTTAAAGAACTTATGTCCTTGATAAGATCCAATTATGTTAAGTAATTATTGCATACATTTTTGCAATGTTACATATGGACATAAAGCATTTGGGCTAAATATCATTAGAAGTGAATAAATATTTATAAGGATATGTTTATTTTTATGTTTTAGCTTGTATAGCCATCTCCTTCCTAAAATCCTTCAATTTTCCTAAGTTGATCAAAAAAGTATTCTTCTTCCATTGAATGAAGTTGCCTTACACCTTATTCTCCACAGAAATATCATTACACATGGCATAATCTATGTTGTATTAGTTTTAAGTTATCCATGATCTATATAAGAATCATCTAAAATAGTGACCATACCAGTAAATAAGGTGAAATGAAAATTCAAATCAAATACATCATGGCAACCAAGTTAAAAAAAATTAAGCAATAAAATCTTGGGTTTAGAGAAGTCTCTTCTCTCAAAAAAATTATATAAAGAGTTTGAAATTCCAGATTTGGAAAAACTTGTTTTACTTTCTTAAAACTTTCTAGATCGAACTAGCTTTCTAGGCCAATTTATCTATTTTAGTAATGGATCTCATTACTTTTCATATATAGTGACACTCACCTTGTACCTTTAATGGTTTGAGTCCATGACACCACATCTTCGAGTGTTCAAATTAGAGGATATAGTTGAGTGTAAATTTTAAAATTAATATTAAACCTCATCCTCAGATATTTAGCGGTTCGTTAGCAATAATCACTATAACTTATCATGGTATTTAGTCAGGGTGAATTTTTTTGGTGTCTAGGTTCATTAATAATATTATAGCTTCCTAGAGGCCTTCATGGGTGATAACTTGGTCTCCTAATGTATTTCCCTCTAGAAATGGAGTATCCAAATTTTGAATTTTCAAATCTAAGAGGAAAGGGCCTAATTGATATGTAAGGGTTGTAATTAATGAAAAAGGTCATTTTAATCATCTTATGAGGGTACAATAAGATGTTTAGTCCTATGTGAAAGAGTATCATGACCTATGGTCATTTAGAACAGCTACTTGATCACCTTAGGATTATTAACTACCCTAGGTTAGGTGTGCATGAAAAATTTCATGTGAGTGTGCTACATTGATAGGAAGTTACACAAATCTAGTGAAGTCAATGTGATCTATTCATGACTGTCCCTAAGTTGGAAAACTAATCTCCTTCAATTATGAATTCATGGTTGAGGCAAAGTCTCACCAAATGTAGGAGTTATAAAAATATAAGAAACATAACAACTATGTCAAGATATTTTTAAATAGATGAAGGTTGAATTTCATCAAGGGAGATACAAAGAAGTAGACAATTTTGCATGAACAAGATGATACTGGAGTTGAGGTGTAAGAATTATATCAATATAGTTTTATAGACTATTTAAGCTATGAATGAAACTGATTTAGATTCTTTGAGCCCTCATAGATAATCAAATTATCCTTCATTACATATATTTCAATGATTTACAAGGTGAATGAATGAGGTATGAGGTTTTGGTAGTAAGAAAGGTCTCTTTTTTATGTTTTTTCATGTTCTTTGAGATTGTATAGAAGGGTTTCAATAGGTTAGTGGCATATAAACCCCATAATTAGGAAAATCATCACCAATTATAATACTATCATAACGAAAATATGGAGGAAGAGATTATAAACCGAATGTAATTTATTTGATCTTTTGAAACTATGTTTCAAGGATTTTATAGTTCATATTCTCTCCTTGGGCTTGACCTAGGGAAAGATATAATTTATTTTGTACCTAATGAAATTAACTAAAAATCTGAATAAATATTTACCACAGGTACAAGAAGAAGTGGGAAAAGTTTTGGACTTATCTCACACTTGTGAACAAAGTTAGTAATGACATTAATTTGGAGGATTGTAGAAACAAGACAATGAACAGAGGATAAAGGTAATTGATGTAATTTTTGGTAATTATTCACGTTTCAAGTTCAAGAATTGTTTGAATGATGTATTATTGTATTTTCAAGGTGTTCACAATGTTTTATAGGGTGTAAGAACTCCTTTTGAGTCAACTATTCTTGCAAAACAATCCTAGTCTAAACATAATACAAGACTGACCTATTGTGTTTCCACAAATAGTTGTCAAAAGAAAAAAAAGAAAGAGATCTTAGATGTTTAAGGTTCAATAAAGAGTGTTTGTATTAGTAGTTAAGATTCTATGTCACAGTCTTAGTGAAGGAAAGAGTCCAAGAGCTAAACCTAAGGCCTATTAAACCAAGGAGTAACAACTAGATCTAAAGGAGACTTCAAGAATACATTCAGTGACATGTGTTAGCAAGGATAAAATTGGATTAAGGGTTGAAATCCTAGTTAGAGTGTATTCATAAGGATTGGACAAAGCTCAAGGAGGTGACATAGTTTAATAAAGTAGCTTACCATGTAACAGTCTTGAAATTTGGATCTATATACAAGTCTTTGTATAATATAAAATGATGTATGCATGAATGTGGAATGATGGGAAAATGAATTTCATCAAAGCAATGACCACATCTTCTTAAGAGGAAGGTTAAAGATGTTAGAAAATTTATGGGAATGAATAATAAAATAATTATTAATCCACAATATAGATTGTTGAAGATTATAGATTATGAAGTGTAGTAATTAAAACATAGCTTGAGATGTTTATGTTTGCATATTACAAAATGTAAATACCTTGAACCAAAAGTAAATAACACTGTGAAAAAAGATATAAGTGGGAAAACCATGGAAGGTAAAAAACCCACTGAAAAATCACTTATATTTATTGAGAATATACTTTTACCTAGAACTCCAACTATTTTGCATACAATTACACTTTCATTATAGAATTATGAGCTAGAACTATGCTCATGAGTTTTACAAATTTTCTCACACATATAGCTCACATTCAAAATTATACAACCATGTGTAAAAAATCCCTATAGGATCACCTTGTTATATACAAGACAGGTGGTCATGATCCACTCTTTAAAAGCTGACCCTGGTCATATGGTGGGTTTTATAAATAAGCAATTTCCCACTTAATATTATAACCCCAACACTCCCCCTTAATGTTAATTAGGAAAACATGCAAAACATGTGTTCCTTATACCACGACACCTTTTAGTAAAAATGAAATTACAATCCATAAATCACTTCGTGATTTAGGCTAGCATAAAAAGCACTTGTTCCGTATATTTACAGTTCCGCGAGACACTGCGGTAGTGTACTGCAATGTGTTTTCAACTCCGTAGTACACTACCATAGTCCCATAGACTTATACAAGCCAAAAAAAACTATAAACACATTAACACTTGTTCCACGGGTTTGTAGTTCCACGATTCACTTAAGAAGAGTCCTACTGGTTTTTCAAATCTATAGTACACTACCATAGCATCCCGTGGACTTATACAAGCCACTGTTAGAGTAGGTATATTTATCCTTTCCCACTTATGTGTGTGGATATTTCTTTTATTTATTTCGATATTAGGAGACATTATCTAGTTGTTAGGTATAGTTTTTTTCCTTGATCTATGGTATTGACTAGATCCTTGATGTCTAGTTCTTTCATAAATCTATGGACTTTACTAGTTCTTTGATGACTAGTTCTTTCCTTGATTTATGGTTTAATCTATGACCTTGACTGGTTCTTAGATTGTTATTCCTTGCCTATATAAGCAAGGCTCATTCTCATTGTATTTCATTGAGTTCCATAATAATATATGATATTGATGCTCATTTGTTTGCAAAGGTTTATGTAAAATTATTCTGGTGAATTACTTTCATCTTATTGATCATGGTGTTTCATTATGCATCTGAGTTCTTGAAATTGAGATCACCTCTCTTAATCCTGAAGATTTTCCAACAATTATAGACTATCTTACCAAGTTCAAGAATTTGTTGACATCCAGTTGAAGGGGAGTGGAAGAGATAAGAAAGATGAAGAGTGTGTTTACTTGATTCTATCCAAGTTGAGAGGACCATTCCAAATGTTTTCTTCTACCTTTTTCTCTAGCATGGATGCCTTAGGTGACACCTTCAAAATGCCTAACTTAGAAATATTTTGTGAAAGACTTACTAGGGAAGAATCAAAATTATCTCACCTTGAGTCTTCCACCTCTCAAAAGGCATTAGTTTCATCTAATCCTAAGGGCAAGGGAAAACCAAATAGTAAAACCAAATCCACACCTTCTCCATCTCAAAATGCTCCTAAACCCAAAGAAAACAACTCAAAACCCAAGGAGTCTTCTAAATCCAAGAATAAGTTATAGCCGTTCATGCTCTTTTTGTGGGGGTAGTAATCATGAAGAAAATAGGTGTTATAAGTGAATGCAAGCCTTAGAGGATGCAATCAAGAAACACAAAATTTCTATCTCCACTCCACCTCCTTCTAATCAGCATGGAAAAGCACTTAATGTTGTTGGAAGATCTCAGTCACCACTTGCAGACAATTGGGTTATAGATTCTGGTGCTTCTCATCACATGACTTCTTCCAAGGAGTCTTTTGTTTCTCTAGGTTTGAGTTCTACTTCCAAAATTGAGGTTGGAGATTCTTCCTTTCTTTCTGTTGAGGGAAAAGGTGATATACACCTTGATGGTGGCAATATCCAAGATGCACTATATGTTCCTAACATCACTACAAATTTGCTTTCTGTATATCAAATTTGTCATTCTGGTCAAGGGAAAATAGTGACTTTGACACCACATGGGGTAGAAGTAAGAAATTTGGTGGAGCCTTATTCACTTGTTGCTCAAGGTATTGTTGATCATAGTTCAAGACTATATCACTTTGAGGGTTTTGATGACACTTCTCTCTATAGGGACAGGATTGGTTTCTCATGCAGATTCAGAGAGTAAGCTTTGGCATGAAAGATTTGGACATCTCAATTACAGATATTTGAAGGAGTTGAGCACTCATGGTATGGTAGATGGTCTTCCTAGAGTTTCTTGTCTTGAGGGAGTTTGTCATGGTTGTGCATTAGGGAAACAACACCAAGATCCTTTTCCTAAGAATTTGTCTAAGAGAGCTTCTTCACCACTTGAGCTTGTGCATAGTGACTTGATGGTTTTTCCTACCCCATCTTTCAATGGAGCTAAGTATGCACTTACATTTATTGATAATTTCTCGAGGCGTACTTGGGTTTATTTTCTCAAGTACAAAAGTGATGTTTTTTCACACTTCAAAGTCTTCAAGGCTTTGGTCGAGAAACAATCTTCTAGTAGCATAAAGAACCTTCGCACTGATAATGGGGGGGAGTACTTTAGCAATGAGTTTTCTAAATTTTTGGCAACTCAAGGCATTATTCACCAGCATTTTGTTCCTCATACTCCACAATAGAATGGCTTAGTAGAAAGGAAGAATAGAACTTTGAAGGAAATGGCTAACTGTATGATGCATTCTAGAGATTTACCTCCTATCTATTGGGCAGAAAGTAGTTAATTGTGCTAACTATATTCAGAATCACACACCACACAGAGCACTTGAGTATTTGACTCCAGAGGAAGCTTGGTCCAACACTAAGCCAGATGTCTCATTTTTTTGAGTCTTTGGGAGCCATGCTTGGGCCTTTGTGCCAAAGAAGAAAAGGAAAGATTTGGATAAGAAGAGAAAACCCTTGATCTTTGTAGGGTATTGTGAGGACATGAGAGCTTATCGTTTTTTAGATCCTGATACACATGATGTTCTTTTTCGAACACATGTTCAGTTTGATGAGCACTTTCACTCCTCATGATTCTTCATCTTCTTCCATTCCTACTTCTTCTTCTTCATCTCATCTTGAGGATCCTTTCTTTGAGGAGATTGATGAGGAGGTTATAGATGTCATTGAGGATCCTATTCCCACTGATGTTGTCACTATGCCTAAGTGGGATCGTACTACAGTTTCTGAGGTAAATACCTTTCATACAGGATCTTCCACCCACTAGGCATCATCACACACATTCTATAGGTTCTGGAATTTTGTTAGGCAGTTTTTGAGGATCCACAGTTTTTTCAAAGGCTCATGGGATATAGAGTGGGATGATGTGATGGCAGCTGAGTATTCTTCTTTGATGAAGAATCATACTTGGGATTTGGTATCTCTTCCTAAAGGAAGAAAGATGGTTAGGTGTAAGTGGGTATACTCAAACCAAATATGCAGCTGATGGGTCCATTGACAAGTATAAGGCTCGTCTTGTTGCAAAGGGTTTTTCACAAGTTGAAGGTATTGATTACTCTGAGACTTTTGCACCCGTTGCAAGATGGATTTGTACACCTTGTACTTTCTATTGCTGCATCACAGGGGTGGCATATACCAGATGGATGTGAAGAGTGCCTTATTACATGGAGATCTATAAGAGGAAATATACATGGAGCAGCCCGCTAGATTTGTTCAGGATTCTTCTCTTGTTTGTAGGCTCCAAAGGTCTCTCTACGGTCTCAAACAAGCCCCTCGAGCTTGGTATGAGAAGATGGATTATTTTCTTTTATCTACTAGTTTTGTTCATTTCCACTCCAATCATACAATGTATCTCTAACATGTGTAGTGAGGATATTGTGATACTTGTCTTGTATGTTGATGATCTATTACTTACTGGCAGCTCTTCTTCCCACATTCAGACTATTCAGAGGGATCTTTCTACACAGTTTGACATGACAGATCTTGGGCTATTGCATTATTTCCTTGGTTTGTAGATTTCTCAGACAGATTCAGGGATTCATTTGAGTCAGAAAAAGTACACCCATGATCTTCTTAGGCACTTTGATATGGCTGATTGCAAGCCAAGTCCATCTCCTTTTCAGTCTGGGGTTACTCTTACATCCACATGTACCACACCACTTTGTGATCCTACATTGTATAGGCAGTTGGTTGGGAGTCTCATGTACTTGACCCATACTCACCCTGATATTTCATTTTTGCAGTAGGGCTTGTATCTCAGTTTGCACATTCTCCTCATAGTAGTCACTGATAGGCTGCTAAAAGGATTTTGCACCAAGCTATTTGCAGGGCACTTCCCACTTTGGCCTACACTACACTAGGGGTTCTACTCAGTTGGTTGGGTATACAAATTCAAATTGGGTAGGTTCTATTGATGATAGGCATTCCACTTCTGGATATATTTTTTGTCTTGGTTCTTCTCTAGTTTCTTAGGTTGCAAAAATTTCAATTGCTATTGCACTTTCATCTTCAGAGGAAGAGTACAAGGCAACAGTTATAGCGAGTTAACAGGTTCTTTGGCTTCGATAGTTATTGATAGAGTTTGGATTCCCACAGGATTCACTGACTGTACTTTGGTGTGACAACCAAAGTGTAATTCACATTTCTCACAACCGTATTGAGCACCAGCAGACCAAAAATATTGAGATACACATCCACTTCATTTGTCAGCACATTCAGGATGGAGTTCTTTGCTTGGAGTACATTCCGACTCAGCAGTAGGTTGCAGACATCTTTACGAAGCCTTTTGCATCACCTCGCTACCTTGAGTTGTGTGGAATGCTTGGGGTTTCAGAAGTTGTTCTTGGGGGGTGTTCGTGAGAACATCTTCCTTCTTCTTCTTCTTTCTCTTTCCTTATAGCAGGATTCTTTCCTTCTTTTGGTTCAAGATTTCTTCATGGATATATTGTACATGAGTACCTCATCAGGCCTAGTTGTCAGGACTCATACTGTGGACATGCCACTTCTATTTTGGCCCCTAGCTTCACTTGAGGGGGGGTGTTAGAGTAGGTATTTACCTTAGCTCATGTTCACCTAGGTAATTATTTACCTTTATTGTATTTATCCTCACCCACTTATGTGTGTGGATATTTCTTTTTATTTATTTAGATATATGGAGATATTATCTAGTTGTTAGGTATAGTTCTTTCCTTGATCTATGGTATTGACTAGATCCTTGATGTCTAGTTCTCTCATAAATCTATGGACTTGACTAGTTCTTTGATGACTAGTTCTTTCCATGATTTATGGCTTGATCTACGACCTTGACTGGTTCTTAGATTGTTATTCCTTGCCTATATAAGCAAGGCCCATTCTCATTGTATTTCATTGAGTTCCATAATAATATATGATATTGTTGCTCATTTGTTTGCAAAGGTTTATGTAAAGTTATCCAATTACTTTCATCTTATTGATCATGAGTGTTTGATTAGCATCTATGTTCTTGGCTTGGCACACTCTGGTTATCATTCCTTTTATTATTTAAATGAAAGTCATTTTATGACTTTTGAAGTTGGGAAATTCATTACAAATTCAAGGATTAGAATTCTCATAATTCCTTAAAATACAAATGCATCTAATGTTTAGGGATGAGATTTACATAAGTTAAAGGGAGAAACACAAATCATGGATTTTAGACACCAAGGATTCAAATAAAAATTTTGTATTTTATAATTTTATCTGACAATTTTCATTAAGATCTTTACTTAAATGGATTCATAGAAGATAGGTTATCAGCAGGAGTATGTTAACAGTCTGCAAATTTCAATGGATGGATTGTAAATTCCTGTGCATTGCAAATTAAAACATATCATGTTTCACTCCCCTCAGGAACATCTGAAATTCTTAAAAAGGAACAAAACTTGCAGAATTCAAGCACATAACGGCTTTATAAAATATCTCTAATTGATCTTCATTGAAACAGAAAATTGAGATCAATATCACCATTTAGGACTTTTTATTAAATAAGTGATATGAATATTCAAGGAATGCTTTGTTACCATTATTTGATGTCTAAATAGATTGTTTATAAGAGAAATGCAACTTTGAACAAAAATGAAGATCAAGATTTCTTCCTTTGAATAATGACCATATGGAGTTCATGCCAACAATACTTTTTAGCCACATGGCTCATTTTTGTATTTTTTCATATCACTTATATAATCATCTTTTCCTGTATAAAAGAAGATAATAGACAATCTCTTTTCTTCCTGCTACTAAGCCAAGTGATGGCGAAATCTATACCCAACTTGAAAACATATCAAGAAGTAGATTTTCTATCTATGCATCACTTCATGGTCAATTCACAATATTTGCAAATAAATTTGCATAATCACAATGAATGAATAATACTACCATAATTAATTGTTCCTTTAACATCATTTAAATTAATTTTTTCCATTTAATGATCATAAGATCTTGCTTAAATCCTAGACACAAATTCTAGGAATATTCATGCAAATATTGATGAAATAATAGTCAAATAAATTTGTATCTCCAACTATAGTTGTCTATGAAAGAATAAAATCCACTTTAAATTTAGCACATTTTTTTTTGGTTTCTAAGTTAACACCCACATTTCCTAATGTACAACTGCAAATGGTGAGGTTACAAATCATGTTAAAACATTTTAAGTAAATTCACAATCATACTGAGATTGAGATGCAAAATATATTTTTGATCTTGAAATATAACTCATATCCTATAAAATGATTTATAAACCTAAATGTCATTTTAAAACTTGTTTTAACTTTTCTTTGTTCTAACAATTAAATTTCTATCTTTAGTAATCAAGTGCGGTCATCAACATCATAGAACAATAATGATAATATGATTATTTTCAAATTTTAAAAAACAAATCATTATCAGCAACAATAATCAGTGTGCAAAACAATGTCTCTTGAAAGAAACTATTAATTTTAGCATATTCGGATCTAGGAGCTTAGAGACCATACAAAGACTTCTTGAACTTAAAGAGTTTCATAAGGGGAAACTTACCATGTTCTTCAAAACCTTTGGTTGAAGCCTTAGGGATGTAGAATTTTTTATTTTAGGTCACCAATTTGAAATGCATTTTTAACATCCATTTGGTGAATTGAGAACCATATTGGGTAGTAAAAAGACAATTCTAGATTTGATCATCTTAGCTACAGGGGAAAATTTTCAACATAGTCAATACCAGGTTTCTGAGTGAAACCAAAGCTACTGGAGTTTCCTTGAATCAATTTCTCCTACAAGTTATACTTGATTTTATATAACCACCATAGATGCTACAATGCTTCATTTAAAGGAGGAGGGACTATTCCCAAGTGTTATTTTTTAATAAAATCATTGTATTCATCTTTCATAGCTTGAATCCATCTATCATCTTGACATGATTCTTCAAAATATTGTGGGCTCAACCTCATAGAGGGTCATCAAGGCATGATAAGAATGCTGACTATGGTCATCTTTCTTAAGACTAACATGATAAGAATCTTAACAAGATTTTGGAGCCCATTTAGGAATCTTGGGATGCAAGATGTTTTTGAGATGACTCCCCCTCAATTTCCATCACATCTAGATTAGGATAATCATTTGTGAACTTTTATTTCCATATTGTTAGAGAAATGTATTATCAAGCTCTATTTCAGGAGAAACAAAGGAGGGTTCTGTATGGAGCTCAAAAATATTTTTTCCACCTTGTTTAAATTAAAAACTGTATTTTCAAGAATGACAAATGTTATCACCGAATCACAACATTATGTTTCCACAAGTGCATATACTTGAACTCAAGTGATTGGATAACATGGGTACTATCTCCAAGTTGTGGGACTTGCTACTTGAGATAGACCTCCAGAGAAAGCTGGTTCTTGCTCCTAAACTACCTGCCACAATCTACTCTAATGCAGGATAAGCTAACTATTCTAATCTAAATTTCCAAGGGACCAAGGAGAGAGAATGCATAAAATGAAAGCCTACACTAAAGTGGTGATACACCAGAAAAGGAGGGTGTGAGAGTAGTCTCCAAATGTGTGAAATACAGAGGCAAAGTGCACACTAGAAGAGGTGATGACAGTTCTCCACAATCTAGCAAAATGCATTCACAACAATATTTCAAACATACACAATGATAATGGATCCCTGCAAGAACATAAAAATAGACACAATATTCTTGTAATAAAGGAAAGGGGCAAGAAGAATGCAAGAAAACACAGCAGGGGAAGATATATCCACAAACTTGTATTTTATTTCTTCTTGATATGCACAGTTCAATCTATTACAAGATAAGGGCCTGGATCACCATGCAAGGAGTCCACTACAAGGGCCTGCAACACACTGGCTTCACAAAGCAATTTTGGCAAAGCTTTGCTACAAAAAAACTCCCCCCTTTACAATGAGCCCAACATCTCCAATTTATAGAAAAATGAGAAGAGAGAGAGAGGGAAAATGGAAATCCAAATTTATGTCCTTCAACCACTTGTAAGAGGCATTAAATGGAGTAAAATGATTATATATTACTTGCAAAAGGCTCCCCATACTGTCCCATGTTCTGCAAATGTAGAGAAAGAATGATGACCATGCCTCTTAATTGCACTCCCAACTACCAAATAAAACACTATTTTGAACCCGGCCACGTTTTCTTGAAAAATATCCATCAATATCTCATCAAATGGAATTTCTTGATTAGCCCTGTGCATCGGGCTCGGAGCCATTTCCAACGGTACCAATTTTGTGTGATTTCGTTGAGAAATGCAAAAGTTATGGCCTTCTGAGTGCGGGCAGCTATTTTGGGTCTGGCAGGCGTTTTCTGTCATTTGACGGGAATGAGCATTAATTGACTGGAGCCGAATATGTTTCTTTTATTTAAATATATCTACCCTCATTAAAAATAATAAATCTGACAGTGGCATAGACACAATGACTGGACATCGTGCTCGTTCCAGAAAGTCCAATTTTGTGAAAATCATGGAGCTCGGAGTCAAAAGTTATGGCCGTTTGAAGTTCGTAAGGGTCAAAAGTTGACTTTTCTTCTCTTCATTTGTTTCGGATTTCACAGAAACAATTGGGTCCACTTGTCCCTTTGTCCCAAGCTGTCCTAGAAAAAACTTCCAATCGCCCGATTCAAGGGCTTCCTTGTCCTTGCGGAGAGTTGATCTGGGCCAGAGGGCCTTCGCTAACTTTATTCCAGAGTCCCGCATCCTATTCCGAACTGCCCATTGGACTGTCTGTGTGAAAAATTTCAGAGAGTCCCCGAACGCGTACTTTTGTCCTGACTGTCAAAAGGAAGGAATACTACATTTCTTTCATGCCGAGGACCTGCAAATGGAGACTAATTTACAGAAAAATTCGCTTTGTGCATCCTATGCACGTACTTGGTCCCAACTGTCCCAAGACCCTGGGACAAAAAATTCTCTTTTGACCAGCCGATTTTCTTTGGTCCAGTTAAGAATACAAATGGGAAACAAAGTACAAATGTGTGCTATGTCCTTACAAAGCTGAGGACGACCTCAAAGTCTAGGGCACAAGAACTGCAACCTTCACGACCAAGGTGCCAAAACACCACAACCTTATTTTTTGCAATTTTTTCCAATTTTCTCAAACTCTTGGGAGTTTCTTCCTAGATGGGGAACTTAGAGAGAAGCCAAGGGGACCCCAAAAACATGATTTTGAGGCCTTGAATCAATGTCTACTTCTTCAGGACTGAAGAATTTGAAGCATGTTATCAAAAGTACGTTGAGGGTTGAATTTTGGATAACATTGGGATCATAGAAATCTTAAACCTTTAGTTTGAAAACCATAGCCAAGAAAAAATACAAGAACAGAGGTTTGGATCAAGCTTCTTCCTTTTAACTTTAGGAATCAAGATAGAAATGCATGACTAACAAATATTCTTATGTGAGAAATTTCAGGTATGGTTTTCTTTGTCCATACTTCATGAGGAATAATTGATGAAGAGATTTAGTAGGAACTCTATTTAGGATATAGACTACATTATTCATGGACTTCTGCCCATAAAAATTTAGGCACATTTTCAGCATGAATCATAGTCCTAGCCATTTCTAAATACAATCTAATTTTTCCTTTCTGCAATTGCCATTTTACTGTGGGGAATAGGGAGTGGTCAATTCTCTTTGAATCCCACATGACACACAAAAACTCATCAAAATTTTTATGCTAACATACTCACCTCCATTATCAGTTCTAATTATTTTTATTTTTAGATTAGAAGCACATTTTCAACATAGGTCTTTAAAATCTTAAAATTTAGATAAGGACATCAAAATTTTTCTTAATGAAATAAGACCAAGTCATTCTAGAGAAATCATCAATAAAGAAAACAACATACAAAGCACCATTGAGAGAAGAACTTCAAGCAATCCTCTCACATCACTATGAATCCAACTCTAATAGATGAGATGAATTTGGAATCATGATGTTTGTGAAATGGTTCAACATGTTGCTTACCACACAAGAAAATTTCACATGTTTCATGATTAGATTTCATCTTAGGGAGGCCAACATTACAAGATTAAATGGTGAGACATTTCATACAAGCTTTTGAAATTTACATGACCTAATATTTCATGCCAAACCTGAATATCATTCCTAGAAGAGGAAGAAAAACAAGATTCAGACACAAAACCATCAAAAATATATAAGCCATTTTTCATAATACTAGAAAGCAATAACATTACTGATTATCTTTTACATACCATTTATCTTGCAACAAAAACAACTTTACAATTTTCTTTAGTTAGCTGAGAGAAAGATAGGAGATTCTTTTTCAATTGAGGAACATATAGAACATTCCTAATTATTCCATTTTTTTAGTTTAACATTACGCAACCTTAAGATCTAATGATAGAATTATCTCCTAGATATATGTTTTCCTCACATTTTACAACATCTAAGAGGATATCCTGAATACAGGACATGTGCCTAGAGGCACCACTATCTAGAATCCATTCGTTGTCATTTGAAGCTGAGAGAGTAGTATACATGGAAATAGAATGCTCAACATTATTTGTACAATTTTTATTCTAATTTTGATCTCTCTTCTGATTGTTAAATTTATTGCTTTTAGTATTTTTAAAAAATTTATTGGATTTCATGTGACAATCAGAATCTTTATGACAAAATTTTCCACATTTGTTACATGTGCCATTGAATTTCACTTTGAAGTGCTTACTGTTTCTGACAGAGTTAGAGTTAGGATTAGATTTTAATTTTGGTCTGATGTTAGTTTTCTGGTTAGGATTGATATTATTCCTATTTTGAGAAGGTTTATGATTTTGAGAGAACAATGCATGAGTAACAGTCTCTTTTGAATTTTTCTCCATAACTCGCTCTTCTTCAATTAAAAGTGAAGAAAGGGTGTCCAAATCAAGAAGATCATTTTCATTTTGGTATTTAGAGTTAAGGATGGTGATACAATTTTTGAATTTCTCATGGATATTTATCTGAATGATAAAATATAACCCTTTATCTTGAAATAATTAAAAATTACATCCATCCAATTGAGCTTTAATGTTTTAATTTTAGCTAGATAATTAACATTTTTTTCATCCCCCTTCATGAGAGTTGTAAACAATTCCATTAAGTTTAATATTTTTGGAGAACAATTACCTAGTCATGGCAACTTTTATAATTTTTTCCATATGCTAGTAGAAGAATCCATATGACCAATATGCAGTAGAAATTCATCTTTTATGCTCTACAATAGGATTAATAGGGCTTCCTGAGATCTCTGGGAGAAGTAGCTAATATTTTTCAAGGTTTGCAAATCTTCGGGTGGGTCGTTTCTCCACACAAGTTACAAGATCCCATAATTTTATTGCATTGAAATAGACTTTTAACCTAACTCTCAAAATACTATAATTTGTTCCATTTAATAATTGATATTTATCCATTGAAAAAACAACAGAAGTAATCATAGAATTTTTTAAAAAAAGAGTATAATAGATTATAATTTCAAATGTAACTTGATGAAAATATCCAAAAAAAGTTCAATACCCAAGAAGGAAGAAGGAAACCACAAAAGCCACAAAAAGAAAAGATGAAAGGCCACAAGTAGTGAAATTTTGGTTTGAAAATTTTCAGAATTTTGAAAGGAAACAAGGGATGAGTGTTTTGCAGATGCTTAAAATCTTAGTGATTTGTGGAAAACTTAGGTCAATAGCCGCTGAATAATGGGGTCTGTGTAACAAGGAAAGAAGAAAACACAAGGCATAAAATAGCAATAAAAGAACAAAGGACATGTCAAGATATAACAAACCACATAAGAGTAATAAAAATCTATGGAATATTAAAGCCGCACAAGTCTAACAAGATGTAGAGAAAATAAAGTCACTAAATAAGGACTCAAAATATTTAAATTTCCTTGCAAGTGCAACTTTAAAAAGCGAGCTATAAATATCAGAAAATATTCAAATAAGATGTATAATGAAAAGAAAAAAACAAATAAAGGCACCATCAAAAATTGTGAAGGACCCAAAAATTTTCATGATAAGCAAGATTCACAGATGTATGAAAAGTAGAAAAATATATGCACGCAAATGATAGTAGAGGCTAAGAAACATATCACAAGAAAGATCTGATAGACTAATCAACCAATATTCAATATTTTGGTGGGAAATGGAGTTTTGAACCTGATTAGACTTGAAGTCGGTTAAACTGGAACAACTAGGGTTTGACATATTAAAAACTTCAAGTTTCTTCACGCTTGCGAATCAACAAATACATTAAAATCTATCCTACACAAACATAATCACAAGCTCTGATACCATGTTAGAAAATTTATGGGAATGAATAATTAAATAATTATTAATCCACAATATAGATTTCCGAAGATTATAGATTATAAGGTATAATAATTAAACCATAGCTTGAGATGTTTATGTTCACATACTACAAAATGTAAATACCTTGAACATAAATTAAATAACATAGTTGACACGAGATAAGTGACAAAACCATGGAAGGTAAAAAAACCCACTGAAATATCACTTATCTTTATTGATAATATACTTTTACCCAACACTCCCACTATTTCGCATATAGTTACACTTTCACTACAGAATTATGAATTGCCTCATACATCTACTCACGAGTCTTACAAATTTTCTCGCACATATAGATCACATTCAAAATGTTACAACCATGTGTAACTAATCCATAAAGGATAACCTTGTTATATACAAGGTGGGTGGTCATGATCCACTTTTTAAATACCAACTCAAGCCATTTGGTGGGTTTTATAAATAAGCAATTTCCCACTTAATGTTATAACCCCAAAAAAAGCAATGAGATATCCAATTCTAGCAACTTGACATCAATTATCATTCAAGAGTGGAGCAGATAAAAAATTGCTAAGAACAGAGGCACATGAATTCATATGGCTAGCTATTAAGGGATAATATGACAATGTTGAATAATAGGAATGCAGGTACAAGTTAGTAAGAAATATTTTCTTGAACAATATAGATGAGAATACATGAGTATATTGTTATAAAAGAACAGTTAATGTCTGAAATTGTGATCAAGTACAAAATAGTGACTTTAAACCCCTTGAAAATTTTAAAGTTGTGCAAGTATGTGATTTCAATATGATCTTTTCCATTAGGATCAAGACTACAAAGAAGGAGGACTATGGGTACTTAATATGAAACATATCAAGAATTTTTATATGATCTAGATAGGGCCGAGCTAAGGTCGGCACAAAGACTTGAAAATCATTTTTTTGTGTAATCCTTATTATAGAGAGGTTTACATTTGAGAAAATATTCAAGAGGACTGGTAAATGCTACAATAAAGTCTAGTATAGACTTATAAAAAAAAATTCTTGAAGTCCTAAGCAATGTTTGGATGTCTTAATAGATTTGAATGGGTTGAAACTTTAAGCGAAGGTATACAAGTGTATTCACATCCATGTATATTAGTCTACAACATACAAACATGTACCAAAAACTAAATAATAGTGTTTTCAAACTATACCATATCTACGGTTTGTAGTGACGAAGAAAACAAGCCAAACTTGTTTACTAGCCATTAGAAAGAGTCCAATTTTTTTAGAAAGATGACATTACATGTGGCAGAAGTCTAGGAATTTTTTTTAAAGGATTTACTGACAAAACCAAACAAAATTTTTGATAATACAATCCAATTTAAAGAGGAGATAAGTAACTTGAAAGTGAGAGCATGGTGAGTAAACGGTCTAAATTTCAAGGAAAATACCAGTCTAGCTCAAAGGATTCTATGCAAAGTCTTATCTTTAATTTAAGAAATAGTGACTTTTGTCTTATCTAGACTTGTAGGAGTTTATTAGAGTCTACTTCAAGAATTTTTATATGACGTCTTATTAGTGATTCAATCAACAACCAATGAAAATTTATATCAAATTATTCACTTTTTTAATAATATAAACAAAATTAAAATGAACTTTGTATCTCCTTTTATTTAATTTAGAGAGATAATTATACCTTGCTAATTGGTTAATCACTCAAAGGAAAATGGAATTAGTGATCTAAATATGTTTATATTGATTTGAAAAAAATTCTCTGAAATGAGAGTACATTGTAATATAGAAAGAGGTTTTCTATGAATTCTTGAGTTGTTGAGCATTTGAATTCTATGCATGTACATGAGGAATGCATTAAGACTACTCAAAATTAGATTCTTGTATGTTTATATGATTTTATTGATCCATTGTTTGAAACAAAGATATGTGCATGAGAACAAAATTGTACAACCCTGTAACAAGTTATTTGAATGTGAAATGCAAGATAGATAAAGAGTTTGGAAAGGGTGATGTAGGAGCATCCTTCAAGATCCTTTTATAACATGAACAAGTTTGGATAAAAATTTTCAAGGCATGAACATCATGTTCAAGGTGATATTCAAGTTTTCCTCCAAAGTTTTAAGTTTGAGAAGTTTGAAATTGTGATGTAAAAGCTCATTACCATAAGAGAAAAAGATTAAAACTAGGTGTATTAGGAGTCAATGCCAAACTTCTTGTGAGTTTGCTACACTGTTAGGAGGTTCCACGATATTGGGAAATCAATATTATCTAGTTATGATTGTTTCCAAGTAGGCAAGAACAATCTCCTTGTTTCATGCATATATGGTGGAGGAAAAATATCACCAAATGTAGGAGATTAGGCAAGATAAAACACCAAATAGCTAAGACAAGAAAATTCAAGAGGATAAGTTTGAATTCCATCAATAGGGAGGTAGAGAAGTGAGTAATTTGGAGGAGGAAGTTGATATTTTGAGTTTTTGTGCAAGAATTATGTGAAAAACAATGTTGTATGACATGTTTTGGATATGAATAAAGTGGATTAGAATATATTGAGCCTCATAGGTCTTTGATTTCTCCTTCATGGTATGTATTTCAATGGCTTATAATGTGTGTAATGGTTGTAGAGTAAGTATATGTCTCTGTTATTGTATCTTGCATGCTTACTAGGACTTTATAGAAGGGTTTAGACAACGTAGTGACCTTGAAACCCCACAATCAAGAAAAACCATATCTAATGCCCTACTGTCATTTGGAAGAGGTGGAGAAACTAGTCTAAAACCCCAAAAAAATTAATTCAGTGCTTGAAACTCAATTGAAAGGTTTTATATCCATTTCTCTCTTCATGGGCTAGATCTAGGGCAAGGCATAACTATTTTTGTGCCCAATAGAATTCATCAAAATTTCGAAAAAATCTCTTCCTTATCTTGACAAGGAAGTGTGCAAAGTTTCAATTTGATTCTACACTTGTGTAAGGATATCTCATGTAAATAATTATTGTAGGACTGTGAAAAGACACAGTGAACATGAGATAATGGCAATTGATGCAATTTTGGTAATATCTCATGTTTCAAGGATTGAAAATGACATGGATGATGTATTAGAGTATTTACAATGTGTTCAAAATGTTTTCTACGGTTTATAGAATTCCTTTCGAGTCAACTATTCTTGCATAAACAATCCTAGGCTAGACTTAATACAAGACTGGCCAATCTTGTTTCCCACAAATAGGTGTCAAAAGTAACAAAGGTAGATATCATATATGTTTAAGGTTCAATAAAGAGTGTTTGTATTAGTAGTTAATATTATATGATTATAGTCTTAGTGAATGTTAAGAGTCCAATAATCTAAACCTAAGGCCTATTAAACCAGAAGAGTAACAACTAGATCTAAAGGAGAATTCAAGAATACATTGAGTGAAATGTGTTAGAAAGTATCAAGTTGGATTAAGGGTTGAAATCCTAGTTAAAGTGTATTCAAAAGGATAGGATAGAGCTAAAGGAGGTGACAAAGTTTAATGAATTAACTTACCATGTAACAGTCTTGAAAGTTGAATCTATATACAAGTCTTTTCATAATATAAAATGATGGATGCATGCATGTGGAATTATGTGATAATGACCTTCATTAATTCATTAAGGTATAAAATTGTATTTAAATTCATATATTAGTCTATAAGAGCTATAAGGACAAGTGCCAAATTCATTAAATAACAATGTTTGCAAATCTATACCCTGTGTAGAGGTTTGTAGTGATAAAGAAATCAAACCTTGAATTATAGTAAGTAGCATCAATATGACATTACATGTGAGTGAATAAATCTAGGGAAAGTTCCAATTAGATATGGATATGACTGAGAAAAGAAAACAAATGATTCGTGACAATATTGTCCAATCTATCAAACATTCCAGACTATAGTATACTCTGAACAATGAGAGTAGGAATGAGTAAATGGTCTAAATTTAAGGAAAATCTCAGTCTAACTCCAAGGACGCTAATGCTTACTAGTATTATATTTTCTTTAATAATTATGGTGAATTTTGTCTTATTCAGACTTGTAGGAGTTTATTAGAGTCTACTTAAAGAAGTACTTGATATGACGTCTTATTAGTGATTCAATAAAAAACCATATGCAAAGTTATATCAAATTATTCACTTTCTTAACACTACAAACAAAAGTAAGTACTATAAAAAAAGTAAAATGGACTTTGTATCATCCTTTATTTAATTTAGAGATGATCAGTTTTGCCTTACCCCTTGGTATAATTACGCTCAAAGCTAAGAATGGACTTTGTGATCTAGATATGTTTATATTGATTTGAATACAAATTTTGTTGAAAGGAGAGTACATTGTAAGTATATGAAGAGATTTTCATAGTGCATTATTGAGTTGCCTTGATATGAATTTGAAATCTATTTATTTACTTGAGGAATGAGTTAAGACTAATAATAATTCTATTCTATTTTATGAGTTAACACTAGAAGTTCTCTGTCTTGAGAGAAGAACATGGAGTTGTATTAATTGTTTCGAAGTTAAGGGGACCCAAGACCATATAGAGCAAGAAGGAGAGGATTGAATGATTTTTCTTGTCGTAGTATAAGTGGTTGAAGCTATAAAGAAGCTTATCACATTCCATAAGTTTGAAATTGAGAGAGTTACATTATAAGTCCATAATGAAAATCAGATTTACAGAGAATATTTAAGTTGTTCATGAGATAATTTTATTTTTAAGAGGTCACAATTGTTGGAACAAGTCCATTTCTAACATGAAATAATCAATCAAGAATGAGAAATCAATAAGAATCAATCCACTTTTCCCTCTCAAGCTTACACAGAGGAGGAAACCCTTAAACTAGGGTTTAGCTATAAATGAAAATCATTTTTCTAAGGGGTTAAACTGATCAAATTGCTTGTAATTTTGAAGATAGCTCTAAGAAGGGTGCATTCAAGGTGTTGGTGAAAGAATTAGACTTAATTATTTAGTCTCCATTGAGTTACCCTTGACATAGTTTCTAAGTACAGTGTAAACAATCCTGAGTCTCTTATGGTTTGGTGAAGAGTTGAGGTTTAGAGGTGATAATAAAGAAATCATAATGCTAAAACTTGGAAATAATGGTCCTTAAATTTCCCCCTTAGATTTTTTTTTGGATTCAAAACATAGCTTAAATCATAAATTCATCAATTCATGATAGATTGGAGTCACAGTATGGTTATAGTTTAAAGAGACCTAATTAGATATTGTAACAGTGAAATTGAAGAATGCTTTACAAAGAACCTCATACTAAATTTTTATACACAAGGAGAAGGGGATAATGGGTGCTTAGCTAAGTCAAGTGAAGGTGAGAGAGTGAAAGAGGAATTTAGCTAAGAAGTGAGAAAATGAGACTTCACATGTACCATCTAGAAAGAAATGGGTCTTGAGATATGATCTTAGTTTGCATGGAAGATTCCAAGGTTGCTCCAACTATGAAGTGACCAAAATTATTGTTCTTGTACTCCTAAGAGGGAAGATTTAGTGAAGAAGAGTGGAAGTGAATTTTTTAGTTTATTATGTTCAATGTGATGGTTGACTTAACTTGGTTGAAGACCTAGGGACAAGGTGAAATGAGGAAATGAGCATAATGTGGTCATGAACTCAAAGTTGCATTGGATTTGGATATTGTCATCTTGAAGGAAAATGGAGCTAGTTGAATCCTAAGGGAACTTGGAGCTAAACTGGAGTTATTGGGAGTCTTGGTTTGTGATAGGAACATTGAGTAAAAGGAGGATATCTTGAGTTCAAGAAGTATAATGCATGGAATGTGGAAAATGTTGACTAGTTGTGCATAAGAGGATGCAAAATTTAGGCTTGTTAGAGTCTCAATATTCAAGGCTATTGAAGGGCATACCAAGAAAGGTATGGATGCTTGAGTTATTTCCTGTTAGTGATCAATTGTGAATGATATCATGGCATGTATATGCATTTGAGATAGTTAAACAAGGCTATTTGGTCACAAGGAAAGGTTAAGAGTCAAAATCAAATTTTGAGTGTGCAAACTTGAGAAAAAAATTGTGTTAAGTTTTTTAGAGGCAGAGTTAGAGATGTTCAAATAAAGGACTAATTGAATATGGGAAGGTTGGACTTGTGCTTGCAGAAGAAATGTGCTTGTACCAAAGGGTCTTCATTGAATTCTCTTATGAATTAGCTTATTTGATAAACTTGGTTTTGAGGTGAACATAATTAATGTCATACCTATAGAAGGAATTAGTAGAGCAAAGCACCCCAGTCTAGTGCCCCAGAATGGAAGTTAGTTACCCTCCTAGAGGAGGAAGAAGGTGAATAGAAGGAGCTTCCTCGAGGAAAGGAGCTCAGAAAGATGAAAAGGAGTTGGATTTTGTATGAAACATGATTGTACATATATAAAATAAGCTTATTTCAGATTGAATCTTGCTTTCAGTAAAGTTTGAAGGTATGCATTGAAGACCGTGGATTCTCTTTTGGGACTCATGGAAGTCTGATTGTTATCTTCTTAGGAAGTTTTGTTAGGTGATTGATGATGGTAACTCCTTTCAAGTATGAAGGTTAAACTCTGAGGTTGAATGCATATGATTCAAGAACTAACAAGTGTATGATTTGAGCATTAAGATAAGGATTGGATCAATTGTAGGAAGTTAAAAATGGCTTGGATAGAGAGTGAAAATGGTATTTTATGATGTTTTCTCCATTCACTGATTTGAGAATAATACTCTTCATTGTGAACTATGGTTGTAGGGGTCATTGCTATATAATCAACTATGTATAATGTAGTAAGAAGTTATTTTTTTAGATTTAACTTGTGATGAGTAGTGGCATTGATATGTTTTTGCATGCCTTTAAGGTTAAAACCAATGAGATCCTTTATTTGTATGTTTAGAAACTCTTGAGAAGACCATGACAGTGACTTATACATGTCAGAAGTTTTTGATCTTCTCAGGCCTATGTAGATTACCCATTGAGTTAGGGTTTGATGTTAATACAAGCTCACTATGCCAAATTGTAGTTATTCTTGAAGGCCTAAGTGAGAGGGAAGTTTACAAAGGAAGAGGCATTTGTATATGCAATCAAGGTTTGAGACTTTATAAGAAGTTAGTTATTGGAAACGGGTATCCTAAAATAGTTTCACTAGGACAATAAAGTACAATTGTTAGAAGTTATGCAAGAAGATGCACAATACCAGGACTAGAAGAGTGTTTGTGGACTAAGAACGTAAAAAGTGAACTGTGGAAGAAGATTAAGGAGCTAGGGTTTGAAATTTGTCACACACCACCCCTAGGGAAAAGGGTACTTGAAAGAAATCAATAGGTTATTGTGGGTTGGATCCAATCCTCCCAACCATGAAATCACCATACTCATTATTCTTAAGAGTATTAAAAGGTAGTTTGGAGAAGATTTAAAGGAAGATGATAACTGTTCTTGTTTTTAACCCATTTATTGACTATTGATGCATGATTATGAGTTGTGAAAATAGGGGGAAGGTTTGAAAGGAGTCATTGGATTCTAAAAGTTCAACTTTGCTTGTTTTGGGATTGAGAACCAAGAGGCTAGTAAAGGGTGTAAGGAGGAAAAATAGAGTAATTGAAGTTTTAGGGTGAAAATGGGTCATTATAACATTTGAATTGAAATTTAATGAAGGTGAGGAAACATGGTAAAATGATGAGATAAATAGTTGTGACTTGAAATGGTCAAGATATAACATATTTATGACCTAGAGCGAGTTGAGAAGAAACCCAAAAATATGGTACTATGATCAAATGAATGTGTATTGAATTTAGGGCTAGGCTATTCAGATGTCTATACTTAAACACACCAACTTTATGTCTAAACTCTGATCATGTTTATGCTTACATAATAGAACTAATACTAGATTAAACATGGAATTTGATGGAAAAACTGTATGAGCTCATTTTGTGAAGCAAAAATGGCATGGCTGAATGTGTATACATATACTCATAACTTTTAGAGTCATAGCCATAAAATTCAGAGATAAATTTGCCTCTATACAATGGGGTAAACATTAATGATGTTACATATTTTGATATGAAGATAAAATGTAGGACCAAATAAAAAATAAATTTAATGAATTGACAACAATATTTGAGATGCCCCAACAATAGGGTTATTCAAATATTTCATACTTTTACACACCCCTCCATCGTATAAGCTACAAAAATCTAGATAACACCATTATTAGATACAACATCACAAAATAGACCCATAATACAATTAAAGAAGAATGTGTAAAACATAAAACACACATAAAACAACATTAAGCATTATTTGTCATAAACAAGATAAAGCACCATGAAGAATTATTTGTCATAATCGCACTAAAACCAGACTGTGTAAACCAAACTAGAACACACAAAAAACAACATTAAGACATTATTGGTCATAAAGACATAGAATACCTTCAAGATGCATTCAATGTTCCAAAAGAGAGCCAACGACGTGGAACTTGAATTTCAGTTGAGGGGGTTATTCCTTGTGATTCACGAAACACAAAATTAAGTGTTTTGAATTCGAATGAATACATCCTATAATCAAATAATAATGATACTCACCCAAAATATTTGTTATAGCTTCAAAATTTTCTTTGATTGTTGTACCAAACCATTTGTGTTGGCTTGAGTATTTTTCTTCCATGAGTTGTGTCAGGCAATGTGTACTCCTCGTATTCATGAGCATAATTTTTAAAATCCTCCACCATGACCTCCTTTTTCTTCCTATTTCGAGGTTTCCTACTTACACTGAACCATGGCCACAAATAGGTGGTAAAAGTGTCATTTCTACTACAATATGGAATGATCTCAAATGGAAACAAACTAGAGTCATGTAAAAGCTTCTCAAATTACTTGCACACAATCTCTAAAAGAAAAAATATTTCCATTAGTGTATAACACCACATCCAACAATGCTTTCAAAATATCTTTCGATTGGTTGAGCATTTGCAATGCATTCCCATGGTTTCTATCATGTTGCTCAAGTTTGAGGTATTATATTTCATGTTGTATTTTATCATCACCCTCAACTGTCACAAAAATAAAAATTGCATTAGTAATTGTGAAATAGTTGACATAACAAACACTATCTAGTAATAATAAAATGCATACTATCAATGACAATGCGGGGCTTCTCTGATGCAACTTCTTCAGGTGCATTGCATTTCAACTACTTCTTGCAACATGAACAACATGGTCACCTACAATGACAACAATACTTTTATTAATGTACTTATACACAGTTGTTTTCAGGATAACAATGATACAATATAGTCCTGACCACTAATGAAACCGAAATTGTACATAGGACCCTCACCACTGAAATTAGGATCCTATTGTATATGGACTACCCTCGTGTTTCTTGTGCATATTTGAAAAATGATGCAAAAACCCTATTAGGATAATAGAATTGAAATTATGTGGTATAAAAAGTTGTCATTTTTGTGCATATGTGGAAAACGACGTAAAAACCGTAATAGGATACTAGTAGTGAAATTATGTGGTATACATAGGTTGTCATTTTTGTGCATATTTGAAAGTTATGGTCATTTCACAAACAATCCTAATAGGATATTAGTAGTGAAATTTTGTGGTAGACAGAGGCTGTCACCTTTTTGTGCGTATGTGACAAATGATCCAACAAAAGACCCTATTAGGATATTAGAAGTGAAATTATGTGGTATACATAGGCCAATCATTTTTGTGTGTATGTGACAAACAATAGCAAACACCGTATAGGATACCAAGAAGTGAAATTTTTATGGTATACACAGGCTTGTCATTTGATGTGTGCATGTGATGAAATGTAGCTAACACCATAATAGGATACTAGTAGTGAAATTTTGTGGTATAATAAAGGAGCATCATTGAATTTAAGAACTTAAAAATGCAAACATTTCTTGTTATGGGATCAATTTGAGTTAGTTGGAATACTTATAGTCCCTCTTAATAGGACCATGTGAGTCATTTCAAGCAAGTAATAAGGTTTGGAAATTTGATTTATCCTTTTTCTTGTATTTCCCTCCAAAAGGAAAGTAAATTTGTAAAAACACGAAAACAAGGAAACATGATTGTCATGGAGTTACAAAGAGATTGTAATAACTGTAAGGGTGTGAAATTAGATTTTTAACCTATTTTCATGGTCCTAGGATGATTTAAAGATGTGAAAATGCCTTATTGTGAGAGCATGGGCATATGAAAGGTCATAAAATTCAGTTATGAGACAAGAAGAAGTTACATGAGAAGAGGAAAATTCAAATATATGGAAAAAAGGGAGTTATAAGACATTCATCAAGGGAAGGAGAATGCATGTGAGAAGGCTCAGAGAGAAAGGGAGGAAGAGAACCTTGTAGTTTGAATATATTTCATAAAGGAGATTTTAAAAAAAAACTCTTATTTTTGTAAGGAATTATATGTTGTTTTATTTATCATGAATTCTATGTATGTGTTAAAGATGGAAATTCAGTGATCATTCTTCAAGAACTTGTAAGGAGTGGTTGGAATTCACTAAATAGTTATGGAAGCTTAAAATGGGATAAAGTTTTTTTACTGTGTGTGCCATTTTGACTGTGTTTACATGACTCATAGTATCCTTGAATGGTGGTATATTGTTGAACTTATTTAGTGGTAGTCTCATTGTAGAAGATATTTGGATCAGTTAACTTAACCATTGAAGCTACTTAACCTATTATCCAATTGTGAGTATGTTGTTCTTGATAATGTATACAAATAGAACTGAGACAAGTAGCTTGAAAGAGTTGAAATGAGAAAATCTCACTAATCAAAGGATGAATGCATGTTTGAAGATATTATTCTAGGAGAAAAAAGGATATTGTTTGAAGATACAATGCATGCAGGTGAAGGAATTTCATTGAAGAACAAGTAAAATGCAAATGTTTGAAGGAAATACACCTTAATGGTAAAATAGAAGTGAAGTGGGAAATTTCACAGACTTGTAGACAAATTTAGAAAATTGAATCGAAAATTAGTGAAAGATATACCATAAGTTGTCTTCTCAAGCTAGACTCAGACCCGGCTAGGGTTTTAAGAGAAAATATGTACTAAAAAAACCCTAAACAAGGAATCATGCCTTGAAATTTAGAATTAACAACCATGAAACGGTCCTTTAATAGAATCAAAAATAAATTTCAGATTTCATTGGTGAAATTTGTAAATAATGTTGATAGTTGTCATCAAGGACAATGATATTGTTAAGAAGCCTAACTGAGAAAGGCATGTTAACAAAGGAAGTGGGGCCTAAGAGTGGAGATAGATCACAAACATTTAGGGACCGCTATAACTCCTTAATGGGTGCCCAAATATGCATATATTATGCTTGAAAACTTCATACAAAGGAAGTTAGGAAGGGAAAAGGATGTCCTAAGGCTAGTATGCCTAGAATGAGCCTAGGAAGAGGAAAGTGTGATAGGGAGAACAAGAAGAGGAATGGTTTTGAAATTTTCCACACACCATGAGGATGACAAAGGGCCTTGGAAGGAGTTGATATATTTTTGTGGGTAGCTATTGATGTATCCAACTATGGAGCATGTAATAATGATTGCCTTAAGGGCATCTAGTAGGTGATTTTGACAAGAAGGGAAGTTTGGAGTTTTTGAGTACTTTGAGTCAAGTTTAAGGTTGGTTGAGGTGATGTGATAGGGTTATAGGAATTGAAATGAACTATTGAAGGTAAGAAGAAAGAAGTTGCTTGTTGAAGCCAGAAAGCTAGTGAAGGGAATTGAAGGGGCAGTTTGGACAAAAGGGTAAGAGAGATTGTTTCTTTGAATTTGATTCATTAGGATAAATGCAAGGAATGTATTGCACATAGCTTTCATTTTTGTGCATATGTGAAAAATGACACAAACACCATAATAATATAATGTAGTGAAATTATGTAGTATACACAGGCTATCATTTTTGTACGTATGTGACAAACGATGTAAACACCGTAATAGGATACTAGTAGTGAAATTATGTGGTATACACAGGCTGTTATTTTTGTGCGTATGTGACAAACAACGCAAACACCCTATTACGATACTAGCAGTGAAATTATGTGGTATACACATGCTGTCATTTTTGTGCTGTATTGATGGATTTAGAAAAGAGGTAGAGGTTTGGATGTTGGTTTGGAGAGGATAGGGATTGAGGATTAAAGGCCATGGTATGATATGATGTGTGGGTGATTAGATTTGGATTAGGTTGGTTGATTAAGGATGGTGATGGGATTTGGGTTGGGATTGTTTGATTAAGGATGGTTGATTATGATGATGTTTGATTGATTAAAATTTTAAGGTGATATGATGGTTAAGGGTGTTCACAAGAAAGCAACACACATGCAACACACACCCTAATTAGTCAAGTGGGATTGGAATCAAGCTATTTATAGCCCACTTTCAATACCACACACCGATGGTGGTGCCATAATTGGCTCTCCACCTATGTGTCAATGTGGGGTCAGCTAGCAAGTGATATTAGGGAGTGTACGACCTCCTTGCACTATAGCTTAATATGCGGCCAAAAGGTTGCCTAGACTAGGATATACGAGCTCACTGGGGGAGTCCCCAATATACCTTGTGGTACGTGGGGCCCAAGTCCGTGTTGTAAGGATATTATCTGAGGCTTGGGTATTAGGACGTGGAAGCCCCTCACTTCACGTCACTCTTAATACAAGCTAGTGTTTAACCAATAATAAATAACTCTCCAAGAATTTGCATACCTCATCAGAACACGGGATGTGTCTATGTGCATGGAGGTGAATTTCATGGTCACGAGACCCCTAGGACTATGGCAAGTGCGTGGATGTCACTTCCATGTCACATTGCCCCTATAAAAGAAAAAAAAGGAGGGCTAGCCACTTTTGATCCTCAAGATCATCCTAGGACGCGAGAGGAGAGCATACATAGTTTTTCCTTTGGGATAAACAAGTAACAATGAAAAACACACAAGAAAGATGATGTAAGAAAATAGATGCAAGGTAATAAAATTAAATGATAAATATTATGTGATTAGGTCTTTAAAAGGAGGACCTGTAAAAAAAATAGTAATTTGATTTATAAACCCAAATGTCTTGGACCGATCATCCTACAAAACAAAGGGTTAGTAGTTTTAGAATGATTTTTATCTTTGGTAAGTGTAGGAAGCTACACACAAAGTGTTAGTAGTTTGGAGCGAGAAGAATATAACTCAATGTGTAGTTAAAATGACAAGATTTAGGAAAATTAAAACCATGAATAAAGTATCCTATAAAATGCTAAATTAATGCTTTCATTGCATAGGATACTAGGAGTGAAATACTGTGGTATACACATGCTGTCATTTTTGTGCATATTTGAAAAACAATACGAAACCCTACACAGGCTTAGGATAAAAATGATGCAAACACCAAATAGGAAATTCTAGTGTATACACAAGATGTAATTTTTGAGCGTATGTGACAAATGAGACAAACACCGTAATAGGATACTAGTAGTGAAATTATGTGGTATACACAGGCTGTCATTTTTGTGCATATGTGAAAAATGACACAAACACCGTAATAGGATACTGGTAGTGAAATTATGTGGTATACATAGGCTGTCATTTTTGTATATGTATGTGACAAATGACGCAAACACCATAATATGATACTAGTAGTGAAATTATGTGGTATACATAGGCTTTCATTTTTGTGCGTATGTGAAAAATGAAGCAAACACCGTAATAGGATACTGGTAGTGAAATTATGTGGTATACATGGGGTGTCATTTTTATGCATGTGTGACAAATGATGCAAATACCATTATAGGATACTAGTAGTAAAATATGTGGTATACAAAGGATGTCATTTTTGTGCATATGTGAAAAATGACGCAAACACCATAATAGGATATTAGTAGTGAAATTACCCGTGGTATACACAGGCTGTCATTTTTGTGCATATGTGACAAACGACACAAACACCATAATAGGATACTAATAGTAAAAATATGTGGTATACACAGGCTATCATTTTTGTGTGTATGTGACAAACGACGCAAACACCATAATAAGATACTAGTAGTGAAATTATGTGGTATACACAGGCTGTCATTTTTGTGCGTATTTGATAAACGACACAAACACCGTAATAGGATACTAGTAGTGAAATTATGTGGTATACACATGCTGTCATTTTTGTGTGTATGTGACAAATGACACAAACACCATATTAGGATACTAGTAGTGAAATTATGTGGTATACACAGGTTGTCATTTTTGTGTGTATGTGACAAATGATGCAAACACCGTAATAGGATACTAGTAGTGAAATTTTGTGGTATACACAGGCTGTCATTTTTGTGCATATGTGACAAACGACGCAAACACTATAATAAGATACTAGTAGTGAAATTCGGTGGTGTACGCATGATGTCGTTTTTGTGCATATGTGACAATTACGTAAACACCATAATAGGGTACTAGTAGTAAAAAAAATTGGTATACACAGGTTTTCATTTTTGTGCATATGTGACAAACAACGTAAACACCCTATTATGATACAAGCAATGAAAATTTTTGGTATACACATGCTGTCATTTTTGTGTGTATTTGACAAACGACGCAAACATTGTAATAAGGTACTTAGAGTGAAATTATGTGGTATACACAACATGTATTTTTTTGTACGTATTTGACTATATAAATACACTTACTCGGCATATGTACATCTACTATATGTAATCTTTATTCTATCATGGGGTAGAGATGTCATATGTCTGTGTAAAATCATGGTTTTCTTATCAGGAAATTTAAAGCGGAATCTAGATATGATAGATGCAGATAAAAAATGTGCATTTCCTAACATTACTCCTACAAAAATTTTGATTATTTTTTCTTAAATAAGGATAAACAATCCAAGTTAGGTTCATAAGAACTTTTCAAGATCTTGAATGACATGTATAACTTCTCAAACTAATACATATTTTACACTTTCAAATATTTTGGTTTTTGCGGTTTAAAAACAAGAGTTTGAGGGATGTAATTCTTATTTTTTTTATAAAAATCATTATTTTGGTTCTGAAATTCATAGGGAATGATGTAGGTTATCACAAGGAAGTAGAGAAACACATTAATACTTTGCTATATGGTGCATGTCAACCAAGGCAAGACCTAACACATGGATTGTAAGTTGGTCACACCAAAATCCAGAGGAACGTATAAGGGGTATCCTTTTCATTTGTTACAGATGTTTACAAACTATCCCAAGGTATGAGTTAAGACTTTTTGAGGTATACGAAGTTTAGTATGATCTTATTTTTATTTGTTAATTTAATCTCTACCATAATAGATAGCTCAAGTCTCTATATATATGTATTGTTATTAATACTATAAGTACATGTTTTTGTGTAAAACAATTACACATGATTGCTTTGTGAATCTATAAAATAGAAAAACTGAAAAATGTCTATTTGTGAACAATTTTAAAATCTAAAAAATCTCATAGTTTCATTCAGCTGAATATTTTTTTTAATCAATACCAGTTGTTTTGCACCTTTAGCTTCAGAAATTTCTCCAACAATGCAAAATTATTTTAGACCTAAGGCTTCTTGAATAAATACTCTAAATAAACACATTTCAAGGTCTGTAACTCCTCTTTGCCCTGACAATTCTCCCACAATGGACCACAGAATAGAGCTTCACAGAAAAAAAAAATCAGTGTTTTGGTGCTTAAACCTTTTAGTGATTAATCGATGGAATGACGAGTCTAGCAGTTGCGTAAGGCAACAGAAATCAAAACAATGCATCTTAAATTCTCACCACCTTTTTCCATCCTTTATTGCACATGTTTCTTAGTGAAGACCTCAACAAATTTGGTGTATCACCCCCATTTATAACATTTTTATCCATCTCTTTAAATCTCAAACCCCACAATTTTTAGTTTAGGATACTATAAAGAAACTTACCTTGTAATCCCGGAGATTCACCTCACAAAAGGAAGACTGACATCTTATAATCTATCGCATGGGGGTCATGTGATCCAGTTACCACAATAGACGACTCCCACAATTGGTGCCTCTCGGAAAGTAGGTCATTTGCGGGTACACTTTTCTGAGATAAATCAAAGACATTGGAACATACAATGTGTAATGCAATTTGGCAAGTCAAAATTGTATACAAGTTCTCATCATTAAAAATATTTTTTTATCGTAGAGTTATCAGTCTCAACAATACGAAAAATAGTGGTAAACAACTTTGTGAAAGACAAATTAAGTGAGGCGAACGAGTTGAATAGACTCTTCATATATTACTCTTTTCCATGTACATTGTTTAGACATTTGAAATCTCTCCGATGAGAGTATTCTTTCAACATTAAAATATGCTTCTCGACTGATGACTTTTCCATGGTTATATTTCAAAACACTACAAAAAAGGGGCTGAGATTCTTGTAGGACTTATAACATTGTGGAAACATTGCCCCCTTAGTTTTTTAATTGAAAAGAATTTTTTATTAATAAAATAGATTTAGTATGAATATTATTATATAAAATAAAGGGTTGTATGGTAGGACATTCCAAAATGTAAAATCAACTAAAAGTGAAGAAAATTTGACTGGTACGTGGGTCAAGTTATTAATAAATATAATATATTAATATAGAAAAAATAAAACAATATTTACTAAAATAGGGACAACAAACAAAGAGCGCATAAAACATGATGTGATAAATATTGAACATGGTATAAGCTAGTGGTGTTGTGGAAGGAGGGTTGTTAGGCTTGCCATGGCATCTATTAATACAAAAAGGCTTTTGATCAGGGTCACCTTTCCAACCATATTGATTATCCTCTTTATATGCCCTCCTATGAGAAATGGCTTATTCAAGGTTTAAGACTTTTCTTGAAGGGGTTGCATCCCAAGTATTGCCACCATCACCACTTCTGCCACCATCACCACTAGGAGGACAAATTTCCAATCCATTGTCACTCGCTCCGCCATAACCAGCAATGCAAGTGCCACCTTACCCAAAGCATATCCACCACTACCACCATGAAAGGGAGAAGGTGGTTGATAACAAGGGCGAAACTTCTTTGTCTACTCTATGAGTGATGATGAGGAAGATAACAGCCATGAGATTTTGAAGGGGAGCATTGTTATAGGTGATTTGGTGGCTCATAAGTGACCACATTGGGCTCATTTCCAAAATCGTTGATTTCACTCTTAAGGTGCTCCACCTCTAGGAAGAATTATTCTCTCTTAGGGACTTGGATTTAGATTAACACATTTGTAATGATGGAAATTTTATTAGAAACAAAAAATGTCCATCTACAAGTGATTAAAAAACACATAATTTATATTTTTCCATCTTTGATAACTTGTTCCGTTGATAATGTTTTATAGTTGATTGGCATGCCTTAATATAGTGATTAAAAAACAACATAATTTGTATCTTTATGTAATTTGATATCAAACTCACGTGAAGAAAAAGCATTATAGTGATTAAAATATATATTATTTCTATCTTTCCATAATTTGATGTGAAAATCATGTCACCGACAAGCATCCCAATTAACTATAACGAATTATCAAGTGAACAAGTTATCTAAAATAGTTGCATTCATATAGATGTCACATATACATGTGAAGAACTAAACTTGGATTCAGGCATCCTCGTAGTAGTGCCAACCTAGGTGGTCTATGGATTACACTTCAGCCTAATTACCAATAACCTTTTTCTAGGGATTTCTACGCATAGTTAGGATTTGAAATTATTTCAAGTCATACAAACTATTTTTCATATTTTCAAGACATAGTGTTTCATAGGAAGACACATTCTAGTAGCTTGCACAGACATAAAAAAGTTACAAAACTCTAACATATTTTAATATAAAATAGATAAATGGTTCCATACATAACTAATGGATTCTCCCCTTCTTATCTTGTAACTCCATATCCTAAAAGAGAAGTATTTGTAGATAATTTCTTATCCTTTCATCCATCTACCACAACCAAGATTAGATTCCAAATTAGTAGAATAACTAAATGCATGCAGTAACCTCTTGTGTATTCTTCTATTTATCTCATGTTCTTATGGTTCTATCTTGTACATTACCAATATAGGTATATTTTGATCTACAAATTAATGTGAAATCAATTAATATGAGTATATCTCCTATTTATATCCAAAATCTTGAGTTTAGATAAAGACTTCACACCCTGATTAATTTTGGTAAATTTGAAACACTTTTCTTTAGATTTGTTTCCCTTTCAATGAAATAATGCTTGTGTTCCTTCATTTTCCAACCAAAAATATACTTTTATGTACCAATATTTAAGCACCATCAAACATCTTAACACATCTATTTCAAATAATTTTCCACCTTTTAATAAAACAATATTTACACAAATTACATAAATTTAAAGTAAATTATTTAACACTTTATACTTATTATTTATTTTATTAAAAGTGCATCCATTGAATATAAACATTCCTGAATATAATCAAAATGATATTATCAAAAACCCTAGTTTTACTGCTTCCAAAGTCTTTATTGGAAAATTGTCAATCTGGTATTTATCTTATGCCTAACTATGTAATGTAGGAATAGATTGGGAATTACTATAAATCCTAACATATTAATTATTGAAATATATTAATTTTATCAATACATACATAGCGGTTATAGCATAATTTTCCCTAAATATATAGGCACACTTATCGCATAATTACCTTGATTACTAGAACAATTAGATATACTCATTGTTAGAAGAAATGGTCATGAACTATTTTTTATGGTTTGTATGCATTTTGATGTCATGTAAGGGAAAAATTAAGATATAAATATCTAATGAAATATATTATAGAGAAAAATAGCTTAGGTAGGATGCCATTCGTGCAAGTTACATGCTCCTTCTACATATGTTTGCACAAGGCTTCACTACATATTTATCAATATTCCAAGATAAAATTATATACAATTGGAACTTGGCAAAGCATAACATAATCATCCCTTCGACACCTTTTGTTATTGATTATGATACTGTCGACTATACTTATGGACATTATTATACTTTCAAGTTGGTATGATGTCAAACATTAGAGATCATGGACTGTGGTTGATTTGATTCATATATGATGCATGTGGATTATTAGAGACATTTTATATTGATGTTGATACAAGGTTATATATCTTGGCATGGTTATATGTATATATGTGTGTGTGTGTGTGTGTGTTTGTTGTGTTTGTGTGTGTGTGTTTCGTACATGTGATATGTTTTCATATTGAGTAAACCTAGAAAATTGAACTAATTTTATGATCATATGGTTATTGAGGAAATTGTAAATGATGTCGTTACTTGCTTGATGATGTTTGGATTTATATATATATGACCTTGGAGATATATTGTATAATTATTTTGGATGATTTGATGCGGCCACAAGGCTGAAGGAGGTATTTGTGTTTTGCAGGTAAACATGTCACAACAAACATCAGGGGATTGGAGACCAACCACATTGGAATCCTAGATGAATTCAACAAGGGTCACCATGGCAACATGTATTTGTTATGTGTGTGTGTTTGAATTGATGTTAGGGGTCCCCATGGGGGGAATCACCTTTGAATGTGACCAAGGGGTTATGTGTATTCTTTTATTTAGTTCATTTGTTTAAATTTAGTATGTGGATTTTAGTGATGTATTTTCCCCTTTATTATTTATTTTATTTGTGTCTAGATTAGTGAGTAATCATGTTGTTAAATAAATTAAAATGGGTCAAAAGAATGCATTTATTAGAGCTGATGGCTCTTGGATTATGTGTTGTAAGTAATGTGTAAGTAACTTTGAGTGTGAAACACTCCACCTTCCTTTTGAAATTCGGATCTGTCCTTAGGGGCTGATTTTGGAGGCTTGTGGGACAAGTTAAACTTGTCCCACACCTCTTAAATTGTTACACCAACCCTACCTATGGGTTGGGGAGTCAAAACTAGGCCTTATTATGTATTTTGGGAAGGCAAGTTGTAAGTTTTTTTGCACCTTCTTGCATGAAATTAATTTTGGTCCTTGGGGTGTGGACTTGGATTGTGTGTGTAAGTAAAATGTCATTCATTCACCCACCTTTTTAATTGTGCTTTGGATTTTGAAGTTGACTTGTGAGGTGGAGTGGAGGATGAGTGATGTGGCATCCTACATGGATCCACCTCATCCTCCTCCCTCCCTTTTCTATTTATTCGAATTCTTTTGTTGTTTTGGGGGTTACGGGAGGGGGTTACTTCATTTGGTGACTTCATTTTTGGTTACTTCTTTTGGTTTTGAGCTCTTGTATTTTGTAAGAGAGTTAGAGATTTTGTTGAATGCTTGTGGATTGTTGGAGCTTTTGGACTATTTGGATTGGAAAAAAACTTGTTGTTGAACCTTTGGAGAAAACTCTACCATGGAGAGGTAGGAGCTTGGCTCTTTATAATGTTCTCCTTTTATTTATGCATATGTGAATGCTTGAATATTTTGGTATGTTGTTGGCTGGTTGGGTAGATTTCCTAGGTATGGTGTAGGAGAAGACTATGGGGATCTCTTGTGGGGAGGCATAAGAGTTTTGGGGAGGTATAAGTGTTATTGTGGAGGGAGTTTGGGATTGGGTTCCACCTTGTAAAATAAATAGCTTGCATTTCTTTACTCGTTATGGGGTGCCATAAGAGTGTGGGGAGGCATAAGAGAATGGGAGGTATAAGGGGTACTTGGGGGAGGCATAAGGGCAAGTAGGGGTTTTGAAATGATATATATATATATATATATATATATATATATATATATATACATATGATATATATATATATATATATATATATATATATATATATATACTATATATATATTATATGTATATGTATTATTATATGTATGGTGTGTGTGTGTGTGTGTGGGTGTGTGTGTGTGTGTGTGTGTGTGTATGTATTGGCATGTTTATTTTAAGGTGGACACCCATTTCCCCATTGGGAGGTATAATCAACATCCCCCATAGGTCTTTCTCCTTTGGCTTGTGCATGATGAAGCCAGAGTATTGTTGTTGTTCTTCCTATGGTTGTAAACTGCAGTATGTATTTGGACTGTGTTCTATTTGTGCAAACTATTTTTGTGTTGTGGAAGCCTAGTTTGTTGCCATGAGTTGAAATACATTTCTTATTGCTTTGTGGTTGGGGCTCGGGGGCCAATGAGGAGGACGGCTTCTCCTCTTCATTGGAATTCTTGGTTGGGTGGAGAGCGTTTCCTCTCCTCCTTTTTTTGTTGTGATCAAAAGATATATGGTGGATCTTCTTGTTGTTGTTCTGGAGCTGAGGATGAAGAAAAATTTTGCAGTTTCTCCTTGGGTTCCTTATTGTGAAATTTCCCACTTCAAGTGGATGGCATTGTAACATTATTTGTGGTGGAAAGTTTCTCTTTTTTGGAAATGGAACCTACATTTGAATGTGAGAGATGTATATTCTATAAGTTGTATTTGATGAACGAAAAAGGAAGTTGTAAAAGAATTATTGGAGTTCAATAGAAGTTGTTTTAATTACCACAAATGGTATGGTTTTCATTTGAAATCTGTGTTTGAAATATATTGTGAAATCTCTGTTTGAAAATAAAAAAAAAAGAAATACGTATGAAGAAATATTACATTCTCTGTTTCATTCGAAATGCATGTTTTGAAAGTAGAACTATATTTTGGGTTTTCACGCATGGATTGAAGTAAAGTTAAGCATTGTAAAATTGGAATGGAATGAACTTAAATATCTAAAGTATGATAATGAAAAGTAGATCAATTCAGGCTTAAGTATGTTTTTCCATTTGGATTCTTTGTAAAGCCTACAAATAAATATTAGAAAATATACAGAGTACTCTGTAACTTGAAAGACAAAATGAAACCTTGGAATGAACTAAGGATGAATAAAGCACATCATAAAACAACTGCATTGCCCTAGTAATTTATTCAGAACTCCAGTAATCAGGCAAGAGGCATAATAATGCCATTTCACAGAAAAGAAAAGAAATTTGTATTGAAATCTCAATAGTAATCAATTAATCCTTACAATCCATTATCCAAATATTTCAAGTACATTTCTTCCATGCTTGTTTGGGGTGTTGAAGGAGAAAGAATAGCGAATTAGACCAATTATGGAATTTGAAAAAGTTTAGTTCATATTTTTATTGAAGGAAAGACGTTTTCTTAAAATTCACCCATCTAAGTTTGATGAAAATGAATTTTAAAGTTTCCCATGCAAAGTGGAGTTCCATCCCTTACCAAAAAGTCCCTCATTTTCCCAAATCTGAGCTTCCAGTCAAAAGTTATTGCCTTCTGAATTTTTTACTTCTGGTTGGTTTCAAAAAAAAAACTAACTGTCCAAAAAAAAAAAAGGAAATTTTTGCAAATCGGATCCGCGGGCCGAAACTTACTTAGGGTACTTTTTGCAAGAATGAAAAAAGTCACAAGTTCCTCCACGCTGCTCCGCAGCCCCGCATCCTTCACTTTTGAAAAAAAAAATACTTCCCCGCCAGCCTGGGTTTCGTGGGCCTGCACCTTCAAACTCTACCTTTTTCAAAAAGGTTGAAAAAATCTTGGGTAAGTCTCCTTTTGAAAAATATATATATATACATCCAGAGTTCCGGGCCAGTTTGGGAAAAAATTTCCTCCCCGCCAGGTCCGCTGGCCTGTAACTTAAGAAATATGAAGAGTTAGGAGGACTTAGACTTTATATCATTGGAAAGGGGAAGAAATTTCCTATCTAATGGAAATGTTTTCTGGAAACCTTAAGTGCATTAAATATGTGAAAAATCAGGTTGAAGTGAAAAGATGAGTCTGAGAGTGGGTAAGTGGGAAATTACCCCTTTTTAACTTACATGAGTAACTCTAGAGCATGGGTTGACCTTTTTGAAGGGTCATGCTAGGGGATAAGAGAATGTTTTTTTAACCCATGTAAATAGGACCTTGGTTATTGTTTAGACCTAGTAAAATTAAATACCTTGGGCATTTAATTATTTGGCCCCTTTGACTCTCTAAAATTAATTAAGGAACATTTAAATATAGTGTTAATTTAATTATTTATTAAATTAATAGCTAAGAGAAATTTAACTATATTGGATTAATTACAATCATTAATTTTGTGATGTGGATTTAATATTTGTTATAACGCTGGAAAATTTTTTATTAATTATAATTGACTTTGAATCTTTGTTGTGACAAATGTTGCTTAAAGCCCGTAGTGGTCACGCTTTTCAAAAAATAAAATTATTCCATAATTTTTCTATCTGGAAACCTAGGTTGTTCTTGGGTCTCGAGTGGTCATTTTAGCGGGAAACTTTAAGTGCATTAATTATGTGAAAAATGAGGTTGAAGTGAATAAGATGAGTCTGAGAGTGGGTAAGTGGGAAATTACCCCTTTTTAACTTTGAAATGTTTAATTATAAAGCATGGGTTGACCTTTTTAAGGGTCACGTTAGGGGATAAGGGAATGTTATCCTATCCCATGCATATAGGAACCTTGTTTATTGTTAAGAGGAGAGTGAATTAGAATTCCTAAGGTATTTACTTCCTTTGGCCCTTTGACCCTCTAGGAAATTGATTAAGGAGTATCAAACTATAATGTTAATTTAATTACTTATTGTAGAGATAAACACAAATAGTTGACCATTTTTTGTCTAGACAAATTTAACAATATTGTATTAATCAAACTCATTAATTTTGTAATGTGGGTCTAATGTGTGTTATGAACGGGAAATTTTCTTTTATTAAGTTATAACTGACTTTGAATCCTTGCTTTGACAATTGTTGCTTGAAGCCTGGTAATGGTCACGCTTATCTACTGAAAATAGAAAAAATCCATAATTTTTCTAAACATTTAAACCTATGTTGTTCTTAAAGGTCTCGAGTGGTTTCGTATTATCAAGGCGTTACAATGAGGATTGGAACGGTGGTGGAAAAGAAGAAGAAAAGACACAATAAACTAAAATACACCAATGTCTTAGGGAAGGTTTGATTCTTGTCTTGTCTTAATAGTTTTTAACACTCTATCTGGGCTGGTGGCGTCTAGTTTTTGGTCAATTTCATTTTTTGCGCAAGTTGTTGTTTGGATGTGGAGTTGTTATTTGTTGGTTATTTCCATTGGGAAATTGGACTATAATTCTTTATGGTGCTTACATATGTACATCTAGGTTTTCAGACCTATGCTCTTTCTACATGCTTCTTTGTTGTATCTTGGTTTTCCTCTTTTTGTACTGGGGAGTGGTCCCCTTCAAACAACCATTTAACCTTAATAAAAAAATAAAACTTCAATAACAATTAAGAAAACATTCAAAATTAGAAACTGAATTGAAAAATTAAGTAAAAAATGGAATATTAATAAAAGTTAAATATTAAAATCTATAAAAAATTAAAATTTAAAACAAATTAAAAATTGATAAAAATAGAACATTAATTTTTCAGCAATGCCACATCAAATTATAGAAAAGTTAAAAAACTTAGTGAAATAAACGAAAATTAAAAAATAAAACAAAATAAGGAATTTGGCCATAATTATTTATTAAAAAAATTGATTAAAAAATTAAAATAAAATTATTCACGAAATCATAAAACCAATTGATAAAATAAATTATTTAGATTAATATTGAAATTTAAAAATTAATAAAAGTAAAAAAATTACAAATTAAAGACAAATTCAAAAATAAATACAATAAGAATAAAGAATTCCAATTAATAAATATGAAAAATTATAAAGTCACTAATAAAAAATAAAATACTTTGTATGAAATAAGAAAGTGATAAAAATAAAAGATTACATCAAATTAAAAAATTAAATATGAATTACAAATTGCAAATCAAAAATAGAAAGAAAATTTAATACCGCTAAAAATTAGTTCACAATTTGCAGATAAAACTTTAAAATTTAAAATGAAACACAATTTTTTAAAAATTTAATTAAAAAAAAAATTAATTAAATCTTTATAAATAATAATAATAAAAAATTAAATTAAAAACTAAAAATTAATTATAATTGATTTAAAAATAAATTAATAATAATTTAAAAACTAATTAAAAAACTCTAAATAGTTAACGAATATTAAAAATTAATATCCATAAAATTAAAAAAATGAATAAATCTTAAAACTTAAAATCCGTAAAATTAAAAAATTATAAAGAAATTAAAACAAAAAATAAAAAATATTAAATATTAAAAATTCATAAAATATAAAAAACATTGATAGATGTTGGCGCATGAAACTGTATGCAATCTTTTAAGACCTATGGACCCAAAAATATGCATCTTTTAAGACTTATCTCAAAGTTATCTTTGGAATATAATTTAGACATAACAACGAATATTCAAGAATGTCACATATGTAAACTTTATAAAAAAAAATTTTTGGAGGACTCTATAGAAACAATACATACATGATGAATACTTCATTTTACCACAATTACAACAATACGTACAAAGAAATACAAAATGTTAAAATTTTAATCACATCTTTGAATCTCATCTCTTTATCTCAAGCGCCCAAATTTCTTAACCTCTTACAATTAGACATTTTATTTTCCCTGTTCAGAATATCGTTTTTAGCTGTCTCGGAACTTTGGAATGTCAATTCCAATTTATTTCTGATTAGTTTTTTTTTGGATTTAAAATTGCACTGCAACTTCCATGGTGTCATAAATTATGTCGAATCCCCTAGAATGTGTTTTTTCATCTTAAATCTTAAAAGAGAAAATATTCCTTAAGATCAGGTACTTTAAATAATTGCTTTATTATTTCATTGATCAACTTAAGATTTGGCCTGTTATGGTGAACAACATGGACAATGAACTGTTTGCTACAAAATTCTTCCTCATGCACTAAATGTTCCTTATGGATAACATCCATGCAGAAGTCTTGGGAGATATTGGTACATTATGATTGAATTTGATTCTTTATTATGGAAACAGATGACTGCATAAAAAATAAAACAAATTCATGAGGACAGTGTAAAATATCTCTTCATACATGTCTACGGGGGGGGATTCTCCTATTCATACAAATGAACATATATGTTTGTATCCCGTCTTTATGAGGCACACAAAATGTGATAAAATTGTAAACCTAAAAATTCACTAACATATGCCCAACTACTCTAATAAATATACTAACCAATATACATATGGTAGTAGCACACGAAGCTACCACTGATTTTGGATATCTCGCTCCATTTGTGGTCTCGTCTCTTCAATACTTTAAATTACCAAACTAGAAGACATTTGTAAGAGAATATTAAAAATCACAATATTATGTAAAAAATGAATAAATTAATCTTGACAATTAATCCATCTAAGGAGAGCAATTAACAAGAAATTATTGTAAATCGTCTCAACTCTATCTATAAGAATAGTGGCATAACCCTCACGTGATATTTATATCAAGTTTTGCAGCCCTTGAGTGATCAGCGACAATCCTCATGAAAATTGTTAGCCGCCACGTAAACTGAAATTTCCAGGTTTTGATTCACATCTCCTATATTCTGTAAAAACTACCGATTATGTGATGTCCAAAACTTGTCAAAATCCACGTTTTGATCATAATCTGAGGATTTATTGATTTGACCGTATAAACTTGCGTGGATAGAAAATATATGTAGACTGCCATGCTGTCATTTACAGACTTCGCACTGCTCTCTCTCCGTTCTATGTAGATGAGTCCATAATTTGAGTAGAGATTATGTAAAGAAGATGAAATTATATCCGTCATAGTATAGTACTGATATTTTAGGATGAGTGTGCAATGGGAAATATAGCAGATACTATATTTGTAATGCACTATTATTTCCTGGACCAATTGTCTATATATAATTTTATTGTTCACATGGTTCACGAGTTGTGAATCATATAGTAGCATTCCAATGCTTTGAGGTGGCTAATGTTTAAATTTCTATTCCTGTAGTTAATGTTAAAAAGAGTGAATCTATGGTTCCAGAATGGGTATGATATTGCTTCGTTGAACTTTCTATTATGCGAAATGTAGTATATCGTGTTCATAATTCCCCTTACGTGCAGGTTTTCCTGGTGAGCTGTATCACTTAAAGATTTTGGAATTATAGCATCATGGAGGAGATGGTTCAATCCATTCTACAACCTTTAAAGGTTTCAATCTGGAATCTTCCATTTGTAAGTGAACTTAGAAGATCACATCATTTAGTAATTTAGAAAAATACCGTTGAAGTTCAGTTGATAATTATAGAAATCGTGCTAAATAGCAAACATTATAGAATAAGAAACACATTTTCAGTAAATTATGTTATTTAAATATCTGTGCATGAATAAGTAGTAGTTGTGAACTTTCATGTATTAATTAATAGCTCCCACAACACATTTTCCAGATAAATTACTGTTATTCATAATTCTATGTGAAATGTTTTACAAAGTAAAGTTGCATATTGCAATGTGTTTTTTAGTGATAATGATGATTTTGAAAAATTCTTTCACGTCAAATTTGGTATGTGATTTGCAACGTGTAAAATATTTTAAAATAGACAAAAATGTTCTGCGAAGGTGTCAAATCTCAACTTGAACAATGCTAAAACAATGTTATTCTTAAATATCTTTTATTCGAATCTTCTATAAATATGTCAAATTATCTTCCCAAATTTGTCACCTTGTAAAAATTAATTAACATTGTAATTTGAATGAATATACTCAAATTGCATTGAATGAATGGAGTCACTATAGTGTATTTTTGTTGATATTGACCTACACACGAGAAGCCTTTGATGAAAATTTTAAATTAAAAAAAACATTGTTTGCTTATTCTTTTTCAATTAAGAAAATAATGATTTATGATGTCTTAAGCTTACTCAACAAAGGATTTCATGCCAAACATACATGTTCCGCTCCAATGTACTACGACGGAAAAAGTAAGTCTAAATATTTAGTGTAAATAGTAATTACACCCAGGCGGTGCACTTGAGACGTCAATAAGGAGGCATTGAAGAGGTTAAAGTTGAAGGATTGGAGGTGAAACATTGGATGGGGATAATCGTGATGAAAAAGGGATTGTGGGAGGAGAATTTTTCGGGCTTGGGGAATCTATTAGAGGGAACTTAAGTGATCCTCTTTTTTTCTGATACAAGACATATATGGACTACTTGTTTTTTTTTTCTTACCATCGCCACATAATTTATTTAATATGGATTTTGTTAAATATTAAATCAATCTTAATAGCCGCTAACTTGAAAAGTATTATTTTTATTGGATTTGCAAGTTTTAGGGATTAATGTAATCACATTGTTATGTGTTTTGATAATGCAAACATGGAAGGGAAACAAAAATATCAATAAATAGAAGTGAAAATATGGTATATACTTAGTGCAAGAGCACTAACTTAAGGGTTTGGATATCTATATCTCTAACAACAACAATGATTAATAGTGTTGACACTTTGTTGTCTCTTAACATATAGGATAAGGTAGACGATGAGGATGTGTCTTATCTCCTTCTTAAGTAACCGCCTACCTCTAATGTCCATCAAAGCCCTAACATGCATAGAGAAAAATTGAGAAAAATATCATCTATTTCTTGTTGTGTGCAAATGCTTTATTTATTGAGATTCTTTGCCATCGATGGAGTCTAGTAATTTGCATAGAATAATAGTCAAATTATTGATAGATGTATATGCATGTTTAACTGCAAAGAGTAGTTTGTTAGGTCTAGACTTTGCCAAATTCATATAATAGACTATTTTTACATCAACTTTACAATCTTTCCCAACTTTCAAATGTGTTTTTAGTGCCTAATTTGGAAATCCTATCAAAAAATTTTATCAAAATTTTCAATGCATGTCATCTCTTTGGTTCACATGCCAGTCAATTTTTTATTGAATTCATGACTTAGTTCAACCTTCATAACTACTTGTTGTGATGTTTGGTGCTCTTTATACTTACACTCTACCTTGTGCATGACATCTCACAATTACATAGTGATTGAGCTCGGGTTTATCTCAAATCCATCAAATAGCCAATTCTCGTGGCTCTCCACTGATATGTTTGGATCCATCTTATCTACATTTCACTTTCACCTTAACTCACCTAATAAGCTTGAGGATTTTTCTAGCGCCTCGTCATGCAAGTTGAGTGTTCATTTTCTTCTTGTATAAAGGATTTGACATGTAACGTTTCTTACCATCACCACATCGTCTATTTACTATAATGTTTTTTAAACATTAAATTTTTATTGATAGTCACTAGCTTAAAAAGTCCTATTTTTATTAGATTCATAACTTTTATGGATAAATGCAATCACATTGTTATGTGTTTTAAGAATGTAAGTGTGGAAGGTAAAAAAATGCTAAACACTAGTGAAAACAAGGTGTATACTCTGCACGAGAGCACCCACTCAAGGGCCTAGACATCCATAACTCCAACCAAAATGATGATTTCTTTTGTTGACATTTTTTGGAGGCTTTTTCTGACACCATCATGCGGGTTTAGTGTTCTTTTCTTCTTGTGTAAAGGTTTAATCTTCATAATGCTTTAACTTAGCCTCAAGTGCAATATCTCCAAGATTATTCCCTTTTCTCGATTGGCTCCTTGATAGACCAAGGTCACCTCAAATCCCTTATCATTGGTCACCACACAGGGCTTCACTCATGTTTGGATCAATTCTTGGAATTAAATGAAACAAGACAATTTCGGTGAGATTCATATGCATCAAACACACATCAAATAAATAGAGCTCCCATCTTTAACATTGATGTATTTTAAATAAGCGATGGTAAACATATGACATGTTCTATCTCTATCACTACTACCACATCATTATCACCATAATTACCCCTATCAAAAAAATCATATGAATGCATCTATACCGAGGGAACTAATGTCGTTGATTGAATGTTTTCACAGGGCACCATCACTGTGTTCAAAATGTATTGGTTGCATCATCCACAACATCTTGTCCTTGAGCATGTTTTCCTTACATAGCTTGATTTGATCCCCTTAAGAATGTCTAGCCTTGGTCTCATTTCTATTATTCACTTCCCATTGCCTCACCCATCATACACAACTTAGTTCACCACTTTTACCATTCAAAAACTCATTTTTTTGACAAAGTAACTTAAGCTATAATTTACAACAATGTGACCTATTATATGTAACTATCTTAGTAAACTTCAAGTCCAGCTTAGTAACATGTAGTGTCATATGTATCTACACCTATATTTTTTATGTCTCCATTTTATGAAACATTTAAATGATGGTGATGAAACAAAACAAATAGAGGTGCATTTTGACTGATTTTGACTTAGCTAATCAAAATAGTTGAACTTGCCAATCATGTCAATGCAAACGAGAATGTAACGACAAGTTAAGCCCTTCCATTTAAGGTTACCAATATTGTCTTGAGGGTCTTGAGAACTATTTCCACTCCCAAATTCTACATGTCCGCACTTTTCATACATATACAAATTAGGGAAAGATTATCATTGTCATCACAAACCACATAAACCATAAATTTTATGATTTTCCCTAGGTTCCTCCTGAAACACATTCCAATTATTTGTTTGATACGTCTAAGTATATCGGTTAATTTCACCAAATTTATGTATTAAAAAATCTAGACATTAAATTATACAAAGAAAAAACTTTGTAAGAAAGATCCTTGTCAGATGAATTGGGGTTCACAAAGCTAAAATTGTAAATATATGTTTCATGGTCATTTCACTTGAAGTTATCTCTAATTGACTTGTTGTTGCTCCAATAGAAAATGAAATTATTCCAAAAGAGTAAGAATTCATTAATTTGATCATACAGGTATGGCGGTGACATCAAATGGTGCACTTGTTGTGGCACATTGCATAGAGGTGGTAATGACTATGAGAGAAGGCCATATACAATATAGAGAGGATATTGTTGTCAAAGTTTTTCCAAGTTCTTTTCAAATGAAAAGATTAAAAACATGTAAATGATTGTCAAAGTAGAAAAAAAATGGTGGAGAGAAGCGAGTTTACAATGCTGCACAACTTTCTGACATCATATAAATTCTTCACACCTAACAAAATCTTGCGACTAAATCAATAAGTGTGCTTTTTCACGTAATATAACCTATCAACTAAAAATTAAAAAAGAAAATTCCACATACAAACATATAGATATATTAGACTTATACATTAAAAAACATTAGCAAAACTGATTAATGTCTTAAATGTTCTCCATTCAAAAATTCATATAAGATAAGGACTTTTGGCAAATCAAACATTTTTAACAAGTAAAAACAAGCAAGTCATATATACATAATCCCAATCATGCTACATAGACTAGGTTTATAAATTGAAAGTGGCATTCAATAATTTTCCAAATCATGAATAATTGTCTGTATTTTATTAATCGTTGGGATATTCTTGTCATTTTGAGTATGAGTTAAATTTGATGGTCTTTTAGATTTTTTTTACGATTTTTTTATGAGTGGTGCACTCATTTGAGCACTAGATTACAGAGATTGTTGACATATCTCCTCATGTTTCAGAGGAAGCATATAGTGAGTTTACATTTATGAGTAAACGTAAAACTAAACTAGTGATCACCTTCAACTTAAGCAGCTACAAGTAAGGGGCATTCATGCCATCAAATTCACCCAAGGCATAATCTTGGCCTCAACCATTTGGAGTCTTCGTGTCGGGTATCTCTAGGTCTTATACTCAGCAAGACTTGATCCCTGGTGGCCTCATTTAAAGCCTAACAACATCACCAATAGACAAAGGACCCTTTGGTTTTATTTTTTATTTTTGATGATTTTAACTTTAATTAATTGTAAATATTTGAAATAATTGTCACAAACAACTTATCTATTTAAAACATGATAAGTATTTTTTCATAGATAATTATTTTTATTATATATGGACAAGCCATCTAATTTACATATAAGTATATATATAATAAAAAAATTTAAATAATATAAAATAATTGATATAAATAATATAATTTTATATTCTTGAATGATACTATTGAAGTATTACCAATACCATCACTCAAAAGTTAAGAGGCATAGATAACATACATTACATAGTTAACGGTCCAATTTAACCGATGGATTCAAGAAATTTTAAAATAAAAGAATATCTATGATATGCCAATAAAGTTTGCAAAACATTTAACACATGCACCCATCATAAAGGCTCTTGTGACCCACATCGTACATGTTCACGGAATGAATTTCCGGGGAATAAAGTCCTCAGGAAGATCGCAGATGTAACCAAACTTATTCAAATGGTGTTAGAAGAATCAACAACATGGTTTAGATTGGTTGAATCAGAAAATTGTGGGCCAACCGGATGCGTTAGCAAAATGTAGAACGCACCAGCAAGTTAAGGCCCTCCGACAATGAGTTGTATATGAAGAGAATTATTCTGGTTGTATTTCAAAATATTGGTAAAGGAAGGTTTTTTCTGACATAGATGCCGTCCCACTCTATTACAACAAAACAACTATAAATTCCAAATAATTCCATTGCATAGGAAAATACTTTGAAATCAAAACTACTTTTCCACAATTAAATTACATTGAAAATAAATCAAAATAATAACATAAAACAGTAAGAAGTCAGTTAGCCCAAATAAGTAGATTGCGAACTAAGAGTCATTTGCAATGGAGTTAAGGGCTTCCGAAAAGAGTCTCTTTTCATGTTTTGGACAAATGTTCACTCTTCCAAGGCTTTTCTTTGTCATTAAGTTCAAGTCCACATGATAAATAAACTTCAATAGAATTGATTGGCTGAAATAAATTATTAAAAGGAGAGAATGTGGTTTTCCTCTACTTCAAAATCCCAAGAGAGTCTTGAGGATTATGCATCAAGGATTGAGATTTGTGAAGAACAAGAATCTCATCAATAACAAAAGTAGACACAACTATTGAAAGGCACTTTTCACAAAAATGTGTAGATGTATCCTCAACAAATTCAGTGGAGGCACTAACGGTGAGGTGTATAGGAGGAGAATCCTCCAAGAAGCCAGTTTAGCCCCATTCTTGCGATTAGAGTGCCCTCAGTATGCAATAAAATGCCCTATTTCAAAAAATCAACGAAAACGAAAAGCTAGCCCTTAGTAGTCCAACTCTGGCATGTCCATGCTCTTTCTCTAGTCTGCATATTAATCTCCATTGGGATGTCTTGGGAGACATCTAAATCTACTAATAGAGCATAAGTAGTATGGTAAAGGACATAGGTTTCTTCATCCGATTTTTAAAAAAACGCAATGCATTACCTATGGCTTCAAGGCATGGATCATTCTAAAGTTGTAATGGAAGACCCAGGAGTCTGACCCATATTGACAGAGTATTAAAAGAGACCCTCGAGGGATCAAACAAGAGATATTAGCTTATTTGTGTTTATACATTATGAATTTTTTATATGTTAAAAGAAATATTTACAAAAATCATAAACATGTTGGTTCTTGTGATTTCTCAAATATATGATAAAGATAAAAATACTATTTTATCTAACTGGTTCAACATATGATAAAGATATTTGTTGATGTGATGGATGCAACTTAAAAAGGAAGATAAAGATGCTACTATAAGACTTGTTAATTACTATCGTATTTTTTTATATTATAATGTTTTTCCTTGAAGAATATATATTCGTCAAACACCCTTATGAAATGCTGTATTTTATTTTAACATGTCAAACTTTGGAATTATTTAGACGTTTTTATACTAACATATGGTTGGTTACAAAATTAAAATTATTGCATATAATGCATGTTCAAAAAACACACCTTTGGAATGAATAATAAACACACAAATAAACTAATACCTTTGAAATTAGCTAATTCAATATCAATAGTTAATTTTTTTTTTAATACACTAGCTCCATAGAAATTAGCTAATCTCAAACTAATATTAAGTATCTATGCACTAAATGAGATTATTCCAAACCATTGATAATTTTTTGGGTTGAGACAAATATCATGTTATATTTATATATTTGCACATTGAGTACATTTTTTTCTGTTTACAAAATAGTGGGTGATAGGTAGGACATCAAGTTGACAACATTTCTTGTAGTTACAACTATTTTAGTTAGTTAAAGTTATGGAAATCACAATGTTAATCATACCTTATCTTAAGGCCACTATATCACTAGCATGTAGTCCTTAATTTTCATTTTATAAAATAACAAACATATAAGGAATATAATAAATTTATTTTTTATTTCTTATATTAGGTAACTTTTTGTGTTTTGGGGGGTCAAAAAACCCTATTGTACAAAAGGAGAGAAGATATGTCAATGGAAATTCCTCTACCATAAACAAAAAGAGACAACAAGACCAGCCTGAAAGGATAGAATGAGAGAGCCAAAGTTGGCCAACAAACAAAAAGCTTTATCAAATCAACTTGACTTAGCTCCTAAAGATTCATCATTTGAAGTCCTACGAGAGTGACTCCATGTTACATGTGTAAACTTTTTTGGTAGGACCAAAGTCCACCCTCCCCTAGCCACATTGTCCACTGTACCCTTCATCAAATCCTCATTCAACTCTACCACCAACCGCCCATCCACCATTTCACTCCCCAACAGCCCGACGTGGGTCCCAGCCACATTAATGTGGGATTTTGAATTTTAAAAAGAACACCCAAGGGGGTACAATGAAAATATATTAGTAAGCGTCAACATTATTTTACACATTTATTTATGAAATACACACATGCATGCGTCCAGACACACACACACACACAAATGTCACCCAATGCTCATTTTATTACTTTTATATCATTTATGGGTTGTAAATTTCTTCATGTGTCAGAATTAATGTGATGTTAAAAATAAAAAACCATACATAAGAAAATTAAATGTACTCATTTATTCACTTCAAAATTTCAAGATCACTACATTAAAAAATTATTCCAAAATTACTAAAATATATCCTAAATCTCACCAAAATAGTATCACACATTACCAACATCCCTTAGATATAATCAGAAAACTCCCAAATAAGTGTAATAATATAGCATCCCAAGTTACAAGCCTCTAAATTTAAGTCAACAAAAAGCATGACAAACCACTACCATACATTATCAAATATAGTCACATTAATATAGATGTCACATATTTAGGTGAAGAACTATTTATGGTTTCAGGGCTCTTCATATAGTAATTCCAATGTAGATGGTGTATAGATTACACTTCATCTTAACCACAAACGTTTTTTACAAGATTTCCTACCCATAGTTCGGATTTTAAGGTATTTTATATCATATAAAGTATTTCACACATTTTCATGACCATGTTTCATAAGAAGGCACATTTTAGTAGCTTGCATAGAAACAATAACTTAAATATGCCAAAAGTCTCTTTATGGTATAACTAAATGGTTAAATACATAACAACATACATTTTCCCCTTCTCATCATGCACCTTTAGACGTTAAAATGAATCATCTACAAATCATTTATACTCCTTTCCTCCTTTGACTATAGTGAGATTAGCTTCCAAAGGAGGATAATAACTAAGTGTATATCCTTTGTTATGTCTTCTTCGATTTAGCACATATTCTTATGGTTCTATTTTTCAACATAAAATCATAGTTATATTTTGACATACCTATTAATGTTAAATTAATTAATTTGAATTTATCTCCTAATTATAACCCTCATGTATAGTTTAGGTAAGAACGTAACACCTTTTTAAATTTGGTTATGTCATAAACATGTTTATTTTTTTGTGACCTTATATTTAAATAGTGGGCATGTTCCTTCATTTTCCAACCAAACACATAGGTTTATTGACTAGTATTTAAACACTATCAAACTCTTGACACATCTATTTGAATTTTTTTTATACCATTTGTAAAAAATTGCTAATTATATACATTGAATAACACACCTTTCATTAACTTAGCATACACTTTATATAATTATTATGGATTCTTATTATATCCATATCCATTGGATATAATTACTCCTTTGAAATAAATCCTAATATTGTTGTCAGAGACCATAGTTTTCCTCCTTAGAAAGTATTAGATGGATATAATTGTACTATGGGCTTTAACTTATGTCTTCCTATGTAATTTAAGAATTTATAATGTTAACACTTTAAATGTTGGAATATATTATTTTTGAGAAATACATATACTCATATAGACATAAGAATGATTTTCACTTAACTTCCTTGGTGAGTACAACAACTAGAATGATTACACATACTACTTGTTATAGTAAATGGTCTAGAACAAAAAGTTATTGAATTATATGTAGGATTATTTTATGTAAAGCAATCATATAGATATATATAATAAACAAAAAATACTATAGTGACATACAACTTCGGTAATATGCCCTCCATGCACTACTACTTCATTCTACATATGTCTCAAGAAGGCTTGACTACAGTATGGTTGACATTCCAATATCAAATTATATGGAAGAGGAATTTTGCGATGCAAAATATAGATATAAATATAACCAAAAATATACATCCTATTTTGAGAAAATTTCCATAGGGGGAAATTTTCTAATGTGACCAAGGGGGGTAAGAATTTTAACTACTTGTTTTTAACTTGCTATAGGTGATTTTATTTGTGATATCTACCTAATGTGTAAACATAAATAATTTATGTATTAACATATTTATTAGTATATCTCATTACACTATTGATGAATTAAATAGAATGCATACCTATTAACATGCCACCATAGAATGAATACAACACTAGAGGAATGTTTAATATGGAATTCCAAACCTTATTCCCTATAGGCATTGTAATTTACAAAGAGGTATGCATAAAAATATTCAATTACATGAGTATGATTTATATCTAATAGAATGTTATGTAAATATATTTGGGATACATTCCTTATGTCTATATATTTTCTTCAACATAATTCTAACACCATAAGCACACAATCACCATAGTATGTGTGAAAAAATAAATTTGACAATGTTCCAAAGATAGTTACAAAGTCAAACTAGTTTACAAGACATGCTGAATGAAAATCTATCTGAGAACATCATATGAATATTTACTAAAAACCTTAAAGGAACCAATTCATATTGGTATAAATTTATAGATTTATTAACTAGTATGATCACAGAAAGTATCCTAACATTATTCTTCACTTAATTAAATACAAAAAATAAAATGATAAAAATTGCACAAAATCACACCTAAGGTCAACTAGTTGTTTCAAACAAACAAGGCCAATGGAGAATTCAAAATATCAATCATTATTGACATCTTGCATTTTTATTTTTAAGCAATAGGTTCCCTGCCTTTTGTGAGGATATGATAGAAAAACACTTCCACAAGAAAAAATTGGTGTGGATGAATTATGTAATTTTATTTTCTCTCCTTTTATTTAGACTACAAAAATTACATGGAATATATGTATGCTAACATAGATTATTATTTTACAAATATGAATGGAAAAAAATAGACTCTTCCTACATCCATTATTTCATATGACTTTCATACCTTAGATTGGGACAATATTGAAAAAAAGGAAAGAAAATTCATTATTTGATAAAAATGTAACAACATGGAATCCAAATATTATGAATCAATTAAAAAATGTAATCCATAGTTTACAAGACATGCCGAATAAATATTCTATTGTTGATCCATGTTTTTATGGGAACTAATAAAAAAGGAAATAAAAATTGTTATTTTTTTAAAATGTAACTCTTTGGAATCCATATGATACAAATCAAGTAAACATTGTAATCCATAAATCTTCTATTGATGATCCATGTTTTACTAGAACTTCACGTTTATTTTCAATTGATTCCTATAAAGAATAAAAAGACTTATTAAATTGTAGATGCAATACCACACCAAATATATTGAAGGAAATTTCTTATGAAAGAAAGTATTGATTGTTGAATGTGGTTACAGGACACCATGGAAATTAAAATTTTTCTCTCAAAGTTATATATAAATAAAAAAATGTCATAGACATGTATTAATTACTTATATGATGAAACTTACAAATATTGTTAGCAAGCTCTTCTAAGTTTCGCCAGTCTATTTTAATGAGTCGCATAAAATACCCACCTATACTTTGCACTAATATCACTTCATAACCCTATTAGTGTCAATAAAATTATACATTAGATGTAGAAATTAATTGCAATATTTTTCACCATATATTGCTAGATTAATTGTAGAATATACATATTTTTTTACATGATCATTAACGTTCATCTATACTAACCTAAATTCCTTATCAATGTCCTTTACTAGCCATTTGTCGCACATACCCATTCTAAAATAAACTTATCTATTATGAGAGGTTGAAGCAAATTCTCTCCTGTCTTATGCATCCGCTCTTTCCTTGGTACTTTGAAGCAACAAGTTGTAAACATCAAAATATTATCCCATAACAACATATGTAATCTAGATGCACAAACAACTTTATTTAAGCCTACATGATTACCATTCTATTGTTTTGGAATTACTCTTTATTAATCCTAAGACATCTTATGATACATACTTTCATAATTATGGACAGTTTCTTATAGTGAATCTTCTAGAAACTATGACAATGAAAAATCAATCATTCGAGCATCCTTTTAACACTTCTCACATGGCCTTTGCAACCTAAGATTCTAGACGATAATTTGAAGAAACAAATTTTCAATAGGTTTGGTCATATTATATAAGCTTTTCCATGAAATACTTGAAATCTAAAGCTAGAAATCACTAGGCACTAAACTCATATATAAATGGGAACATATAAGAAAATAACATTAACTAATAAAATAATAAATTGAAATAGCCAAATAATTTATCTCTTTGATTAAGGATTGTTCCTAGAGTTTTTTTAAATACATTTCATTACTATCAAGTACATGATAATTATGAGTCAGGATCTAGCCGATAATGTAATTTATTATTGGCCTTATGAATTGACTGCAATATATTCTACCTATTTCTTATTGCTCTCTATGACTCACAATTGGATTTTTATAAATACCTTAATTGACTATTCATTTCAATTTTTTTGAAAATTGAGGTTGATGCACCCCATTTGGTCCTACTCGTTATTAGCTGGGATCAAAGATACTTCCAATATTGAAATAGATCGAATACATCCTAACTTAAATAAAACAATAAATCACACCAAGAAAGTCATTTTCACTAACAAGTAGAGTCTCCAAATTGCAAGACTTTTTTCACAAAACCAACTTTACAAATATAAAGCTAAATGCATTTGAATGCTTCAAGTAGGCAATACAATTCAACTCAATGAAACTTGGTGTTTATACTCAGGTTATTATATATATATATATATATATATATAGCCTGATAGGGTTCAACCACAGCCGAATATCTACAAAAAATCATATCATTATAATTTAAATTCAATAAAACTTCCTTACATTCTTTTAAATAAAATAAGGATGGTATCCTTACAACTTAAATGATAGGATATCCAAGACATGAATCTTCATTCCAAGCAAAATGCATTTTTGAACTTCAGTTTTCAATATTTTTTGTAACCCAAAAGATGATCCAAAGTTTACACATATTTCCAACCCCAACAAGATTTCTCCATTATTTGAGGGCTTTTCAAGATATAATGGGTACATTTCAAATTTTCACTAATCAAAAAGTAATGATGCACATAGGTTTGCAAGGATATGAGTCTATTACAAAATGTGAGGTGTTACAAGCTTATAATATCCCATAACTACTTCTCAAAAGAGGGATAAAATGACACAATATTAAAATATACAATGTTTCAAGATTCTTCTCAAGATAGTAGAAGGCATAACAAATATTACAAAACTATTACAATTCAAACATGCCAAATTTTAACTATTTCGTCCATGCTCCAAGAATAATTTTCCAAGCTTGAAATCCAAATGAAAGTCATTCATAATCAACCACACATAGAAAGTTGGCCGTAGATTCCACCCAACCACATATGGCATAATCACATGCTGATTTAAACCAATGGAAGACCCATGTTATCCTCCCTTCAAGTATCCATGGGAGAGAGCACAATAAAGCCTCAAGAATGCACAAGTAATGTGGATTACACAATTTGGGTGATTGGACATATCACACAATATTTCAATGCAAAACAAATTTTTGGTCAAGAACTCATTGAGTCAGAAGAGGAGAACTGCATGATTTTCATCAAAGGTAGAAGAGTGGAAAGGAGCCCATAATAAGCTATATTGTGAACCAAATATAGGAACACATAAAATAATCTCCATAGTCATCATACATCCCGTATTATCACTCCATCTCAAAGTCCAAGCCTCCTCCAAGTAAGGATTTTCAAACCGTTTTCAACCATGAGATGGTTTTTTTCACAAGGATTGAAGATGATGTTCAAACTATATGAACAATCATCTTCCACATCAAACCATAAGAGGGGAGGAAATAATAAAATGGACCATCATGTCTTGTCCATCAATCCATGTGGTGTAAGAGGGAACATTACCCCATCTTCCCCTACAATTCCAAAATCCACCTAAAATAGGATGGATGGAGAAAATTCAAGTAAAGAAGATTGATAAAGATACTCACAACAACATGCAAGCATACAATATTCAAACAACCATTTTTATTTTACACATTCTACCATAGAAACCAAAACAAGAGGTATGAAGGACTACCTCAAAAATCAAGCTATCCAACTTCAAGCTCCAAGCTTTCTCCAACTCTCATAGTAAAAATGATAAGCCAAAATTCCATACTCCTCTCCATGAGGTGGTATAAAAAGAAGAAGCCATCACCAATCCTCAAAAATGAGAGGGTGACATGTGTCATCCACCTCATACTCCAACATAAGATTCCCTAAATCCAAATAAAATATAAAACAAAACAATTTTATGAAGTAATCTCCCAAATTTCCTAAAACGCTAATTAGGGTGTACACAAGCAATGGATATGAAAGCAAAGGAAAACTAAGAAGGAAAAGTGAAATGACAAGGGTTGTGAAATGGGAGGTAGGAGATCCAATTTGACCTTGAAATTTTTTTCCCTACCGCATATAAAGAGAAGAGGTCCATTTCCATGTGTGGGAAGGAAACAAAACGATTCCGTATGAGAATGCCAGATTTAGGTAAGATTCTATATTAGGTTAAGTGAAAAAAATAAAGTTTTGGTAAGTGTTCTCTAATATATGAACATTGGGTATAGTCCCAAGAGTAAAAAATAAGAGATTAATTTCCAATTTGAAGATTGTAAGAGTGAGAAGTGATTATTAGGTTCCTCTTAAACAAGGTGGGTACAAGGTTTAACAAATTTAAAAGAGGTAACATAGTGTAAATTAGGAATCACCAATGGCGTCTAAAGTATGAATATGTGTGACATGCACACAAGGTTACACAAATATCATGCATGGCTAAAGGACTTGGCCTAGTCAGCTAGTTTTTGAACTTGAGGTGCAAATCTAAAACCCACATTCTCCTGTGTGACTTGTAATCTACACACTTAATTCACACATTAAACATACCTTCTTGATAAATAATAAATCAAAGAAATAATGCAAATGAGTAATGCATATTGAGAAGTGTCGAAGATGAGAAATTTGTGACAGAGAAGATTACAAGGAGAGAACACATTCTCACTTATGAAGGAAAATCCAAGAGTAAGGGAAGATGGTAGCTATGTATTTCCATAAAGAGGTGACACTATCCAGAATCTTGAGATCTAATTGGAGGAGTTTAGTAGATCATGAGACATAGACATTCATCCAGGAGGATTACAACATAATGAGCATATAATGAATAAGAACACGAACACAAGATTAAAGCCCAAAAGAGAGATTGCACAATAAGAAATAGATTTGTCATTCATCATGAATATATATAGGAAAAATAGAAGAATTTTCCATGCATGAAAAGTTTTATGCTATGGAGTATCCATAATAAAATAGACTAAAAAATAAGAAACTAGCAATATGTATCATGACATTTTATGGGCACAACGTACCTCAAACGCCATCTATGCACATGAGATGATTGAGTTAGAAAATTTATTTAAAGAGGAGTATAGAAAAAATTCATGAAGGTAAATATTTCATGCAAGAGGTTATATAAACATGGAGCCATATATTGGAAGATTTTAAAATAAAAGAGATGATATAAAGGAAAGGAGAAGGTGATAAGTTGAGAAAATATGATATTAAGTTAATGGGGCTAGTTGTGCACTTTAAAATGCAAGTGGAGTGGTAGAAGAAGCTTCAAGAGTGATGATTTAAGGGATAATAAAAGGAGGTTTCCTTGAAAGGTGAAAAGAGAGTGAGGTTCTCATGTAAATATCTCAATTATATGTTTATAAACAATCAGGAGACAAAGGGTTGTGAACATCTCGTGGAGGAAGAAAACGTCATAAAGGATGATACAATTGTGGTGGTTTGTGACCTTGAATAATGAGATCATTGTGGTGGTTTGTGAATTTTATATTGGGATAGAGTTTTTGGAATCCCATAGGTGGGAAGAGGAATAATTTTATCTTTTTCAAGGAGGGAAGGTTGAGGACAACAAACGAGAGTCTCAAGTTTCCTTGAAAGAAACAATGAAGATAAAGAAAGTGATTTTTAGTGCACCTAAGAAGAGTATGATTGAGAACAAGGCCCCTTTAATTGTGTGATGGAAAAGTGACAAGCGAGCATGGGAATCTACAAGTAACTCTTCCTCGCACCCGACCTCCCGAGGTCGTGCCGAGACAGCCGGTGGGGATGGAATATACGTGGGGTATGGATAGACTAATTGGGAAATCTTATGTCTTCAACACGCACTAATGGAATCTGTGAATCTAAGACAAAGAAGGCCCTCCTAACCTGAATTGGTGTGATAGATTGGTCGGCAAGGATGATTGCTTGAAGGCTCCATTCAATATCGAGCTCTGGCGTGATCCGGTCTATAGGTTGTGGGATACAGGGAAAATGACCCGGAATTGTTTCATGTATATCTCCAGATAGGGTCATAAGATGGATGATGGATATATAATGAATTCTATGGGTGATTCTCTAGTCTAGTCCAGAAATCCTTAGCTTGATTTGCTATTATGTCTAGTGAAGATAGTTGTGCGATGATGATTGGTGGAAGTGGAGAGGATCTAAATACCAATGTGCGTAAACCAACATCAACGTCTAATTGACCTTTGGGCCCGTTGGGTTGTGGGACCTATGGATCACAACCATAGATTTGTGGTTGTTGTGGACCTCCTATGGTCATGTGCTGGATCAATCCCTAATCCCTAGTATCCAGTAGTCATATGCCTTTTCGGCCTCTATATTTAGGACTAAAAGTTGTACAACCTTCTCAGAATATCTTATAGGCGTTCTGGAAACTTGAATTCTTAAGCTAGTTTCTATGTCGGTTAGGATGTCTCCTGCATCTGGCTGTGGGACCAAAGGATCACACCCCAAACATTTACTCTTTTTCGAAGCCCTTATACAATCATGTGGATACTTATGCCTAGGGTAATCTGTAGTTTGGCTGGTTTGACCAAAACGTATGCGCTCTATTGTCTTCTATGTTTAATCCTCTCTTAACTGTGAGCTAATTTCAGTTGTAGGTTTGCTGTTGTTCGGAAGACCTGAATTATGAGATTTTGGTCTATGTCAGTTATTGCTGCAACAAGAGTTGGGTTGACGCACGATTGGCTCGAATATGTATTCTCTGGGCTCCCTGAGGTCCCGTGATTGTCATACAAACGATAACAATGTAAATCTAACTGAAGCAAAGTAAAATTCTAACTATGTAAAGTATATCTACAACATATATAACTTCTCTATTTTTGTGTTTTTAACGAACTATTATGAACAAATTTGAAAGAGCAATTATTTAAAATATCTAACAAATGACAACTAAAGTAATAACAAAATTTTAAAACAAACAAGGCAACCAAGTATAGCTACTTGCCATGTGCAGTTTGTAGAGTCTATTCTAAACAATGAAATAATTGATCTAATCTATTTGAAAGACTCTCGATCCTACCTCAGAAGTGAGGAGTGAATCATAGTTTCTCAGAAACTATCAATCCTCACAGCTTCCCTGACAATATCAAAAATAGAGATTTAACTAAAATGAAATGCTTAACTACCATTCTATTTGATATGACTTCTAACTAAAAATTTGAAAGCTTGAACTTGGATTTTACAGAACAGTGGCAAATCCGATTGTGTGTGTGCTCTTGTCCCCTCAGTGTGGTCTCCTCATTCCTTCGTGCTCACGTGAATCTAGAAAAGTGTGTAATGCTAGCATCGACAGAAGTAGGTATTGGGACAAGGACAGTTCAGAATGTCAGACTGAATACAATGTGAGTATGAGAGGGATAGCGCAAGAGTACAGAGCTTGGCTTATGTAATTCCTAGCGGGATTTTACTGTGAGTCATGCAACATAAAGTGACCAGAACCTTGAAACTATCTTGTTTGAAGAGCAAAACCTACAACTTTAATGTCTTCCTAAGTTATTCTACTCCAATGGAAAGGATAAAAAAAAAACACTGTTTGCACAAGCTGGATATGTGGCTTACCAACAGCTGGACAATGCTAAATAAACATGCAAATAATTAAAACTATGGCCCTAAACAGAAAAAAAGACTGAACTATAAAAATGAGAGCTTGAAAGTGAATGAGGGGTAGACCTGGTTGGATAAACCTGGCAGACAGCTACTTGTACAAGGTGGATATGTGGCTTACCAACAGCTGCACAATACTAACTATGCATGCAAATGAACTTGAAAACTATGGCCTCTAAGAAAAATGAAAGACTGAATCTAATGGAAAATGTGAGGATTCAGAGACAAAAGATCAAGCCCATTTGTTTGTGCACAAACCATTTATTTATGGGATTCATACACCCAAAGATCAAAACCATTTACTGAACTCTAAAAACCATAAACAATGGCCAAACACTATTCCAGGGGACCAAAAACATAAATGCATGCCCAAGTTGGAAATGAAATCTAGTGAAACATTGATCTTTTACGTGAGTTACGTCAAAATGCTTTCTAGAAAATGTGTGTAGGACCGCCGCTCATGAGCAGGGCAGAAGTTACAGGACTGTCGCCTTGATCAGGGCAGTGATCATGAGACTGTTGCCCTGCAGGGCAGCGGTTTTGTCATTGAAGATCAAAAGGCCAAGGAAAGAGGGAAAAAGGGGGAAAACAAAGGGCGCGAGAGGCCAAGTGGGACATGTGGGATGTTAACGCATACTCCGAGGGATTTTTCGGATCTCAAACACCTTACGAAGAGACCTGTATCATCATTGGGGAACTTGTTACACTGTTCTGGAAGTACATTACCTTACAATTTTGGGTACGTACATATTGACCCCTTCAGAGAAGCGTTTTAGCCATGAAGAGGCATAAAAACGGTGGGTCCTTGAGTATGGCAGTCCTGAAATGGGAAGTTTAGAAGTTATACCTTACACGTCCGTGTGTTCAAATGACACCATCCGAAATTCCCGCTACCTGCAAAATGAAAAGAGATCTCAAGTGTAGATAGATACAATAATTCGAAAAATAAATGCTAAGAAAAACAGGGAATGAGAACATACCATTCGTGCGGGGATAGGAACTTACCTCCGTCAACGCTCCAAACCTATGAAAAAGTATATTTAAAATGAAACAGAGCGCTATATATATGAAAGTGGGTCCATTTTCCTATTCATTTGCGCGAGTTGATTTGATTGTTTTTGAGCTATGGGAGCCCATGGTGACGGTTTCTTGCATGAGTAGAGTCAAAACATTCGCAGCGAGATCGTGATCATGCCTCCATGTGTGGAACACCATGCCCTGCTAGATCACAGGTTGGTTTTCTTCAATTTTGTGTTTTTCCCCCCTTTAATTTGAAATGCTAAATTTGTTGTAATGGGGGGGTCATTTTTGAGAATGTTAGTGTTAAAAGGTTCATCTAGGGGGGGCGCCTACTGGGTAGGCTCCATTTTTAGGTTAAATGGTCTTTTTTTTGCTTGTTTTTAGGCTTTTTAGATTAAAAACCCGCGTGGGTTTTTCGGACCACGACCGCCGCCCTGGCCAGGGCGGCGGTTACATGACCGTCGCCCTCTCCAGGGTGGCAGTTACACGACCGCCGCCTTTAAGGTGGCGGTTACAAAACCGCCTCCCTACTCAGGGCGGTGGTTTTGCACAGAATGCAAAAGGAACTTATATTTGAGATTGCACTTATATTTTAGCATTTCTACGTGTTTTTATGACTCTCTCGAGTTTTGTTCAGATATTAACTTGCTCTGTTTTGTGTGTTTTTGGGTGTATGCAGGCGAGAGAGGAGTACATTAGATGGAGCAGAGAGAGAGTGTGTGATTGGCTCTCAGGGGTACTGGATGCCCTCTCACAGGACGAGGAGGACACACTACAGAGGGCTAGCATATTGCGTATATCACACGTGCCCCACGTTGCACCATCTAGTCACATCCTTTGTGACCTATTTTCTTATTGGGATGCAGATCGGAACACCTTCCGACTGCCAGGGGTCCGTGGTGAGTGGACCATCACCTTAGAGGATGTCTACCACATTCTGGGGGTCCCGATCATCGGGAGGTGACTTACACTAGAGACAGCAGGCTCCCGGGCACAGATTGCACAGTGGGCAGCATATATGGGAGATGCAGTCATCTCCATGGGGTCGAAGAAGGGGGTGAGAGTTCAATCCATTCCTTCTTTGCCTATCCCCGTATTTTGACAGGCCATCATGGGGATCCTTGCCTCGAGATTGATCAGGGACAAGGGAGGGGACACACTGTTATATTGCTGGGCCCCCATCATTACACAGATAGAGGGGCATGGCCAGATATACGCCTGGGGTGCAGATATTCTGGGGACCACCTACCATGATCTATATAGGGTGGTCCGTTTACAGGGATAGTCATTGAGCCACCCAACTCTAGTCATGAGTTGGGTGTATGAGCATTTTGTCCCTTATGGCAGGGGTGTGGAGGTGGCAGATCCTGGGGCTGTGAGGGCAGCCAGATGGACGGACATGTCGGTGCTCAGAGCACCTCATCAGCCAGTTGCCTCCCTTACTACTGCAGATATGGAGGCGACACCGTACCAGCTTATGGCCGGCATATGGGGCGAGGAGACTCTTACCCTGATCTCCTGCTCCACCACAGGGCAACTTATTGATCGAGTGGGACAAGTGGAGGTACATCCCTTCGGCCGGGTTCCTCAGTAATTTGGTCTTCCATACGTGGGTATGCTTCCCCCAGTGGCACCAGTTTATAGATCAGTTCGCGAGGCCAGAGGGGGGGCCTAGAGGCCGAGGTTGGACAGTGATTACTCCTGGCATTCCTATTGCAGCCAGGAGGATAGTTCGTGCTAGAGGGAGAGCCGGTGCGCCTCGGGCACCTTTGCTTCAGATTGCTGCGGGTCCTGCTCATAGCAGCGATGACCCCATAGATATTGACTCTGACTCCGAGGAGTTTTCAGAGGGAGGGACAGAGGAGGAGACCGAGGACAGCGATCCTGAGTGGCATGACACTCAGGATATTATGCAGGCAGAGAGGGCTGAGCAGAGCACAGAGAAGGACACTCTAGTTTCAGAGGAGCCACTCTCTCAGGGCCATGGTGGAGAGGATGAGTCAGTTGCAGGGCGACATGTTGCCCCTGCCACAGGAGCAGCCCCTCAGTCGGCAGCGGCATCCGCGGCAGGTGCCAGTCCCAGCGACCCATCTTGGATGCCTGGGGATCCAAGTAAGTTACCCTTTCTCCCTTTTAATGTTTATTTGTAGGCTCTCCTTAGTTGCTATTGTTGTATCTTTTAGCCTCTTGCTTGGTTTCTGATTCATTTTTCTCCTTTTTTTGCAGAGACTGTTGACGAGTGGCGGGATTTGATCCGCAGGGTATGTACCGATTCCCTGATGATCCCCATGGATAGGACCCGTGCGGAGCTATCCGTAGATGCCGGGGAGCCCTCAGCAGCCGGTAGGCATACTGATGTCTTTGCTCCCATTTGGCACGTGGCCAGGATGGTGTCGACCCTCCGCACAGAGTTAGCGGGCTACAGGACGGCTGAGCACCTCATGAGGAGCCATTCTCGTGGTGAGACTGTGGCTGCCCCTCAGGACCCTGAGCCCTCCGTACATTCAGAGCGCCGGCATAGCCGGAGTCCTAGGCGTGGGCGTGCACCTTCGGAGGGGTCGCGTAGGGACTGAGAGGCCTCTTGGCCCTCATGTACTTTGTATTATATATTCTTTGTATATCACGGGCTCTTTGAGCGTTTTGACCATGCTTAGAGCATGATGGCATTGTATATAAACATTGATTATTTATATATATGCATTCGTTTTTGGATCAAAAGCTTGGCACTCATGTTTTCCTTTCTATTTCCAGTTTCCTTGTGTATACTACGATGTATGTTTATATGCTTTTTAGAATGTATGCAATGGAGAACAGATGATGCAAATGTTTTCTTTCTTTTTGTGTTTCATGATGCTGATACATGATATTGCAGATATATTGTGATTTTGAATCTTAGCTTCTGTGAGCAATTTGGATACCTCATGTTTGTTTTGCAAAGTGATGAATATAACCAGTACGATGAACAGATTAAATTGCCCCATTCCTAACTCCACGCAACTAGTAAGATGCGAGGGCTCATCACCGAGAGTCAAGAAGGGTGCAAGTTATGAGGTGTAGCTGAAATGATAGTGATGAAAGACAGACAAAGCTTTGGCGGAACCAAATTGGAAGCTACAAGCTTACTCTACCCGAATGACTTCATAGTTTAGAATGCACTTGTTTTGCGGTTTATCCAGACTTAGACCCGTAGATGGCCACATAGTAGACAAGATCTGGGTTTTTAGGATTTTAATTCTTTTGGAATTTTGAACATCTGATTCATCCGTTTTGGACTCAAAGTTTGAATTGTTTGTTTGTGACCTTTAACGCTTGCTTTGTCAAGAGGACCCCCTTATACTTTTCCCCATGCTACTAGTAAGAAGCGTGGGTTTATCACCGTGGGCAAGGCATAGGCGAGTAAGGGCATTTCCATCCTTTCCCAACCCTACGTCACTAGTAAGAGACGCAAGCTCATCACCGAAGGTTGGTGGGGCAAGGAAATGTGTAAAATTAAAATTTTCTGTTTAATCAGTTGTTGACTTGCTTATTTGAGTAAAATGTCAGTATGTGCTTATTTCCAAAGAGACGTATATATGGGATAGATGTGACACCATGAAGCTTCTAGAACAGACCATAGGCAAGACACCTATCCTAAGAAGAAATCAAAGTGAGAATAAACTTGCAGATCTTGGTATGGTTACCGTTAAGACTTTGTCATGTTTGACTTTATTTGATAAAAGATTCCGAGATGATTCGATGATATATGAAGATGGAGAGGTATGATTAAAGAGCTTTATGCCAACAACATCATGAGTTTGTAATGAATTGCTTTGAGAATAGATTCCTTGATCACAATTTATGTAAGAAACAAGTGGACAAAATGATCTTAATCTGTATGAAGATGCAATGTAGATAATTATACAAGTAGTGCTAGTTGCTTATGCGTAGAACCGCTTGAGGTGCAGGGAATTGACTGTTTCACCAAATTCCTCACCTTCTAGCGTACATAAGAGGTAAGCACCATTTCCGTAGTCCTTCATGACTCGGTATGGGCCCAACCATTTGGGCCGGAATTTCCTTCCTTCGCCGGTCTTCTTGTCGATCCGGCTGTCTAGTCTTAGAACTAGATCACCTTCGTATATATCGCGTTCATAGACCTTCTTGTTGTACTGCCGGCACATTCGGTCAGCATAAGCTCTATGCCACTGCTCAGCATCTAACCTAGTTTCATCTAGGCTTTCTAGTTGAGAAAGACGTGCTTCTCTGTAAGCATCTTCATCCAGAATCCCTTGTAATGAAATGCGGAGACTGGGTATTTCGACCTCAAGTGGGAGAACTGCTTCTGCCCCAAATACTAGTGAGAAAGGAGTTGCTCCCATTGGTGTTCTTATTGAGGTTTGGTGGGCCCACAAGGCCGGATATAACTTCAAATGCCAATCTCGTTTGTTTTCTTTCACCGTTTTAAGGAGAATGGCTTTCAGTGTCTTGTTTGTCGCTTCAGCCTGTCCGTTGGCTTGGGGATAATACAAGGAAGCCGTATGATGGCTTATCTTAAATTTATTGCATAGTTCGTGAACCTCTTCATTCTTAAAAGAAGTTCCATTATCAGAGATAATGATTTGTGGGATACCGTACCTGTAAATGATTTGGTTCAAAATAAACTTGGCGATCACAGAACCAGGTACAGTAGTGAGAGGCATGGCCTCCACCCATTTGGTAAAATATTCAGTGGCCGTGATTATAAAATTATGGCCGTCTGTGGATGAGGGAGAGAATTTCCCTATTAAGTCAAGACCCCATGTAGAAAAGGGCCACGGAGTAGCGATTGGTTGCAGAGCTTGTGCCGGCATATGAATCTCATGGGAGAATTCTTGGCACTTATGACACCTGCGTACGAACTCTATCATGTCATGTTCTAGAGTGGGCCAGAAATAGCCCATTCGATGTATTTTTCGAGCAGTGGCGTGGCCACCGAAGTGGCCTCCACATATTCCGCTGTGAGATTCATGGAGAATCTTCTTGGATTCTTCCGTGTCGACACATCTTAGGAGCATTCCATCGAATGCTTTTCGATAGAGCACCTGCTCTATAATGACGTATTTAGCTACGATTATGCGTAACCGCCTTCTTTGTTGCGGTGTAACTCCTTCTGGGTACGTATGGTCCATGATATAATTAATGATATCAGTGTACCAAAGACACTCAGAGATAGAGGGTCAGGTTTCGATGTAGTATACGCACTCATCTGGAAAGTCTAAATCTACTAAATCACCTCCGTCTAATGGGTTGTCAGCTAACCAATCTGCGATGATTTGTCCCTTTAACTGACTTCTGATTTACAAATGTTAATTCGAATTCTCCCATTAAGGTTATAAAACGTCCAACATTTTTAGACAATGACCCTTGTGTGAGGAAAGTCCGTAAATGGTCCGTTTTTACCATGACCTTCGTTTCTTGATTCAGCATATAATGTCTTAGGCGTTTAGTAGCAAAGACTATGGCAAGGCATTCTCATTCTGCCTGTGTATAGCGTGTTTCATAGTCGAGTAGCGTTCGGCTGATGAAATAAATCACGCGTTCTCTCTTGTTATCGTCTTCTTGGGCCAACATACAGGCCAGCGAGACATTGGTAGCTCGTGAATATAGAATCAACGGGTGATCTAGCTTAGGTGGCATTAGCGTAGGTGGTGATAATAGGAAACACTTAACTGCTTCAAAGGCTTCATTACAGTCTTTGGTCCAATCAATGCTATAGTCTTTCTTGAGTAAATTGTTGATTGGATGAATGGCGAAGCTTAAGTCCGGGATGAATCTTCGGATTGCACCCAGCTTTCCGAGGAATGACCTGACTCCAGATTCATTTGAAGGTGGAACCATTTCGAGGACAGCCCGGATTTTGGTCGGGTCGACATCTATCCCTCGTGACGATATGATATAACCTAGGAGCTTCCCTCCCGTTACACCAAAGACGCATTTCTCTGGGTTTAGTGTGACTCCGTATTCTATTAGACGTGAAAGAATGACGCGGAGTACTTCGGGATGGTCACAACGCTTCTTGGCTTTAGCCAATAAGTCATCTACGTAAGATTCCATGATTTTATGAATTAGATCGTGAAATATGTATGTCATAGCCCGCTGGTACGTAGCACCGGCGTTCTTGAGACCGAATGGCATAACAACGTAGCAATAGGTTCCCCAAGGAGTTATAAACGTGGTTTTAGCTTGATCTTGCTCAGATATTCTGATTTGATTGTATCCCGAGAATCCATCCATGAGAGACAAAAGTTCAAAACCAGCTGTTGCATCAACAATAACATCGATGGATGGTAATGGGAAGTCGTCCTTAGGACATGCTTTGTTGATATCTCGAAAATCTATGCAGATGCGTATCTTTCCATTCTTCTTGAGAATGGGAACGATGTTAGATACCCATTGGGAGTAGTCGACTGGCTTGATGAATCCTACCTGAAGGAGTTTTATTACCTCCTCTTTTACCATGAGAGCTACTTTGGGCTTCATGGGTCTTGATTTTTGTTTAATTGGCTTTGCATCTGATTTAGTGACGAGGTTGTGCACCGCAATGTGGGGTGCGACTCCTGTCATCTCCTTATAATTAAATGCAAATGCCTTCTGATGTTCTTTGAGGATCTGAGTATGTATTTCTACTTCTTCTGGGGTTAACGAAGAACCTAGTTTCAATATTCTCGGTTCATCTTCTGTCCCGATGTTGACATCGATTGTCTCTTCGATCAAAGAGGCGTTACCCTCTTCGAACTCAGGTGGTGCTGGAGGTAAATCCAAATCATCCCCATTTTCTACTGCGTATATGCTAGGTTCCATTTGTGAGGGGAGATCCATCATGGGATTCCCGAAATAGGAAGACGAATGTGGAATTAAGGACAAATCTAGCATATGATAGGAGAGATGTAATGCCGCATAGGCATTTAAGTAATCCAAGGTAGCCACATCACTATCAATACGGTCTAAGACGGTAGATTTACTTTCGCTTGAAAGGGGATTTGTCGTTATTTTTATCAATGGTTCATCACGAATGGACACCGTGAACTGGGTATCTTCTAACTCATTACTTGGAGTAAAACGTGATGCTGAAGTTGCTATTGAATCGGCGAGAAGATTTTTCTCTCTCGGGATTGCTTCAATGGATATGAAGTTAAATGCCTTGCTTAAATTTAATACGGCTTCTTTGTAAAGCTGCAAGTGTTCGGCTTTAGTTTCATATACTTCAGAAACTTGATTTGCCACTAATTGCAAGTCTCCTAAGACTTTGATGTTATCAACACCAATTCTTTTGGCTAAGGTGAGGCCAAGGAGAAGGGCTTCGTACTCAGCACCATTGTTTGTGCATTCAAAATTTAACTTAAAGGTGAATGGGAGGACCTTCTCCTCGGGTGAAGTAAGAATTATACCTGCCCCCGCTCCATAACGGCATTTAGCTCCGTCGAAATGGAGAGTCCAATACCTAGTCGGGAGTATAGATGTTGGGGTATCTGCTGCGCTTGCACACTCTACTTCTACCATACAGAGGTCCTCTGCTGGAAGGGAACCAACACCTAGGGAACATCCTATGCCTACTGAATCAAATGGTAAGAACATTGGTGAATCTTGTTCTATTAACTCAACGATTTTTGCAGTAGTCCCTAATGATACCGTTTCTTTAGCTTTATCGTTAGGGGTTGGGGTTGTTTTGGCTATGCTGATAGCTTCAAGATCCGTTGTAGGTACCAACTTCTCCTCTGGTTTTGGGTCAGTAGGTTTATTAAGTTGGTTTGTTGGAAGTTCAAATTCTGAGTGTACACCTGGTCTTTTCTTTAAATCAGCTAGGTGCAAATCGAAAGGTTTTGGATCGCCTTTGGCTAAAAATACCTTTCCTAGATGCAAGAATCTTACTTCTTGAAATAACGTAGAAGGGATTGCCTTCATTCGGTGTATCCATGGTCGGCCGAGTATCATATTATAATTAGTTTCCCGATCTATAATATAAAACTCAGTTAGGATTGTTTTGGGTCCTAAGGTGACTGGCAATATTATAGTTCCTATCGAAGTGGCTTTAAGGCTATCATAGCCTCTCAATGTATTTCGAGTGGTGGAACAGTTTGTTTCCCCATATCCTAGTTTTTGGAGGAAAGAGAAAGGGACTATGTTAACTGCGGCCCCATCGTCAACCATTGCCCGTTTTACATAGTTATTATAAACCCATACTTGTAAGTGTAAGGCTGGATCACCTCGGCGTGCGATCTCAGCATCTGTGGGCATTTTACTTATTTCGAATATGAATTCGACATCCTTGTCCGGCTGCCCCGGAGGGTGGATATCAAAATCTACGTGATTTACTTGTGTTTCAGGAGGTGGAGTGATGTTAATTAGATGACCTAGACCTAATGCTTCTAAAAGAGCAGCTCTGTGAGGAGGAGAGTTCTTTAGTAAATCTAAAAATGAGATGTGCGAGAAGGTCTTTGTTAGGTCACTAATTAAATCATAGGCACCGATGGGTTTTTCTACTATCTGCTGACTCTTATCTGTTTCTGGCAGATGACTTGGGCTTGGTTGAGAGAAATACTCTCGTGTTCTTGTTATAGCTTCGATAGGTAGCTCAGCGTCTAGCTCTACCAAACTGACTATCTTGGGTCTCGGTTGACTTCCCAACTGTGGCGCAACTGATGGATTTAGTGAAGTCGAGGCTTCATGATCATTGTTTCCTGGTATTGCACCCTTGTTCGTCCCAGTTGGATTTAGTCTGTTATTATCATGATTTGGGAGTGGATCGTTAAAGATCTTGAGGGGAGCATTCTGAGGGGAAACTGCTCCTGCTAGCGTGTTTGGTGGTGATGACACGGGATCTGCCAAAAACAAATCTGTGAAGAACTGTCTTTGTTCTTCTGGTAAACGTTGCATGAATTTATTGTAGTCACGACACGTTCTAGTATCATGACCCCGAATTTTGTGGAAACCACAATAAGAATTGGGATTGTAATTCCTGTTTTGTTGGTTTGGTGTATATTGTGGCCTAAAATTCTGATCAAACTGTTGCCTATTAGGATTAAAATTTTGCATTTGTTGTTTCTGGCTTTGGTTTTGATAACCAAATGAGTTTTGTCCTGGCCCTTGTATAGGATTTCACCGTTGTTGTTGTTGTTGTTGTTGTGGATGGTTAAAATCCACTGTATTGATTGTCGGGGTAAAGTTATTGTTTCGTTGGTTGTTTGTTTGTGATGGAGTATTGACAACATTTACCTTCTTGGGCTGGTCGGTTACTCCATCCGTTGTTACACCCCGATTTTTGTTAAGGATTTTGGGTCCTTGATTAACGTTTGTGGTAGTGGGATAATTTGTAGCGTTCTGATTGGGGGTGATTAACCTCCCGTTTGCACCATATGTTTTACGGCCACTATCTATTGCTGCTTGGTCTATTCGAAGAGCGCTCTCAAGTACTTCATCGTAAGTTCTTAGTGGGAACTTCTGGACTTCTTCCTTCACCTCTTTGCTGAGAGAATGAAGGAATAAATCACATAGTTCCATCTGATCCATGTTTGGAGCACTTGCCGAGGAATAAAGGACTGTACGCCACCTTTGGATGAAATGGGCGACAGATTCGTTGTGTTCTTGTTTGATGTGTAAGAATTCCCTGATTCCTGTTCTCAATAGTTTGTTCATGTCGAATGCCTTAATGAATTCTGATACGAGTTGTTTAAATGAATGGATGGAGGCCTCAGGTATTCTATAATACCAGTCAAGAGCAATGCCTTCCAAGGTTTTAGGGAATATTTTAGCAACAACCCCATCCCAAGGGAGTAATTCTCGTATGGCTGTAGCGTAAGCCTTGATATGCGCGTTTGGATCTCCCTCGCCTTTGAACTTGGGTAAATCGGGAAGGGGTCTTGGAAGCATGACGCTTCGTATGGTGAAATCTAAGGGCTCTTTTAAATATTCTGAGTAAGTCCCTATCGCATATGTTTCAACCATTGATGGTGGTTGCTGAGGGAGTGGTGGTGGGATGGGTTGTTGATATGGCGCAGCGTATGCATTGGCAGGGGCATAGGGAAGTCCCTGTGTTTGAGCAAAAAGGCCGGGAGAGGAGAACATATCTCCTTGTGGTGATTTGGAGTACATGTTTAAGTATGACGGGGTATTGTCTAGTAATGGATTGTTTGATACTAGACCGGGAGGAATAGTGTTAGAGATGATGGGCCTTGTTGGCGTTTGTTGTGGATAGTGAGGTGGCATGCCTAACGTGCCTACTCCTGTGAGGAGATCTACCTGGCCAGGGTGGTATGGAGGGTTGGAACTTCCTGCTTGAATGAACGAGAATTTTGACTTGCTTGAGCAAGTTCTAACCCTCTCACTTTTTCTACTAACGTTGAAATGACTTCATTTGGTGAAGTCACGGTGCTTTGCCTGAGCGGCGTTTGTTGTATACCCTGGTGTTGTATAGGCATGTGATATCCTGTCATGAACTGATCGCTATCTTGCCAAGTTTCTCCGAGAGCATTTCCTATATGCAGTGGCATAGAGGTATTTTCTTGAAAAGAGACCTCGGGTTGTATTTGTAAACCTCCTATAGGTGGGTACATACCCCGAGAATGTTGTTCACTCCTAGGATAACGTATTGACCGTTCATCATCTAAGACCAGATATGGGTCTGATTGTCTACTAATTTGTGGTCTAAGTAGCATCTGAGGAGACGAACCAGATTCTCCGGTAAACGTCATATTGTTCGAGCCTGAAGGCTCTGTTTGTTGCGTTCGAGGGGGTTGATCTAACTCCCCCGTTTGAAAAGACGAGTTATATCTGTTTCTTGGGGTTTGTGTTGACAACTGATTAGTTGAATAGTTGTCACCCCATACTGAGAGTGAGGGTGATGATTGTCTATTCAGTTGGGCGTAGTATGCCTCAAGACCCAAGAGGGGTCTGCCATATTCATCGAATCCCGACATATTCGGGGGGTATATGAATACCCGCAGAATAATGGGAAGGAACGAAGGTGATTTGTGAAAGAACACGTGATACTATGACTCCGAACGAGAAAGTAGGAAGTTTACGTCAGCTTCACTAATTTTGTTTGCTTCACGTCGGGTTCACCAATTTTGTACGCCGGAAAAGCGACAAGCGAGCGTGGGAATCTACAGGTAACTCTTCCGCGTACCCGACCTCCCGAGGTCGTGCCGAGACAGCCGGTGGGGATGGAATATTCATGGGATGCAGACAGACTAGTTAGGCAATCTAATGTCTTCGACACGCACTAGTGGAATTTGTGAATCTAAGGCAAAGAAGGCCCTTCTAACCTGGACTGGTGTGATAGATCGATCGGCAAGGATGACTGCTCGAAGGCTCCAATCAATATCGAGCTCTGGCGTGATTCGATCTATGGGTTGTGGAATACGTGGGAAATGACCTGGGATAGTTTCGTGTATGTCTCCAGATAAGGTCATATGGTGGATGGTGGAAACAATTGACTCTACGGATGATTCTCTGGCCTAGTCCAGAATTCTCTAGCTTCGTTAGCCGCTATATCTAGTAAGGACAATTGTTCGATGATGATGGGTGGAAGTGGAGTGGATTGGAATACTAGTGTGCGTAGGCCAATGTTTATATCTGATTGACTTATGGATTCGTTAGGCTGTGGGACTTGTGGGTCACAACCGTAGACTCTTGGTTGTTGCGGTTCTGTTATGGTCATATACGAAATCAAGTCCTGATTCCTAGTATCCAGTAATCATATGCTTTCTCAGCTTCTATGTTTAGGACCAACAACTGCGTGATTTTCTCAGAATATCTCACAGGCGTTCGTGCAACCTGGATCCTTAAACTAGTATCTATGTCTGTGAGAGTGTCTCCTGCGCCTGGCTGTGGGACCAAAGGATCACAACCAAAGGTTTGTTCTCTTTCGAACCCTTCTACAGTCATGTGAATGTTTGCCTAGGGTAATCTGTAGTTTGGTTGATTTGACCAAAACGTGTGTGCTTGGTCGTCTTCTATATTTAACCCTCTCAACTGAGAACTGATCAGTTGTAAATCTGTTGTTGTTTGGAAGACTTGTATTCTGAGATTTTGGTCTATGTCAACTATTGCTGTGACGAGGTTTGGTTGAGGCACGATTGGCTCAAATATGTATTCCCTGGGCTCCTGAGGTCCCGTGATTGTCATACAAAATAAAATGTAAATCTAACTGTAATAAAGCAAATTCTAACTACATGGAATAAAACTAAAACATATATAACTTCTATTTTTGTATTTTAACTTTATGAGAAGAAAAGCAGCTATTTTAGGTATATCTAGAAATAACAACTAAATAACAATTTAAAACAAACAAAATAACCGAGTGTAGTTATTTGTCTGTGCAATTTGTAGATTTATTCTAAATAATGCAATAACTTTCCTATCTATCTGCAAGATTCTCGATCCTACCTCAGAAGTGAGGAGTGAATCATAGTTTCTCAGAAACTATCAATCCTCACAGCTTCCCTGGCAATATCGAGAATAGAAATTTACTGAAATGAAGCAATTAACTACCTTATTTGATATGATTCTAACTAGAACTTTGAAAGCTAGAACCTGGATTCCGCAGAACAGTGGCGAATCCGATGGTGTATGTGATCTTGTCCCCTTAGTATGATCTCCTTGTTCTTTCGTGTTCACATGGATCCAGAAAAGCGTGTAATGCCAGCATCGACAGAAATAGATATTGGGACAAGGACAGCTCAGAATGCAGACTGAAAATGCGAGTAGGAGAGGGATAGCGCAAGAGTACAGAGCTTGGCTTATGCAATTCCTAGCGGGATTTTACTGCGAGTCATGCAACATAAAGCGACCAGAACCTTGAAACTACCCTGTTTGAAGAGCAAAACCTGCAACTTTAATGGCTTCCTAAGCTATTCTACTTCAATGGAATGGGTAAAACAACAACACTGTTTGCACAAGCTGGATATGTGGCTTACCAACAGCTGGACAATACTAAATAAGCATGCAAAGGATTAAAGCTATGGCTCTAAACAGAACAAAAGACTGAACTATGGAAAATGAGAGCTGAAAGTGAAATGAACTCAGGCAAAATGGTTGGAGACTACAACAACAAGCTGGATATGTGGCTTACCAACAGCTGAAATAAGGCTAACCAAGCATGCAAATGAACTAAAACAAGTGGCTCTAAGCAAAATTATAGCTAAATCTAATGCAAAGAGAAATTCAGAGACAAACTTCAGGCCATTTGTTTGTGCACAAACCATTTATTTATAGCTTTCATTCACCCAAAGATCAAAACCAAACTGAACTCTAAAAACCATAAACAATGGCCAAACACTATTCCAGGGGACCAAAAACATAAATGCATGCCCAAGTCGGCAAGGAAAGCTGGTGAAACGTTGATCTTTTACGTGAGTCGCGTCAAAATGCTTTCTGGAAAATGCGTGCAGGACCGCCGCTCTGAGCAGGGCGGCGGTTACAGGACCGCCGCCCTGATCAGGGCGGCAGGGCGCCACCCTGCAGTTTTTCGTCACTGAAGATCAAAAGGCCAAGGAAAGAGGGAAAAAGGGGAAAACAAAGGGCACGGGGCTAAGCGGGGCATGCGGGATGTTAACGCATACTCCGAGGGCTTTTCCGGATCCCGAACACCTTGCGAAGAGACCTGTATCATCATTGGGGAGCTTGTTACACTGTTCTGGCAGTACAGTACCTTACAATTTTGGGTTATATATATATGTTTTTTGTACATGTGATATGTTGTCATATTGAGTAAACCTAGAAAATTGAACTAATTTTATGATCATATGGTTATTGAGGAAATTGTAAATGATGTCGTTACTTGCTTGATGATGTTTTGATTTATATATATAGATGACTTTGGATTATATTGTATAATTATTTTGGATGATTTGATGCAGGCCACAAGGCCGAAGGAGGTATTTGTGTTTTTCAAGTAAACATGTCACAACAAACATTGGGGGATTGAAGACCAACCACAATGGAATCCTAGATAAATTCAGCAAGGGTCACAATGGAAACGTGTATTTGTTATGTGTGTGTGTTTTTGAATTGATGTTAGGGGTCCCCATGGGGGGGAATCACCTTCGAATGTGACCAAGGGGTTATGTGTATTCTTTTATTTAGTTCCTTTGTTTAAATTTAGTATGTGGATTTTAGTGATGTATTTTCCCCTTTATTATTTATTTTATTTGTCTAGATTAGTGAGTAATCATGTTGTTAAATAAATTAAAATGGGTCAAAATAATGCATTTATTAGAGTTGATGGCTCTTGGATTATGTGTTGTAAGTAATGTGTAAGTAGCTTTGAGTGTGAAACACTCCACCTTCCTTTTGAAATTCAGATCTGTCCTTAGGGGCTGATTTTGGAGGCTTGTGGGACAAGTTAAACTTGTCCCACACCTCTTAAATTTTCACACCAACCCTACCTATGGGGTGGGGAGTAAAAATTAGGCCTTATTATGTATTTTGAGAAGACAAATTGTAAGTTTTTATTGCACCTTCTTGCATGAAATTAATTTTGGTCCTTGGGGTGTGGACTTGGATTGTGTGTGTAAGTAAAATGTCATTTATTCACCCACCTTTTTAATTGTGCTTTGGAGTTTGAAGTTGACTTGTGAGGTGGAGTGGAGGATGAGTGATGTGGCATCCTACATGGAGCCACCTCATCCTCCTCTCTCCCTTTTCTATTTATTCAAATTCTTTTGCTATTTTGGGGGTTACTGGAGGGGGTTACTTCATTTGGTGACTTCATTTTTGGTTACTTGGTTTTGAGCTCTTGTAATTTGGAAGAGAGTTAGAGATTTTTTTGAATGCTTGTGGATTGTTGGAGCTTTTGGACTATTTGGATTGGAAAAATCTTGTTGTTGAACCTTTGGAGAAAACTCTACCATGGAGAGGTAGGAGCTTGGCTCTTTATAATGTTCTCCTTTTTTTATGCATATGTGAATGCTTGAATATTTTGGTATGTTGTTGGCTGGTTGGGTAGATTGCCTAGGTATGGTGTAGGAGAAGACTATAGGGATCTCTTGTGGGGAGGCATAAGAGTTTTGGGGAGGTATAAGTGTTATTGTGGAGGGAGTTTGGGATTGGGTTCCACCTTGTAAAAGAAATAGCTTGCATTTCTTTACTCATTATGGGGTGCCATAAGAGTGTGGAATGGAGGTATAAGAGGTACTTGGGGAGAGGCATAAGGGGGTTTTGATGTGGATATGTGAAGATAATTACTTGGGGGAGGCATAAGGGCAAGTAGGGGTTTTGATTATATATATATATATATATATATATATATATTGTATATTGGTGGGTTTATTTTAAGGTGGACACCCATTTCCCCATTGGGAGGTATAAGCAAGCTTCCCCCATAGGTCTTGCTCCTTTGGCTTGTGCATGATGAAGCCAGAGTATTGGTTGTTGTTCTTCCTATGGTTGTAAACTGCAGTATGTATTTGGACTGTGTTCTATTTGTGTAAATTATTTTTGTGTTGTGGAAGCCAGTTTGTTGCCATGAGTTGAAATACATTTCTTATTGCTTTGTGGTTGGGGCTCAGGGGCCAATGAGGAGGATGAATTCTCCTCTTCATTGGAATTCTTGGTTGGGTGGAGAGCATTGCCTCTCCTCTTTTTTGTTGTGATCAAAAGATATATGGTGGATCTTCTTGTTGTTGTTCTGGAGCTGAGGATGAAGACAAATTTTGCAGTTTCTCCTTGGGTTCCTTATTGTGAAATTTCCCACTTCAAGTGGATGGCATTGTAACATTATTTGTGGTGGAAAGTTGCTCTATTTTGGAAATGGAACCTACATTTGAATGTGAGAGATGTATATTCTGTAAGTTGTATTTGATGAACGAAAAAGGAAGTTGTAAAATAATTATTGGAGTTCAATAGAAGTTGTTTTAATTACCACAAATGGTATGGTTTTCATTTGAAATATGTGTTTGAAATATATTGTGAAATCTCTGTTTGAAAATAAATAAATAAAAGAAATTCGTATGAAGAAATATTACATTCTCTGTTTCATTCGAAATGCATGTTTTGAAAGTAGAACTATATTTTGGGTTTTCACATGGATTGAAGTAAAGTTAAGAATTGTAAAATTGGAATGGAATGAACTTAAATATTTAAAGTATGATAACGAAAAGTAGATCAATTCGGGCTTAAGTATGTTTTTCCATTTGGATTCTTTGTAAAGCCTGCAAATAAATATTAGAAAATATACAAAGTACTCTGCAACTTGAAAGACAAAATGAAACCTTGGAATGAACTAAGGATGAATAAAGGACATCATAAAACAACTGCATTGCCCTAGTAATTTATTTAGAACTCTAGTAATCAGGCAAAAGGCATAATAATGCCATTTCACAGAAAAGAAAAGAAATTCATATTGAAATCTCAACACTAATCAATTAATCCTTGCAATCCATTAGAAATATTTCAAGTACATTTCTCCACATCTGTTTGGGGTGTTGAAGGAGAAAGAATAGCGAATTAGACCAATTCTGGCAGTTGAAAAAGTTCAGTTCATATTTTTATGGCAGGAAAGACGTTTTCTTAAAATTCACCCATCTAAGTTTGATGAAAATGAATTTTGAAGTTTCCCATGCAAAGTGGAGTTCCAGCCCTTTCCAAAAAGTCCTCATTTGCCCAAATCCAAGCTTCCAGTCAAAAGTAATGGCCTTCTGAAATTTTTTACTTTGGTTGGTTTAAAAAAAACTAACTGTAAAAAAAAAAGAGAGGAAATTTTTGCAAATCAGATCCATCAGCGCAAAAATTACATAGGGTACTTTTTTAAGGAATGCAAAAAGTCACAAGTTCCTTCCCTTCCCCACAACCCCGCATCCTTCGCTTTTGAAAAAAAAATTACTTCCGCGGGTTCGCAGGCCTGCACCTTCAAACTCTACCTTTTTGAAAAAGGGATGTCCATCTTAAGTCTCCCCCAGCCGGCCTGCCTTTGGGAAAATTTTCTTCCCTAGGCCCGCCTTTTGGGAAAAATTTCCTCCCCAGGTCCGCTAGCCTGTAACTTAAGAAATATGAAGAGTTAGGAGGACTTCTTTATATCATTGGAAAGGGGAAGAAATTTCCTATCTAATGGAAATGTTTTCTGGAAACCTTAAGTGCGTTAAATATGTGAAAAATTAGGTTGAAGTGCAAAGATGAGTCTGAGAGTGGGTAAGTGGGAAATTACCCCTTTTTAACTTACATGAGTAACTCTAAAGCATGGGTTGACCTTTTTGAAGGGTCATGCTAGGGGAAAAGAGAATGTTTTTTTCCTTCTAACCCATGTAAATAGGACCTTGTTTATTGTTTAGACATAGTAAAATTAAATACCTTGGGCATTTAATTGTTTTGGCCCCTTTGACCCTCTAAAATTAATTAAGGAACATTTAAATATAGTTTTAATTTAATTATTTATTAAATTAACACCTAAGAGAAATTTAACTATATTGGATTAATTACACTCATTAATTTTGTGATGTGGATTTAATATTTGTTATAACGGGAAAATTTTATTTATTAATTATAATTGACTTTGAATCTTTGCTGTGACAACTGTTTCTTAAAGCCTGGTAGTGGTCACGCTTTTCAAAAAAATAAAATTATTCCATAATTTTTCTATCTAAACCTAGGTTGTTCTTGGGTCTCGAGTGGTCATTTTAGTGGGCATTACACACATGAGGTCTTTGGAATCATATCAAGTTAGTAATTATACCAATGCAAATGGAATTTGGCATTGGACTCATTCTTAATCCTAGCCCATCTCTATGGAAAAAAATTTACAATCATAGCATATAAATTATGACAACTCTATAAATTATAATAAAAGAGAAATAGAGAGAGACAGCAGTTAATATTCTCATAATATTATGAAGAACTTATTCCTTTGGGAAATGGGTTTGCCCTTTAAAAGATATTTTCTACCTATGGTCCATGTAAAAATCCCTAACAACATGTCTTAGGGAAACATACCTCTTATACCTGTCAATCTTCTAGGCATCCCTCACATTCATTAAAATACCGTTTGATTCCATTTAATCCAAGGTTAGTCCAACCTAACTTATTTAAAACTAAATTATATGTATGAGGTTCATGACTTATATGAAAAAAATTGATTAATCTAAAACATTAATCAAGTATACACTTACTCTTGACTCAAGCATACATGCCTACAAATTAAAACTAAAGGTTTTAAAAGTCTAGCATATTGTACCTTTCCATGGTTTAGGAGATTTATTTGTTTAACTATCTATGGCTGTTAAATGTCTTTGATACTCTATTATAGTATGATGTTAGATGTTGGATCATGGATTATTGTTGACCTTGATTCAGTTATGATGCATGATGATTATTAGAGACATTTTGGATATTGATGTGATATACTGTTTGACATGGTCATATTATGGATGTTGTTCGGACATGTGATATTTGGATATTGTGAGTAGACCTAGAAATGGAAATTATTTGATGTTGATATAGTTGTTGAGTAAAATTGCAAATGATCTTGTTGGTTGCTTGGATGTTGTTGTGATTCATATATCTAGATGATTTTGGAATTTTATTTATATTATTTTGGATGTTCTGATATGGCCATGAGGCCGAAGGAGGTATTTGTGTTTTGCAGGTTAAAATATCACAACAAACATCAGGGGATTGGAGACCAACCACATTGGAATTCTAGATGAATTCAACAAGGTCACCATGGCAACTTGTATTGTTTGTGTGTGGTTGTTTTGTTAGGGGTTCCCATGGGGGGGATCACCTTTAAATGTGACCAAGGGGTTATGTGTATTTATTTATTGGTTCCTTTGTTTATGTTTGCATGTGTTTATTTTGTGGTGCATTGACCCTTTCATTATTTATTAAATGATGTGTAATATTGTGAGTAATCATGTTGTTAAGTTAATTAATTAAAATATGTCATAAGAAAGTAATTAATAGAGTTGTTGGTCTTGAATTAAAGTGTTGTAAGAGATGTGTAAGTGATGTGTAAGTTAACTTTTGAGTGTGAAACACTCCACCTTCTTGGAAATTCGAATTTGTCCTTGGAGGCTGATTTTGGAGGCTTGTGGGACAAGTTAAACTTGTCCCATACCTCTTAAATTTATTTACCAACCATACCTATGGTTGGAGAGTTGAATTTAGACTTTTATAATGCTTTTTGAGAAGACAAATTGTAAGTTTTATTGCACTTTTCTTACATGGTTTAATTTCAGTCCTTTGGGGTGTGGGTTGGATTTGAGTGTGTAAGTAAACTGTCATATTATTCACCCACCTATTTATTATGCATTGGAGAATGAAGTTGACTTTTGGGTTGGGGTTGAGGATGTGTGATGTGGCATCCTACATGGATCCACCTGATCCTCTTCTTTTCCCTCTTCTATAAAATTTGAATTACTTTCCTTGTTTTGGGTTACTTCACTTTTGGAAACTCCTTTTGGGGGTGAATTCTTTGTTGTTTTGGAGCTCTTGCTTTGGAGAAGTTTTTGAAAGATTGTTGCATGCTTGTGCTTGGCTGATTTGGATTGCTTGCATTGGGATAAAGCTTGTTGTTTTGGAACTTGGAACAACTCCATCATGGAGAGGTAGGAGCTTGGCTCTTGTAATGCTTCTCTTTTTGTTTATGAAATTGTTATTGTTGTGAATGTTTTGGTATGTTTGTGGGATGTTGGGTAGATGGCCTAGGTATGGTGTAGGAGAAGACTATGGGGTTCATTTTGTGGGAGGCACAAGTGTTTTGGGGAGGTATAAGTGTGGAGGGAGTTGGGATTTGGGTTCCACCTTACAAAGAAATAGCTTGCATTTCTTTACTCATTATGGGGTGCCATAAGAGGTTGGGGAGGCATAAGGAAATGTGAGGAATAAGGGGTACTTGGGGGAGGCATAAGGGCATGTCAGGGATTTGATATACTATATTTTGGTGGTTTGAAATCAGGTGGTGATACCCATTTCCCCTTTGGGAGGCATAAGTAGCATCCCCCATAGTTTCTTGCTCCTTTGGCTTGCTTGATGAAGCCTTAGTGTTGTTTGTCATGTTTTAATGTAGTTGCAAACTACATTCTGTTTGGACTGTGTTTTAAATGTGAAATTTGCATGTGTGTTTGTGGAAGCCTGTTGTTGCCATGAGTTGAAACACATCTTTTATTGCATTGTGGTTGGGGCTCGGGGGCCAATGAAGAAGGATGGCTTCTCCTTGTCATTGGATGTCTTGGTTGGGTGGAGAGCGTTGCCTTTCCCCTGCTCTTGTTGTGATCAAAATTGGAAGAATGATAAATCTACATGTTGTTGTTCTGGAGCAAAGGAAAATGAAATAAAATAGTTGACAGTCCCTTGTTGAGATAAATCTTATTGTAACCTTCCCACTTGAAGTGGATGAACTTGTATATGTTTTGTAATGGAAATATGTTGTATTGAATATGAAAGTTGTAATTTTGAAATATAAAGAGATATATACTTTGTTTTTTTTGAAAGAAAGAGATGTATTTTGTATATTGTATTTGAAAATCAATGAAAAGAGAAGTTGTAAAAGAAGGAAATCTTGTCTTTTGAATAAAAAGTTGCATTCCTTTCCAAAATTGGAACTACTGCTATTTAAAATCTGAGTTTTAAATGTATTTGAAATCTCATTTTGAAAGGAAGAAATGCGTGTGAGGACAATACAAAACTCTGTCTTTTGAAATGTGTAAAATTTGAAATCAGAATTACATTCTAGTTTTGAATAGTTTGACTTGAATCAACTAAATGTATTAGATTGGAATTGGAATGTATTCTAATACTTGGAAGAAGAAAATGGCAAATAGATCCTTTAAAATTTGATCTCTGTTTTGTATTTTCAAACTGGCAAATACTTTATCCAAAAATGCACAGTTCGAACCTGCAACAAGGAAATAACAAATTAAACATTAAATTGAAGTAATATGCCCTAAACAAATTCAGTTAGGACAAAAACACTTAAGGAATTTCTTAGAAATCTTAGCAAAATCGGGCTCAAACCGTTTTGTTGTCGTTTTGTTGTCAAAGTTGTATTTTTTTAAATTGGGAGTCAATCAAACAAACTTACCTTCCAAATCCATCCTAAATCCATCTAAGAACAATTCTCCATGTTTAATTGACATGTTGAGAGAGGAAGAAGATCAATTGATTAAAATTTTATAAGTTAAAATTTACCAGTTTGCCTTTTTAAAGCCTGCAGATCATTTTCATGAAATTGACCCCTTAAACATTATCAAAATGAAAATTTAATGATTCCTGTGCAAAGAGGACATCGAGAGATTTCCAAAAAGTCCTCGTTTTCTCAAAACCGAGTTCCCAATCAAAAGTTATGGCCTTCTGAAGTTTTCCTTCATTTGGCTTCAAAAATAATTCTAACTGTAAAAAAAAAAATGGGAAAATTTTCTAAGTTTTCTCCAAGCCCCACTGGCCCACAACCAATTTTGTTGCCACATGGCATCATGAATTTCCCTTGCAGCCACTCCGAGGAGCGGATCCCTTAAAAAAACTTAGCCTTCGAAAAAAATTTTTGGGAAAATTTTCTAAGTTTTCCTGGCCCCGCCGGCCCACAACCAATTTGCTGCCACATGGCCGTCACAGGGCCCGCAAGGATCCCTTAAAAAAACTTAGCTTTAAAAATTTTGGGAAAATTTTTCAAGTTTTCTCCATGCCCCACCCATCCCTGCAACCAATCAGGTGCTGCCACGTGGCATCACAAGGCATCGGGAGGAGCGGATCCCTTAAAAAAATTAGCACTTCAAAAAAAAATTTTTGGGAAAATTTTCTAAGTTCTCCCGCCAGCCCGCAAACAATGGATGGCTAACACATGGCACCTTTGGCATCGGCGGGGGCACAAATCATTTTGATCCCTTAGTTCTTTTTGGAAAAAAGGATAAAAGTCTAAAAATTCTCCGGTGGCCTGACTTTCCGCCAGAGTTGGGAAATGCCAACACGTGTCCTTTCGGGCTCGCGGGCACGCGGAGGCAAATCACACTTTTTCCCAAAAAGGGAAAAAGTGCTAAAGTTCTTCCCCGCTCTGCCAGCCCGCGCATGGGAAAAATTTTCTTCCCCACCCCACCGGTCCACATTCCTCCTCTGGGTGAAAATTCTCTCCGAAGTCCACAGGCCCGCGCATGGGAAAATTTTCTCCCCTAGGCCCGCAGACCCGCTCTTGGGAAAATTTTCCTCCCAAGGTCCGCCGGCCCATAACTTGAGAAATATGAGGAGTTAGGAGGACTTCTTTATATCACCAGAAAGGTGAGGAAATTTCCTATCTAATGGGAATGTTTTTGGGAAGTTTTGAGTGCATTAATTTTGAGAAAAATCAAGTTGAATATTTTAAGCCTGTTAGAGAGTGGTATAGTGAGAAATTACCCTCTTAACCTAATTGATTAATCTAACCCTAAGTTTGGACCTTGTGATCTTTTATAATTGTCATATTAATAAAACTATAAGCTATTAATAGTATTTGGCTTTGAAACTTGCTTGCGACAACTGTTGTCTTGTAACCTGGTTGTAGACTCTTTTAAACAAAAAAAAAATTATTCCATAATTTTCCTAACTAATCCTAGGTTGTTCTTGGGTCTCAAGTGGGTTGTTTTAGCGGGCGTTACACTTGGTATCAGAGTAGTGGTTCAAAATCTTGGGCCATTGGGCACACTAGAAAACTTGAGACATGAACTTTAAAACCTAGCACACTTTTAAATCTAGAAAACAACTTAGTTTAGAAATTACATATTTTAGTAAACACGGAAACTAAGTAAAACCTAGAATAAGGAGATAACTCTTGTTTTGCTCTGTGCAGGAGGTACAGACAAGATGAGGAGCCTTTTCACATAGACCTAGGCATACCACCTCCAGATCATGTTGTAGCAGCCATCCTACCACAGATTTTGCAGACTCTTCAGGATGTTAATGCCACTCTACGCGGAGGGACCGTAGGGGCACATTCAGTCAGACATGATAGGGTGACATCCATTGAGGCTCATGCATCTCCTCAGCACAACGAGGAGCATAGAGGAGAGAACTCCCATGTGGAGTTAGTTAGAGTAGAGTCACCATAGAGGGGACAGGGAGACCGGGTTTCAGGACATAGAGAGAGGTCTCAGAGCCCTAGGCTTAGGGATGAGCATGCAGAGAGGCCTAGAGGCCGTCAGACCACAGCTGCAGATCACATCAGGGAGATCCTGAAGCTTCAACCATCACATTATTCTGGTGACACAGGTGGATTTCAGGAAGAGGCCTGGTTGGTGAGCTTGAGCGGATGCTTCAAGCTCTATCCTTGTTCTAGCAACACGAAAGCTCATGTTGTGATCCATCTATTGAGGGATGGAGCTGGTGTCTGGTGGCAGACAGAGGAGCAGAAGCTCCATGTTGATTCTGAGACAGTTACCTGGGAGCTCTTTGAGGAGTGATTCAGGAGTAGATATTTGTCACGGAGGTTCTTACAGCAACAGATAGATGAGTTTCATGACCTCCGACAGGCATCTCTTACAGTAGCAGAGTATGAGAGTAGATTTCTGGATCTACTCCAGTATGTTGATTACATGCAGGATGAGTAGGTGTGGATCCACAGGTTCATCTGGGGCCTGAATCTAGACATTGGAGGTGCAGTATGGATTCATTGTCCACAGACATTAGCTGAGGCCGTGGAGAAGGCCTATATAGCAGAGGAGACTCAGGGAAAGACCCAACAGGCTAGAGACCGAGTCCAGAGCCGCATACAGCAGATGCAGGACAACAGATCAAGGGGGTCAGTACCTCTTCCTCATGGTGGATAGGGTTCAACACAGTCATCTTTTAGACCACAACAAAGTAGCAGTCCCCACCCACCTTATAGACCTCCACAGAGGTTTGATGCACAGAGAGGTCAGAGTATGGGGCCTCCTCCTAGGGGTCCCATCAGGACACAGGGTGCCCAGAGAGCTCACTCAGTAGGAGCTCACCAGTAGAGACCTCAGCATTCCACAACAGGGTCATCAGGATCCACACCACAGACCTCTAGAGTACCGACTGGAGCTGCTACATAGGGGAGAGGATCAGGTGGTTGTTTTGGGTGTGGTGTTACTGGACATTTTTGGAGAGACTACCCACAGAACCCTAATAACAAGGGTAAGGCACAGATCTCAGAGCCTACTGTTGGTGATATGGGGCATAGTCATAGGATGTACGCAGTGGTCGAGAACCACTAGGAAGAGCATCAGAGTATAGTTATTGAGACTACAGGTAACATTGGTGGTATTCCTACCTCCATTTTGTTTGATTCTGGTTCTTCTGATTCTTTTATTGCACCATCTTTAGTAGAGTGATGCAGGCTGGTGGCAGTTAGGCAGGGTCATAGTTGGGATGTTGAGATGGCTTCTGGAGCCAAGATCTCTGTAGACTCCTTAGTTAAGGAGTGTGTGGTGGATTTGGGACCTTTCACCACTACCTCGGATCTTCGTATCCTTCCTTTGAGCTCTTATGGAGTCATCTTGGGTATGGATTGGTTATCTGCACACAGAGCCAGAGTGGATTGTTACCACAAGATCATATCTTGTACAGATGATCTAGGAGTTGAGGTAGTGATAGCGGGGGTCAGGAGACCCATTTCTATTCACACCATCTCTGCTATGCAGCTTAAGCGGTGTGTGCGATGGGGTTGTCAGATGTTTGCTGTCACAGTTAGTGACCGATCAGAAGATGGGTCTAGTGGACCATCGCTAGATGACCATCCCATTTTGAGAGAGTTTGTAGATGTCTTTCCAGGGGAGCTACCGGGGTTACCACCCCCACGTGAGATTGATTTTCATATAGATCTAGTTCCGGGAGTAGAGCCTATCTCACGAGCACCTTATAGGATGACTACCCCTGAACTCTGCGAGCTCAAGTTACAGCTTGAGGGCCTTCTGGAGAAGGGCCTAATTCATCCTAGTGTATCCCCTTGGGGTGCATTGGTGATCTTTGTAAAGAAGAAGGATGGATCCTTGCGGTTGTGTATTGATTACCACTAGCTGAATAAGGTAACGATCAAGAATCGTTATCCCCTTCCACACATTGATGATTTGTTTGATCAGATGAAGGGAGCTTTAGATTTCTCTAAGATAGACCTTAAGTCAGGCTACCATCAGCTGAGGATTTCAGAGGTGGACATTCATAAGACCACCTTCCGTATGAGATATGGCCACTATGAGTTCACAGTGGTACCTTTTGGTTTGACTAATGCCCCCGCAGTATTTATGAGTTTGATGAATGGGGTATTCAGGACCTTCTTAGATCACTTTCATGCTCATCTTCCTTGATGACATTTTGATTTACTCACGTACGCGTGAGGAGCATGAGGGACACCTTCACCAGGTTCTTCAGTGTCTTCGGGAGCAGCAACTTTACGGGAACTTAGAGAAGTGTGCATTCTTTCAGACGGAGGTGCAGTATTTGGGTCATATCATTTCTGGGGAAGGTATCACAGTTGATCCTTCCAAGATTAGAGCTATTATGGATTGGCCAGCACCCACTACTATGACAGAGGTGTGCAGCTTCATGGGATTAGTAGGTTACTACATGAGATTTGTTCAGGACTTCTCTCAGATTGTGCACCCCATCACTTCCCTTCAGTGGAAAGGGAAGAAGTTTGTTTGGTCAAACCGGTGCAAGCAGGCCTTCAGGACACTGAAGGAATGTCTCACTACAGCACCTATTCTTACAGTGTTGGATCCACAGGGTGAGTTTTTTCATTTGCACAGATGCTTCTTTGGCAGGACTTGGAGGTGTGTTGATGCAATAGGGCAGAGTAGTCACTTTCGAGTCTCGTAAACTCAAGGAGTATGAGATTAATTATTTGACTCATGATCTTGAGCTTGCGGCAGTTGTGCACACTTTGGTTTGATGGAGGCACTTTCTTCTTGGTCAGAGATTCACACTCAGGACAGATCACTTGAGTCTTCACCACCTCTTCACACAGCCCAATCTCAATGCTCGTCAGTGGCATTGGATGGAGTTTCTTTGTGAGTATGATATGGAGATAGAGCATGTGAAAGGGAAGGAGAATGTGGTGGTAGACACTCTCAGTAGATGGAGACATGTGATTATGGCCACTTCAGTGGGCACAGATTTGTGGAGCAGGATTCTTCAGTAGCTTCCTCTTGACAGCTTCTACATTGCAGTTCGAGCAGAGATCGAGTCCCAGAGACCCCTTGAAGGGAAGTTTGATGGTTTCTCACTAGAGGCAGATGGCCTTCTTAGGCACAGAGGTCAGATTTATGTTCCCAGAGATGGAGGCTTGAGGTAGGACATATTGACAGAGGCACATCATGCACCCTATTCAGCCCATCTGGGGGTGAAGAAGATGCACGCTACTTTGAGACAGTTGTATCACTGGAGAGGACTTCACAGAGACATGGCTCAGTTTGTGTCACGCTGTTTAGAGTGCCAGAAAGTGAAGGCCGAGCATCAACATCCAGCTGGCCTTCTCTTTCCTCATGCTATACCAGAGTGGAAATGGGACACCATTTCCATGGACTTCATTGTTGGGCTACCGATGTCGAGATATCACCACGATGCCATCATGGTCACAGTTGATAAATTGACAAAAGTGGCTCACTTTTCTCTGGTGAAGACCACTTATACAGCTAGTGCAGTGGCATGGGTATATCTTGATGAGATTGTCAGGTTGCATGGGATTCCACGGAAGATCATTAGTGACCGTGATCCTTTGTACACTTCCCATTTTTGGACTACCATGCAGTATGCCCTCGGAACAAAGATCAATTTCAGTACAACATATCACCCCGAGACAGATGGATAGACTGAGTGGGTGAATCAAATTTTAGAGGATATGCTCAGGATGTATGTGATGGATCAACAGTCTAAATGGGAGGAGTACCTGTACTTGGTGGAGTTTTCCTACAATAATAGTTTTCAGAGTTCTATAGGCATGGCTCCTTTTCAGGCTTTGTATGGCAGAGAGTGCAGGACACCTCTTAGTTGGGACAGGTTAGAGGATAGGGTTTCTCTTGGACCAGCTTTGTTGCAGGACATGGAGCAGTAGGTGGTTTTGATCAGACAGAGATTACAGGAGGCACAAGACAGGTAGAAGAAGTACGTAGATCAGCATAGGACCGACCGTAGTTTTGATGTGGGCATGAAGGTGTTCCTTCGTGTCAGGCCACATAAGAGCCCTATCCATTATGGAAAAGGTTCTAAGTTAGCTCCTAGATTCATTGGTCCTTTTGAGATCTTGGAGCGTATCAGCCCCTTGGCCTACCATCTAGCATTGCCACCTAGCTTGTCTCATGTACATGATGTGTTTCATGTTTCAGTTCTTAGGAGATATATTGCAGATCCTTCTCATGTGTTAGATTGGACCTCATTGTAGGTGCAGGATCAGGGGCAGGTGATGGTGGAGCCCATTCACATCATAGATCACAGGACCCTGGGCCTTTGAGGTAGAGAGATTGATCAGGTCTGAGTGTAGTGGGACAGATATGATGAGACTGCAGCTACATGGGAGGATGCTACTTTACTACGAGTTTAGTTTCCACATTTGTTCCAGTGACTTCCAGGAGGAAGTCGAGTCTAAGGGGAGGGGGATGTAGTGCCCACTTCCCTTTGACACCTTTTGATACTGATCATGATACTGTTGATTATATTATGGACATGATTATGGACTTTATTATAGTATGATGTTAGATGTTAGATCATGGATTATTGTTGACCTTGATTCAGTTATGATGCATGATGATTATTAGAGACATTTTGGATATTTGATGTGATATACTGTTTGACATGGTTATATTATGGATGTTGTTCAGACATGTGATATTTGGATATTGTGAGTAGACCTAGAAATGGAAATTATTTGATGATGATATAGTTGTTGAGTAAAATTGCAAATGATCTTGTTGGTTGCTTGGATGTTGTTGTGATTCATATATCTAGATGATTTTGATATTTATTTATATTATTTTGGATGTTCTGATATGGCCATGAGGCCGAAGGAGGTATTTGTGTTTTGCAGGTTAAAATATCACAACAAACATCGGGGGATTGGAGACCAACCACATTGGAATTCTAGATGAATTCAACAAGGTCACCATGGCAACTTGTATTGTTTGTGTGTGGTTGTTTTGTTAGGGGTTCCCATGGGGGGGATCACCTTTAAATGTGACCAAGGGGTTATGTGTATTTATTTATTTGGTTCCTTTGTTTATGTTTGCATGTGTTTATTTTGTGGTGCATTGACCCTTTCATTATTTATTAAATGATGTGTAATATTGTGAGTAATCATGTTGTTAAGTTAATTAATTAAAATATGTCATAAGAAAGTAATTAATAGAGTTGTTGGTCTTGAATTAAAGTGTTGTAAGAGATGTGTAAGTGATGTGTAAGTTAACTTTTGAGTGTGAAACACTCCACCTTCTTGGAAATTCGAATTTGTCCTTGGAGGCTGATTTTGGAGGCTTGTGGGACAAGTTAAACTTGTCCCATACCTCTTAAATGTATTTACCAACCATACCTATGGTTGGAGAGTTGAATTTAGACTTTTATAATGCTTTTTGAGAAGACAAATTGTAAGTTTTAATTGCACTTTTCTTACATGGTTTAATTTCAGTCCTTTGGGGTGTGGGTTGGATTTGAGTATGTAAGTAAACTGTCATATTATTCACCCACCTATTTATTATGCATTGGAGAATGAAGTTGACTTTTGGGTTGGGGTTGAGGATGTGTGATGTGGCATCCTACATGGATCCACCTCATCCTCTTCTTTTCCCTCTTCTATAAAATTTGAATTGCTTGCCTTGTTTTGGGTTGCTTCACTTTTGGAAACTCCTTTTGGGGGTGAATTCTTTTGTTGTTTTGGAGCTCTTGCTTTGGAGAAGTTTTTTGGGAGATTGTTGCATGCTTGTGCTTGGCTGATTTGGATTGCTTGCATTGGGATAAAGCTTGTTGTTTTGGAACTTGGAACAACTCCATCATGGAGAGGTAGGAGCTTGGCTCTTGAAATGCTTCTCTTTTGTTTATGAAATTGTTATTGTTGTGAATGTTTTGGCATGTTTGTGGGATGTTGGGTAGATGGCCTAGGTATGGTGTAGGAGAAGACTATGGGGTTCATTTTGTGGGAGGCACAAGTGTTTTGGGGAGGTATAAGTGTGGAGGGAGTTGGGATTTGGGTTCCACCTTACAAAGAAATAGCTTGCATTTCTTTACTCATTATGGGGTGCCATAAGAGGTTGGGGAGGCATAAGGAAATGTGAGGAATAAGGGGTACTTGGGGGAGGCATAAGGGCATGTCAGGGCTTTGATATACTATATTTTGGTGGTTTGAAATCAGGTGGTGATACCCATTTCCCCTTTGGGAGGCATAAGTAGCATCCCCCATAGTTTCTTGCTCCTTTGGCTTGCTTGATGAAGCCTTAGTGTTGTTTGCTCATGTTTTAATGTAGTTGCAAACTCCATTCTGTTTTGGACTGTGTTTTAAATGTGAAATTTGCATGTGTGTTTGTGGAAGCCTGTTGTTGCCATGAGTTGAAACACATATTTTATTGCATTTTTGTTGGGGCTCGGGGGCCAATGAAGAAGGATGGCTTCTCCTTGTCATTGGATGTCTTGGTTGGGTGGAGAGCATTGCCTTTCCCCTGCTCTTGTTGTGATCAAAATTGGAAGAATGATAAATCTACATGTTGTTGTTCTTGAGCAAAGGAAAATGAAATAAAATAGTTGACAGTCCCTTGTTGAGTTAAATCTTATTATAACCTTCCCACTTGAAGTGGATGAACTTGTATATGTTTTGTAATGGAAATATGTTGTATTGAATATGAAAGTTGTAATTTTGAAATATAAAGGAGAGATACATACTCTGTTTTTGTTTTGAAGGAAAGAGATGTATTTTGTATATTGTATTGTGAAAGTCAACAGAAAAGAGAAGTTGTAAAAGAAGGAAATATTGTCTTTTGAATAAAATTTGCATTCCTTTCCACAATTGCAACTATTGTTGTTTAAAATCTGAGTTTGAAATGTATTTGAAATCTCTATTTGAAAGGAAGAAATGCGTGTGAGGAAAATATAGAACTCTGTCTTTTGAAATGTGTAAAATTTGAAATCAGAATTGCATTTTGGTTTTGAATAGTTTGATTTGAATCAACTAAATGTATTAGATTGGAATTGGAATGAATTCTAATACTTGGAAGAAGAAAATGGCAAATAGACCCTTTAAAATTTGATCTCTGTTTTGTATTTTCAAACTAGCATATACTTTATCCTAAATGCATAGTTCGGACCTACAACAAGGAAATAACAAATTAAACGATTTAATTGAATTAGTATGCCGTAAATGAATTCAATTAGACAAAACACTTAAGGAATTTCTTAGAAATCTTAGCAAAATCGGGCTCAAACCATTTTGCTGTCGTTTTTGTTGTCAAACTTGTATTTTTTTAATTGGAGTCAATCAAACAAACTTACCTTCCAAATCCATCCTAAATCCATCTAAGAACAATTCTCCATGTTTAATTGACATGTTGAGAGAGGAAGAAGATCAATTGATTAAAATTTCATAAGTTAAAATTTACCAGTTTGCCTTTTAAAATCCTGCAGATCATTTTCATGAAATTGACCCCTTAAACTTTATCAAAATGAAAATTTAATGATTCCTATGCAAAGAGGATGAGAGATTTCCAAAAAGTCCTTGTTTTCTCAAAACCAAGTTCCCAATCAAAAGTTATGGCCTTCTGAAGTTTTCCCTTCATTTGGCTTCAAAAATAATTCTAACTGTCAAAAAAAAAAAAATTTGGGAAAATTTTCTAAGTTTTCTCCGCAGCCCCGCAGGACCCGTAATTTTTGGGGCTTTAGATATTTTTGTGCTTCCACGTGGCATCATGGGGCGTCGGTGGAGGAGCATATCCCTTAAAAAAACTTAGTGCTTTAGAAAAATTTTGGGAAAATTTTCTAAGTTTTCTCCACGGCCCCGCCGGCCTGCAACCAATCAGGTGCTGCCACATGGCATCACGAGGCATCGGCGGAGGAGTGGATCCCTTAAAAAAACTTAGCACTTCAAAAAAAAATTTTGGGAAAATTTTTCTAAGTTCTCCTACCGGCCCGTCGACCCGTAGCCAATGGATGGCTGACATGTGGCACCTTGGGTCGGTAGGGGCACGGATCATTTTGATCCCTTAGCACTTTTTGGAAAAAAGGATAAAAGTCTAAAAATTCTCCGGTGACCTGACTTTCCACCAGAGTTGGGAAATGCTGACACGTGTCCTTTCAGGCTCGCGGGCACGTGGAGGTAAATCACACTTTTGTCCCAAAAAGGGAAAAAGCGCTAAAGTTCTTCCCCGCTCTGCCGGCCCACGCATGGGAAAAATTTTCTTCCCCGCCCCACCGGTCCGTATTCCTCCTCCGGGTGAAAATTCTCTCCGAAGTCCGCAGGCCCACGCATGGGAAAATTTTCTCCCCTAGGCCCGCAGACCCGCTCTTGGGAAAATTTTCCTCCCAAGGTCTGTCGGCCCATAACTTGAGAAATATGAGGAGTTAGGAGGACTTCTTTATATCACCAGAAAGGTGAGGAAATTTCCTATCTAATGGGAATGTTTTTGGGAAGTTTTGAGTGTGTTAATTTTGAGAAAAATCAGGTTGAATATTTTAAGCCTGTTAGAGAGTGGTATAGTGAGAAATTACCCTCTTAACCTAATTGATTAATCTAACCCTAAGTTTGGACCTTGTGATATTTTATAATTGTCATATTAATAAAACTATAAGCTATTAATAATATTTGGCTTTGAAACTGACTTGCGACAACTGTTGTCTTGTAACCTAGTTGTAGACTCTTTTAAACAACAAAAAAAAATTATTCCATAATTTTCCTAACTAATCCTATTGTTTTCTCTCTAGGTGATGTATATATGAAAATGGTCACCAAACATGCAAACCTACTTGAAATGATGACAAGTTAGATATTCACAATTCTAACATCTTTTCAACATACCCCATCCAACAAAAACTATGAACAAATACTTTCACAATATGCTATAGTGTATTTTATCATCAAAATTATAAGTAATAGATAGGAAAAAAATATAGCATGCATCATTTTATGATTGCTAGATTCCTCTAGAATATATATTCCTCCACTTGATTCAGCATTTTCTATATCTCACAAATTCGTATTAAAAATTGTTGTAGATTGCGACACTAAGACAAAAGAAACGTATCATATGTTGCGATACCTTTCTCTTGTGATATAAAACCACTGTTTTTTAATTTGAGTTTGAGGAAAATAAATAAATTGTTTGTGTTACCCACAACATAAATAGATTAGCCCATAGAAACATCTATATTGATTCGTACATGAAACATTCCATTGGTGTGGAATCACTGTCACTTATAGAGAAATCTAGATATTTTTCATATAATGGACAATTTCAATAGGACTAGTGGAAACTTTGAAACTAAAAAAATATTATTCATGTCTTTCCATCATTCTATGTTATTCCGAAAGGATATTCTAATGCTTTAATCATCTTTTGTGGTTGTGAGTTCATATTGTAGAGATATTTTTTATGACATCACAATTTTTTTTGTATCAACTAAGGCATCAAATATGATATAAGTGGGAACATATCAAAATCTCAAATGTCACATGGCATGTAAAATTATACACCCATCATGAAAAAGAGAATCGAGCTACAGAAGAATAAAGTGATCATGAATTACATATTGCAGAAATATAACAAGTATAAGAATGAAAACATCTTTCTCGACTTCAACCTAACACAAACATTGAATCCACTGACCTTGAAATGCTTGGGCAATGCGACTTTGATACAAGCTACAATTAGAATGTAGATGTATTTCCGTTAGAATTAATAAAGAGTGCAACAAAAGTTATCAATATAAATCAAGTGTGCCCACATCCTATTTCTAAGGCACCCAAAAAAAGACATGCTCCGTAGATACTATCATATAAGCAACACAATGGTTTTCAATTATTCTACACCGCTTCACAAATACATGTCAAGCAATGGCACTCAAAATGACACCAATAAATCATATTTGACTAAATATATTGAAGATGCCATGTCTTCATCTACAGCTGCTATCACTTGTTTGATTTGACTGCATACATTCAAGATGCCATGTCCTCGCCTACAAGTGCTATCACTTATTCTTTTGGACTAAATACATTGAAGATGCCATGTCTTCATCTACAATTGCTATCACTTACTCTTTTCTGACTAAATATATGTTGAAGATGCCATGTCTTCATCTACAACTGCTATCACTTACTCTTTTCTGACTAAATATATATTGAAGATGCCATGTCTTCATCTACGACTTCTATCCCTTACATTTTCTGATTGAATACATTGAACATGTCATGTCTTTATCTGGAACTGCTACCACTTATTTTCCAAGCTTAAAATTCCTATTATTGAATCCTCCGAAGGAAAATACATCACAAACCAATAGAACCTTATATATAGATTCTTCAAAAGTTTTTACATTTTGGAAATTAGGTCGTTTATGGGTCTCTGGAGTGCACTTTCTCAGAGGAAACAAAGATATTGGAATATACAATTTCCAATGCGAATTCACCATACATCAATGGGCTGAAAAACATGTTGAAACTGTATGGATGTGCTCATCCGCATCGATAGCACTTCGCAATTAAAAAGAAATTATTGTTGCGGAACTCCTCTCAACAATACGATAAATAGTGGCAAACAGCATAATTTTTATTAAAGGTGGCGGACAATGAGTGGCAGAGCTTCTTCATGTATTACTCGCCGCCACGTACGCTGTTTTAGTATTTGTTTTCAAGATTAAAATATGCCTTTCAACTGACGACGAGGTGTATTGGAAGAGAATTATTCCGGTCGTATTTCAAAATATTCTGACGCAGACGCAGTCCCACGCTATTACAACAAAACAGCTATAAAGTCCAAATAATTCCATTGCATAGGAAAATACTGTGAAATCAAAACTGCTTTTCCACAACACAATTACATCGAAAATACATCAAAATAATAGCATAAAAACAGTAAAAAGTCAGTTAGCCCAAATAAGTAGATTGTCAACTAAGAGTCATTTGCAATGGAGTTAAGGGCTTCCGAAAAGTGTCTCTTTTCATGTTTTGGACAAATGTTCACTCTTCCAAGGTTTTTCTTCGTCATTAAGTTCAAGTCCACATGATAAATAAACTTTAATAGAATTGATTGGCTGAAATAAATTATTAAAAGGAGAGGATGTGGTTTTCCTCTCGTTCAAAATCCCAAGAGAGTCTTGAGGATTATGCATCAAGTATTGAGATTTGTGAAGAACAAGAATCTCATCAATAACAAAAGTAGACACAACTATTGAAAGGCACTTTTCACAAAAATGTGTAGATGTATCCTCAACAAATTCAATGGAGGCACTAACGGTGAGGTGTATAGGAAGAGAATCCTTCCAAGAAGCCAGTTTAGCATCATTCTTGTGATTAGAGTGCCCTCAACATGCAATAAAATGCCCTATTTCAAAAAATCAACGAAAACAAAAAGCTAACCCGTTGTAGTCCAACTCTGGTATGTCCTCTGATCTGCATATTAATCTCCACTCGGAGAATAGCAGGTTCACTGATAAAATCAACCATCTCTGATACCAACATGAGCTAGTATGGTAAAGGATCATCAGGTTTCTTGCATCTGATTTACCAAAAAAAAACCAATGCATTACCTGGTGGCCTCAGATCCCTGCTATGATACTAAACATGTATCCGTAAGACCTAGGGGTCTAACCCATTTTGGCAGACTTTCCATAGAGTCCCTATAGGCACTAAAACAATATTTATATAGCTCCAAATGTGTTTATACATTATGCAATGTTTGATATGTTAAAACACACACTTACAAAGAATGATTGATAGATGTTGAGTTCTTGTGCATTGGTCTACATATTTGGGTTCATATAAGAATGCTGATTTTATCTAAGCAGGTTCTACATATGATAAAGATATTGGTACATGTAATGGATGCAACTGAATATAGAATGATAAAGATACTAGTATAACACTTGTCTAATTACTGATACCTATAATGTTTATAGTGGTATAGGGATTCTACCCTTGATGAATCACATATTCCATCCGATTGCACCCTTATGGAATCTGAACCATATTAATAAAACAGTGATCACGATCTAGTAGAATTACTTAGAAATTTTTATGACTAGACGTATGGTTGGTTACAAAATTAAAATTATTGCATATAATGCATGTTCAATAAACCCACCTTTGGAATGAATAATAAACACACAAATAAACTAATACCTTTGAAATTAGCTAATTTAATATCAATAGTTTTTTTTTTGAAGATTACACTAGCTCCATAGAAATTACCTAATCTCATACTAATATTAAGTATCTATTCACTAAATGAGATTATTCCAAACAATTATTGAGAATTTTTTACGTAGGGACAAATATCATGTTATATTTATATATGTGCACATTGAATACATTTTTTTCTCTTTACAAAATAGTGGGTGATATGTATGACATCAAGTTGACCACATTTTGATTTCTTGTAGTTACAACTATTTTAGTTAGTTAAAGTTATGGAAATCACAATGTTGATCATACCTTACCTTAAGGCCACTATATCACTATCATGTAGTCCTTAATTTTTATTTTATAAAACAACAAACATATAAGTAATATAGTAAATTTATTATTTATTTTTGAGGTTAGGTAAATTTTTGTGTTTTGGGGGGCTAAAAAACCCAATAGTACAAAAGGAGAGAAGATACATCAATGGAAATGCCTCTACCATAAACAAAAAGAGACAAAAGAGACAATAGAGACAACAACAAGACCAGCTTAAAAGGATAGAGTGAGAAATCCAAGGTTGGCCAACAGACAAAAAGCTTTGTCAAATGAACTTGACTTAGCTCCTAAGGATTCATCATCTAAAGTCCTACGAGAGTGACTTTGTGTTACACGTGTACATTTTTTTTGGTAGGACCAAAGTCCACCCTCCCCTAGCCACGGTGTCCACTGTACCATTTCACTCCCCAACAGCCCAACATGGGTCCCAACCAAATTAATGTGGGATTTTTTATTTGAAAAAGACCACCTAAGGGGGCACGATGAAAAAATATTTGTACGCATCAACATTATTTTACACATTTATGAAGTACACACATGCATGTGTCCAAAAACACACACACACATACACACACACACCCACACACACACACACACACATGTGAGTGTGTGTATCTACGCGTGCGTGCACACACACATGTCGCCATCATAAAAAAAAGTATAAACCAATATCTTTGTACGATCAAACATATTGACATTTTAAACACTTAAATTGTGTAATTTATTACTTGAAAAGCTTAGTGTTGGTTAAAAATTTAAATCACAAATTGTGCTCAAATTAAATACTCAATTACCAATCATTATCATGTACATGACCTCTTCTCCTAATTAAACCTCATAGTTGATAGCAGAAGATCAATGATAGTAGAAGATCAGAACAAGACAAAATAATATTCAATGTATTCCAATGTCTACGATTACAAAGAAGAGAGCTGAGCCTTATAAAGGCTGCGGGAGGAGAGAAGGAGAGAGGACAGTTACAACTGTCTATTAATTGTCCATTAACAACAATGGATTAAACTAATGCTTAAACAAATGCTAACATTCCCCCCCTTAATACATTGTTCGTACAAAGATACATTTCCTGATGATAGGTCCCCCCCCCTTAAAGAGAACATCGCAAAGAGGGTCTTCACACGAGCATGTGCCTACATGGTCTCACATGGTTTTTCTAAGGTTGACCAGAAACCTAGAGGGACAGGAACACTTTCCGACTGTTCACCTCGGTGGTTTTACAGGATTACCATGAACCAAGAGGATTTTACCTCGGTGGTTTTACAGGCATACCACAAACCCAAGAGGATGATACCTCGGTGGTTTTACAGGATTACCACGAACCCAGGGCGAGTACCATGCGCTGCTTTCAGTGCTTTTCTTTTCCCCAATACGCTCTTCAATTAGAAGGTCCCAAACAGGAAACTTCGTATCATCTGTACTTTATTGAATAACACAACAACAAGAACATGACACAAAACTGAAACTGAAATAAACAAGCCAAAAATTGAGGAATAGGTCCTCAATACCTTATTCTGCCACAATCTCTGTCGGCGGCCTCATCGCTTGTGGCTTGCAAGAGGTCGCTGGATTTCCTCCAGCCTCCGTTATCCTCCGTTCTCCTATATTTATGTTCTGCTACTTACTTCACTATGGTTATCGTGATAACCTCTTCTCCCTCGTCATACATAGTTTTTAACAAGATCCATTATTCTTGCTATTGAGTATCTTTTGTAAACATCTTTCCAAGTAGCATTCTCAACCTCAGTTGCATTAAGGATTTTAACAATCTCGATTGAATGTGCATGTGCTAAATTAGAATAGTTTGATGTCGACTTAAAAAATGCATTTTCTTGATGAATGAGAATTTTTAGAGGGTTTAGTTCTGAGACCTCCCTAGACATCATACAAGCAATTTTCCTCACAAATCCTCCAATGGAAACCATCTTGATTCTGCCATGGGAATGATAATTTCTTCTCTGTTGCTTTTGTTCTTGGTTCATATAGTGCATCAACATCAAGTCCGTTAACCTCTGCATTGCTTTATTCCAATTTAAATCCATCTATTATACTTCATAAAATTTGATTCATTCCAATCACATAAAATCCTTCAACACATATTCACTGTGCAACAAAGGCATATAAATAAATGAAAACAGTTATGAGTAACCGGTGCATGAAACGGTTATGCAAATACCTTCCTCTTTCTCCTGCTGCGTGTCAGCCTTGTCTGTATTTTCTTTGACTTGGTTAGCAAGAAAATTCCAAACCACATGACTCAATAAACATCTAAAGGGAACAAAAAAAACCAGAGAGCAGAGTCGTGCCATTCCAAAAAAAATGTAAGATCTGACAACATTCCTTCAAACTGTGAGACAGGTCGTCCCAGCCGCCACAATTTAAGGTAGGTGTTATAATCCAAAACCGTTTTAGACTAACTGCAACAGGGCTTATAAAAAAAATGTCTTCTCCTTTTATCTCCAGCGCTGACAGCAAAACGTCTTCTTCTTTTATCGAATCTCCAATAGGTAACAGAATTCTCAGCCTACAATAATCTGGGCGCTTGCAGTTTAATGTTGGACAATACACAACCACGTCTGTAAAAGATCACAAGTTATCCTTCATGGTGCCATGCCATTCAGGGTTGGTCGCTGCCACATTTCGTTCAAGACTTGCCACACAGGTCTGATTTCTCCTATACACCATAGGCAAAAGCAGATTCATTCAATGCCTTAGGCTCCACGTTTACGGTAGGTCATAACTGATATCCATGCCAAGGAAAGACTTGACGCTCTGATACCAATGATAGCAGAAGATCAGAACAAGACAAAATAATATTCAATGTATTCCAATGTCTACAATTACAAAGAAGAGAGCTGAGCCTTATAAAGGTTGCGGGAGGAGAGAAGGAGAGAGGACAGTTACAACTGTCTATTAATTGTCCATTAACAACAATGGATTAAACTAATGCTTAAACAAATGCTAACAATAGTATCTCATTAAACTATTTACATTGCTCCAAAGTAATATATATCAATCCTAATTGTAGTTTCTAGAACTTTATTTTTCTCACTTTCTTCCCATGCAATCAAAAAACTAGGGCCCAAAAAACCAAATAGTTTAGTATAAAACCAATAATTTTATCCCAAGCCACCCAATGCTCATTTTCTCAATTTTATATCATTTATGGGTTATAGATTTCTTCATGTGTCAGAATTAATGTGATGTTAAAAATACAAAACCATATATAAGAAAATTAAATGTACTAATTGTTAGCATAATTTAGCATAGGCATATTTATTGCATTTTATTGCATTGTCTTTTATTTAATAATGTGCAACATGTGCACTCTAGTCTAGTGACTTGCATTCAATATTGTTATGTTGGATAGCATTCAATATTGGTATTAGTAGTAATTACATGTGCATGTGAGATGGGTCTTATCATCTCGTAGCTGGTGCCTGTTAGGGTGTCATGTCTATCCATATGAGGTTGTCTAATATCTATAAATATTACAACTCTTGCATTGTTATGTAATCTGATTTCATGATCAATAATATTTGTGAGGCTTACGTCCCTCTTTGGTCATTACAATCTTAATCTATTCTATCATTTGGTATCAAATCTATACCATTATTATCATTTGTTATCAGAGTTATACCATTATTATCATTTGGTATCAGAGCAGGTTCTATCCAAGCAAGGTTGAAGAGGAGCACTATTGGAGAGGATCCATTGAAGAAGAAGATCTGCATAAAAGGAGAGCCATTGAAGCATCCTATAGCCTCTATTATTTCCAAGCATCCCTAAACTAAAATTTGACCTATCCACTTATTTGGAAGGTAATTTTTTTTTTATTAGTCATTGACATAGCCAATTGATCCAACATATTGGTGGAATATTTCAGATTTGGAGATATTTTAAAAAAAAAGGAGAAAGATCTTGAAAAAAAATGTAGATCTATAAAAAAAAAAAAGATCAGATCTAAAAAAAAAATCAGATCTGAAAGTGGAGATGTGAAGAATTCGGGAGCAAAGGTTGAAGCAATCTCGTCAACAAAATTCCAGCAGATATCTCTTGGAAAAAATGACATAACTTTTTCATATAGTGTTGGATTGATGTACCATTTTTTTTGTTCGAAATATAAGGAGGTGCAAAACTTTTCAGTTTACATCATCTTTAGATTCGGCCTCTACATGTGATGAAAAGTCTGTACAAGTCGGATCATTTTTTCTGAAAAAAAATCAGATCTAGCTGGTAAATTGGTAAGACCTCAAAAACCATGATTCTGATTCTTCTGAAATGTTTTGGGTTTCAAGAAAACTATTGTATGATGCTTCTTTAAAAAATTTATAAAAACCTAGATTACGGTTTGTGAGAAAAGGTGAAAACAATATTCAGATTGTTTGTTTGGATCTTGGGAACAAACAGGTCAGCGGTTCAATTCCCACTCTCTCCATATTGTTTATTAAATTATTTTTTTTAGAAAATTTGGAGAAATCACTAAATTTTGGGAGATTTCTAAATTTAGAAGCTCACCAAACACATTTAGAGCCACCGCTAAATGTAGCGGAAAAACACCTATTGGGGGGTAAAAAATATTTTTGGCCTAAATTGTGTATTTTGTGATTCTAGACCCTTTTTTATAAAGAGGGGGGACACAAAAATTTCATTTTGATGTACTTTTGGAGAATTTTTTACTAATCTTGGTGCATAAAGTGAAAAAAAAAAGTGCAAATTTTTTATTTTATGTTTGTTTCTATCACATGAGATCTTTGATCTCATAGCAGCATTCGATATATACAGTGCCTCTGGGAAGTGCTTATGGGTGATGTCATCATGACTACTACTGCACTTAACACCTAACATAGCTACCTAATTGTCGTCTAGTCATCGACCCTATAAAATTGACGGGGAGTAATAAGGACACAATACACACACATTTGAGCCCTCCCATCCATTTGTGCTTGCACAAACCCCTCTCCGTACTGTCTCAATACCACGTACTAAATTCTTTCACATGCGTTAACACCCCTTTCCGTACTGACGTGTATATTGAAAAGGTGATCTTCTTCCACGTAGCGATGGGTATATCAGAAGGGAGTGTATATAGAAAGGTTTGGTATATCAGTCTGACGGTATATTGAGAGGGAGACCATAAACCTAGAGTGATAAGAGCCTTACCCTTTGTCAAAAATTTTGAGTTTCAGAAATTCAGATTATAGAAATGGGTGCACAAGCACCAAAGTTCTTCTTGCCATATTCACAACTACTTAGAGGAGATAACTATGCTACATGGAAACTGAAGATCAAGGTGTTACTTGAGTTTGAAGACCTATGGATAGTTGTAGATGGAAAAACAACAAGATCACTTGATGATGGAAGACAACAAGTTCAATTTGGTAGGGCCAATCAAAAGGCCAAGTTGATCATCTTGTTTAGCGTAACAGATGATGTGCAACCCCACATTAGAGATGCCACATCGGCCAAGGATGCATGGGATAAGTTGAGCACAGTCTATGAGGTAAAGAATAAGAATGCCATCCTCAACCTACTATCACAACTGCATACTCTCAAGTTCAAGCTCAATGAGAAGGTTCAAGTCTTTTTGAGACGAGTTGCTACTTTGAGGGCATCTCTATTGGCATTAAGAAAAGAGATAACTGATGAATACCATGTACCAATTGTGTTGCGAGCACTTCCTCCTTCCTATAGAATCTTTGTCACAACTATCAATATGAGTGAACACACAGTCGCCTTTGAGAAGTTGGTCAATATAATCCAACAAGAAGAGGCAATGAACAACAAAGATCATGAAGATGAGCAAGCACTATCTTCCAATCATAAAGAAAAGGGGAAATTTCAGTCCAATCACAAGAAGTCCCAACAAAATCAAAGTCAACAAAGGTACCAAAGTCAATGAGACAACACCAAGAAGTGTCCCATTTGCAATAAAGGGGGACATGACATCAAAGATTGTTGGTACAATTCCTACAAAAAGGGTTCATCAAGTAATTCAAAACCTAAAAACCAACAGGGTAACATCAATTCAAATCAATGGAAGTCCAACAAAAACAACAATCAAGGGAAAAAAAATGCTAATTGGCAAAGAAAACCAAAACAACAAGGGTACATTGCCGAACATGAGGATGATTAAGATGAAGGACACCACATGTATTCTACTCAATTTGATGAAGAAACCAAGTCCACACAAGATATCTGGTATGTTGACTCGGGTGCAACTCGACACACGACTGGACGTAAGGATTGGTTCTACACACTACGTGACTCACCTAACAAAAACCATGTGTCATTAGGTGATGACTCATCATATAGTGTCAAGGGGATTGGAAACATTTCACTACCTCTTGGAAAGCACGACTAAAAAATCACAGATGTATTGTATGTAACAGGGTTGACCAAGAATTTTCTATCAGTTAGTCAACTCCTTGTTCACAACTTGAAGTTGGATTTTGATAGTAATAATGGAGAAAAAGTGTGCTTGATAAGAGATAAGTCACGAGGTTCCAATATTGTAGCAAGACCCTCCAATGTGGGACACATGTTCTAACTTGATTTTTTCCATAAGCATGATCAAGCTTTAGTGGCCAAAGACACACAATCTGTAGAACTATGGCATCGTAGATATGGTCACATCAGTTTTGGATTTCTTGAAACACTTCAAAAGGGCAACATGGTGAAAGGATTGCCTACACTCAAGCACAACACTGACAAGTGTCACAATTAACTAGCTAGAAAACAACATTGAGTACCATTCCAGAAGAACACATATAGAGCTAAAGGAAATCTTGATTTGGTGCACACCGATCTTTGCGGGCCCATACAACCAAGTCATTCTGGATGTCAATACTTCATGCTTTGAGTTGATGACTAGTCAAGAAAGATGTGGATATATTATCTAAGAAACAAGAGTCAAGCCTTTGAGACATTTCAGAAGTTCAAAGCACTTGTTGAGAATGAAGTTGGTCACAAAATCAAAACTCTCCACTTAGATCGAGGGGGGGAATTCACAAGCAATGAGTTCAAGACTTACCTGGAAGCTCATGGGATTCATCAACAAATGCCTCCTACTCACACACCACAACAAAATGGTATAGTTGAGAGAAGGAATCGTACTATCATGGAAATAGTGTGATGTATGATTGACGACTCAGGTTTAACAAAGACATTTTAGGCAGAAGCTGAAAGAACTGCAGTCTATTTGTTGAACAGAGTGCCCACAGTATCTCTTGAAGGAGTGACACCTCAAGAAGCATGGTCAAATCAGAAACCATCAATTGCACACCTAAGAGTATTTGGGTGTAAAGCTAGCATGCACATACCCAAGAAGAATAGGAACAAGTTGGATATGAAACCTGAGAAACTAATATTCATTGGATACAGTGAAGAAGCACTTGGGTATAGATTATGGGATCTGAAAGAAAAGAAAGTATACACAAGTAGGGATGTTGAGTTCTTTGAGAAGAAACAAGCAGATGATCCACTCAACAAGTCAACAAACATGTAGAATACACCTCTTGTGAAGACAAAATTTGATGTTCCCACTTAAATTGACATTGATGAATTGGATGATGGTGAAAAATTAGATCCACCACAATCTAATAGAACAGCTAAGAAGTTACCTAAATAGTATACTCAATTAATAAGAGATGTAAATTTGGATGAAGCACCTAGCATATCATCCAATCCTAGACCTAGAACTCACTTTCAAGCTCATGAAGAGGTCAATTATGCCTTAATGCGCAGAGTTTTTGAAACAGTTGAGCCATCTACAGTTCAGGAAGCCCTACAATCAAAAGCTTGGAAAGATGTCATGGATTAAGAGTATCAGTCAGTGATGAAGAACAACACATGGCAACTTGTCGACCTTCTACTAGGGAAGAAACCCATTGGATGCAGATGGATATTCAAGACTAAGTACAAATCAAATGTGACTATTGACAAGTATAAATCAAGGCTTGTAGCAAAGGGGTATGCACAACAAGAAGGCATTGATTATGAGGAGACATTTGCTCCCATAGCCAAGATCAAGACAATCAGGATGATCTTTGCTCTAGCTGTACAATTTGGTTAGAAAGTCCACCAAATGGATGTGAAAAGTGCCTTTCTTAATGGAGATTTGCAAGAAGAATTCTATATAACTCAGCCAGAGGGTTATGTAATACCAGGAAAAGAGATGATGGTATGCAGACTCATAAAATCTCTATATGGCCTAAAATAGGCACCCCGGGCATGGTACATCAAAATTGATGAGCATCTCATAATTCATGGATTCGAAAGGAATCCTTATGACCCCAATCTCTACCTCAAAAAGCGAGGGGGGGAGATTGTCATTGTGGTTGTTTATTTCGACGATCTAGTCATTATATGCAGTTCTATGAAGATGATTGATGCAACAAAGAAGGATTTTAATCGATCGTTCGACATGACAAATTTTAGGATCATGCACTATTATCTTAGGTTAGAAGTATGGCAAAAAGAGAATCATATCTTTGTGTCACAGTTGAAATACACCAAGACAAAACTCAAGAAATTCAGGATGATGGACTACACTCCTATTGTTACACCTATAGAAGCGAGACTTTAGTTATCTCATTCCGATCCATCACCACTAGTGAATACAACTCTCTATCGATAGTTGATCGGGAGTCTCATTTATCTAACATATATTAGACTAGATATCAACTTTGTAGTCAGCTATTTATCACGCTTCATGCAAGAACTGAAAATATGTCATTGGAAAGCAGTAAAGAGAATACTGAGATATCTAAAGGTTACAGTTGACCTTGGTCTAGAGTACAAGAAGAATAACAACTTCTTCTTGATAGGATATTCAGATTCAAATCATAAAGGAAACATGGATGATAGGAGGTCAACATCAGGCTTCATCTTATTTATGGGATCTAGATCGATATCATGGGGAAGCAAGAAACAAAACTTTGTTTCCCACTCTTCTACAGAAGCAGAGTATCAAGCTGCAAGTGAAGATGTTTATGAAGCAATATGGCTACGCCGAATACTGGAAGGAATTGGTATACCACAACAGAAATCTACTCCAGTATATGTTGATAATGAACGAGTTCTGAAGCTTGTTCGCAATACAGTACTTCATGAGAGAACCAAGCATATTTAATTACAGGTTCATTTCATACGCGAGCTTGTCTTGAAGCACAACATACAGCTCCAGCTCTGTCCTACAGCTGAATAGAAGGAAGATGTTTTCACTAAGTCACTTGCACGTGACAAATTCACACTATTCAAAGAGTTCTTCTCCACTTCATTGGAAACTATGCAAAATTAAAGGGGGGAATGTTAGCATAATTTAGCATAGGCATATTTATTGCATTTTATTGCATTGTCTTTTATTTAATAATGTGCAACATGTGCACTCTAGTCTAGTGACTTGCATTCAATATTGTTATGTTGGATAACATTCAATATTAGTATTAGTAGTAATTACATATGCATGTGATATGGGTCTTATCATCTCGTAGTTGGTGCCTGCTAGGGTGTCATGTCTATCCATATGAGGCTATCTAATATCTATAAATATTACAGCTCTTGCATTGTTATGTAATCTGATTTCATGATCAATAATATTTGTGAGGCTTCTGTCCCTCTTTGGTCATTACAATATTATTCTATTTTATCATTTGGTATCAAAGCTATACCATTATTATCACTGATTTATTCACTTCAAAATTTCAAAGTCACTACATAAAAAAATTATTCCAAAATTACACAATTCTATCCTAAATCTTACAAAAATAGTAGCACACATTACCAACATCCCTTACATATAATCAGAAAACTCCCAACTAAGTTTAATAATATAGCATCCCAAGTTACAAGCCTCTAAATTTAAGTCAACAAAAAGCAAGACCAAAAAGCATTACAAACCACTATCATACATCATCAAATGAACAATTTATAAAATATAGTCGCATTAATATAGATGTCACATATTTAGGTGAAGAACTATTTATGGTTTCATGCCTCTTCATATACTAAATCCAATGTAGGTGGTGCATAGTTTACACTTGAACTTAACCACAAACATTTTTTACAAGGTTTCCTACCCACAGTTAGGATTTTAAGGTATTTTATGTCATATAAAGTATTTCATACATTTTCAAGACCTAGTTTCATAAGAAGGCACATTTTAGTAGCTTGCATAGAAATAATAACTTAAATATGCCAAAAGTCTCTTTATGGCATAACCAAATGGTTAAATACATAACAACGTACATTTTTTCCTTCTCATCATGCACCTTTAGATGTTAAAATAAATCATCTACAAATCATTTATACTTCTTTCCTCCTTTGACTATAGTGAGATTATCTTCCAAAGGAGAATAATAACTAAGTGTATATCCTTTCTTATGTCTTCTTTAATTTAGCACATTCATATGGTTCTATTTTTCAACGTAAAATCATAGTTATATTTTGATATAAATATTAATGTTAAATTAATTAATTTGAACTTATATCCTATTTATAACCCTAATCTATAGTTTAGATAAGAACTGAACAAATTTTTAATTTTTTTTATGTCATAAACATGTCGATTTTTTTGTGACCTTACATTTAAATAGTGGGCTTGTTCCTTCATTTTCAAACCAAACGTATAATTTTATTGACTAGTATTTAAACCAAACTCTTGACACATCTATTTGAATTTTTTTTATGACATTTGTAAAACATTGCTAATATACATGAAATTATGCAGCTTTCATTAACTTAGAATACACTTTATATAATTATCATGGATTCTTATTATAGCCATATCGACTGGATATAATTCCTCCTTTGAAATAAATCCTAATATTGTTGTCAGAGACCACATTTTTTCTCCTTAGAAAGTCTTAGATGGATAGAACTGGAGTCAAGGATTTAACTTATGTCTTCCTATGTAATTTAAGAATTTAGAATGTTAACATTTTAAATGTTGGAATATATTATTTTTGAGAAATACATCTACTCATATAGACATAAGAATTATTTTCACTCAACTACCCTGATGACTACAACAACTAGAACAATTACACATACTCCTTGTTATAGTAAATGGTCTAGAACAAAACTTTATTGAATTCTATGTAGGATGATTTTATGTAAAGCAATCATATAGATATAGATATACATAACAAATGAAAAATACTATAGTGACATATAACTTGGGTAAGATGTCATCCATGCACTACTACTTCATTCTACATATGTCTCAATAAGGCTTAACTACGCTATGGTTGACATTCCAATATCAAATTATATGGAAGAGGAATTTTGCAAAGAAAAATATAGACATAAATAACACCAAAAATATACATCATATTTTATGCTAATGTGTAAAAAAAAATAATTTATGTATTAACATAGTTATTAGTATATCTCATTGCATTATTGATGAATTAAATAAAATGTATACCTATTAGCATGCCACCATAGAATGAATACAACACCAAAAGAATGTTTAATATGGAATTCCAAACCTTATTCCCTATAGGCATTGTAATTTACAAAGTAGTATGCATAAAAATATTCAATTACATGAGTTTCATTTATATCTAATAGAATATTATGTAAATATATTTGGGATACATTCCTTATGTCTATATATTTTGTTAAACTTCATTTCTAACACCACAGCCACACAATCACGATGGTATGTGTGAAAAAATAAATTTGACAATGTTCTAAAGATAGTTACTGTATCGCCCACTAAAATATCCCACTTGAGACCCATGAACAACCTAGGTTTAGTTACAAAATTATGGAATAATTTTATTTTTAAAGTGTTAAAAACCAAAGTCTCAAGGACAACTAAATTCAATTGATAACTTTTCCCATTATAATAATTACTAATTCCACATTATAAAGAAACAAGTGTAATAAGTCCACATCTAGCTCAAATCTCCTTAGGGATTAATTTAATCACTGATTCCATTGACATTGTAGCTAAATATTCCCTGATTAAAATTTTAGGGTTAAGGGACCAAAACATTTAAATACCCAAGGTATTTAATTTCACAAGATCTAAGACAAGAGCATGGTTTAATTACAGTCGGGGAGAATAATACATATTTAAAATCATCAGAGTAAATTCCTAATTACCCACTCCCATAACTCATTTAAAGATTCAATTTGATTTTTTCCATTATTAACATAATTAAAACTTCCTGAAAACATTCCCATTAGATAGGGAATTTCCTCACCTTTCCGATGATAAAATTTTTAGAAAAACCCAGATCACAGTTTGTGAGAAAAGGTGAAAACAATATTTAGATTGTTTGTTTGGATCTTGGGAACAAACAGGTCAGCGGTTCAATTCCCACTCTCTCCATATTTTTTATTAAATTTTTTTTTTTTAGAAAATTTGCAGAAATCACTAAATTTTGGGAGATTTCCAAAATTTAGAAGCTCACCTAACACATTTAGAGCCACCGCTAAATTTAGCGGAGAAACACCTATTGGGGGTAAAAAATATTTTTGGCCTAAATTGTGTATTTTGTGATTCTAAACCCTTTTTTCTAAAGAGGGGGGACACAAAAATTTCATTTTGATGTACTTTTGGAGCATTTTGTACTAATATTGGTGCATAAAGTGAAAAAAAAAGTGCAAATTTTTTATTTTATGTTTGGTTGTATCACACGAGATCTTTGATCTCATAGAAGCGTTCGATATATACGGTGCCTCTGGGAAGCGCTTACAGGTGATGCTGTCGCGACTACTACTGCACTTAACGCCTAACACAGCTGCCTAAACATCATCTAGGCATCGACCCTATAAAATCAACGGGGAGTAATAAGGACACAATACACACACATTTGAGCCCTCCCATCCGTTTGTGCTTGCACAAACCCCTCTCCGTACTGTCTAAGTACCACGTACTAAATTCTTTCACGTGCGTTAACACCTCTTTCCGTACTGACGGGTATATTGCAAGGGTGATCTTCTTCCACATACCAATGGGTATATCAGAAGGGAATCTATATATTAAGGTTTGGTATATCATCCTGACGGTATATTGAGAGGGAGACCATAAACTTGGAGTGATAAGAGCCTTACCCTTTGTCAGAAATTCAGAGTTTCAGAAATTTAGATTATCAGAAATAGGTGCATAAGCACCAAATTTCTTCTTGCCAGATTCACAACTGCTTAGAGGAAACAACTATGCTGCATGGAAACCGAAGATCAAGGTGTTACTTGAGTTTGAAGATCTATGGATAGTTGTAGATGGAAAAACAACAAGATCACTTAATGATGGAACATAACAAGTTCAATTTGATAGGGCTAATCAAAAGGCCAAGTTGATCATCTTTTTTAGTGTAACAGACGATGTGCAACCCCACATTAGATAAGTTGAGCACAGTCTATGAGGGAAAGAACAAGAATGCCATCCTCAACCTACTATCACAACTGCATACTCTCAAGTTCAAGCACAATGAGAGGGTTGAGGTTTTTTTGAGACGAGTTGCTAATTTGAGGGCATCTCTATTGGCATTGGGAAAAGAGATAAGTGATGAATACCTTGTACCAATTGTGTTGCAAGTACTTCCTCCTTCCTACAAAATCTTTGTGACAACTATCAATATGAGTGAACACACAGTCACCTTTGAGAAGTTGGTCAATCTACTCCAACAAGAAGAGGCAATGAAAAAATAAGATCATGAAGATGAGCAAGCACTATCTTCCAATCATAAAGGAAAGGGGAAATTTCAGGGACCAATCACAAGAAGTCCCTTACACAAAATCAAAGTCAACAAAGGTACCAAAGTCAACGAGACAACACCAAGAAGTGTCCCATTTGCAAATTTTTGGTACAATTCCTACAAAAAGGGTTCATCAAGCAATTCAAAACCTAATAACCAACATAGGTAACAACAATTCAAATCAAGGTAAGTCCAATGAACAACAACAATCAAGGGCAGAAAAATGCTAATTGGCAAAGAAAACCCAAACAACAAGGGTACATTGCACTGAACATGAGGATGATTAAGATGAAGGACACCACATGTATTCTGCTCAATTTGATGAAGAAACCAAGTCCACACAAGATAGCACTTGGTATGTTGACTTGGGTGCAACTCGACACATGAAAAGCTGGATGCAAGGATTGGTTCTACACACTACGTGACTCTTCTAACAAGAACCATGTGTCGTTAGGTGATGACTCATCATACAGTGTGAAGGGGATTGAAAACATTTCACTACCTCTTGGAAAGCATGACTGAAAAATCACAGATGTATTGTATGTAACTGGGTTGACCAAGAATTTGCCTATCAATTAGTCAACTCCTTGTATCACAACTTGAAGTTGGATTTTGACAGTAATAATGGAGAAAAAGTGTGATTGATAAGAGATAAATCACGAGGTTTCCAAGATTGTAGCAAGAGCCTCCAATGTGGGACGCATTTTCCAACTTGATTTTTTCCATAAGGATGATCAAGCTTTAGTGGCCAAAGACACACAATCTGCAGAACTATGACATCACAGATATGGTCAAATCAGTTTTGGCTATCTCCAAACATTTCAAAATGGCAACATGGTGAAAGGATTGCCTACACTCAAGCACAACAATGTTGTGTTTCATAATTGCCTAGTTGGAAAGCAACACAGAGTACCCTTCCAGATGAACACATATAGAGCTAAGGGAAAGCTTGATTTGGTGCACACCGATCTTTGTGGGGCTGATGACAACCAAGTCATTCTAGATGTCAATACTTCATGCTTTGTGTTGATGACTACTCAAGAAAGATGTGGATAAATTGTCTAAGAAACAAGAGTCAAGCCTTTGAGACATTTCAGAAGTTCAAAGCACTTGTTGAGAATGTGAGTTGGTCGCAAGATCAAAACTCTCCGCTCAGATCGAGGGGGGTAATTTACAAGCAATGAGTTCAAGACTTACCTAAGAAGCTCATGGGATTCATCGAAAAATGCCTCCTACTCACACACCACAGCAGAATGGTATAGTTGAGAGAAGGAATCATACTATCATGGAAATGGTGCGATGTATGATTGACGACTCAGGTTTAACAAAGACATTTTAGGCAGAAGATGCAAGAACTTTAGTCTATTTGTTGAAAATAGTGCCCACAGTAGCTCTTGAAGGAGTGACACCTCAAGAAGCATGGTCAAATCGGAAACCATCAATTACACACCTAAGAGTATTTGGGTGTAAAGCTAGCATGCACATACGCAAGAAGAACAGGAAAAAGTTGGATATAAAACCTAGAAAATGATTTTCATTGGATATAGTGAAGAAGCACTTGGGTATAGATTATGGGATCCAAAAGCAAAGAAAGTATACACAAGTAGGGATGTTGAGTTTCTTTGAGATTGAAAAAGCAGATGCTCCACTCAATGACTCAACAAACATGTAGAATACACCTCTTGTGAAGACAAAATTTGATTTTCCCATTGAACATGACAGTGATGAATTGAATGACGGTGAAAACTTGGATCCAGAACAAGCCAATAGAACAGTTAAGAAGTTACCTAAATGGTATACTCAATTAATAAGAGATGCAAATTTGGATGAAGCACCTAATATCATCCAATCCTGGACATAGAACTCGCATGCAACCCCACATCAGCCAAGGATGCATGGGATAAGTTGAGCACAGTCTATGAGGCAAAGAACAAGAATGCCATCCTCAACCTACTATCACAACTGCATACTCTCAAGTTCAAGCACAATGAGAAGGTTGAAGTTTTTTTGAGATGAGTTGCTACTTTGAGGGCATCTCTATTGGCATTGGGAAAAGAGATAAGTGATGAAGACCTCGTACCAATTGTGTTGCGAGCACTTCCTCCTTCCTACAGAATCTTTGTGACAACTATCAATATGAGTGAACACACAGTCACCTTTGAGAAGTTGGTCAATCTACTCCAACAAGAAGAGGCAATGAACAACAAAGATCATGAAGATGAGCAAGCACTATCTTCCAATCATAAAGGAAAGGGGAAAATTTCAGTCCAATCACAAGAAGTCCCAACAAAAAGTCAACAAAGGTCAAAGTCAATGAGACAACACCAAGAAGTGTCCCATTTGCAATAGAGGGGGACATGACATCAAAGATTGTTGGTACAATTCCTATAAAAAGGGTTCATCAAGCAATTCAAAACCCAATAACCATCAGGGTAACAATAATTCAAATAAAGGGAAGTCCAACAACAACAACAATCAAGGGCAGAAAAATGGTAATTGGCAAAGAAAACCCAAACAACAAGGGTACATTGCCGAACATGAGGATGATTCAAGATGAAGGACACCACATGTATTCTGCTCAATTTGATGAAGAAACCAAGTCCACACAAGGTATCTGGTATGTTGAATCGGGTGCAACTCGACACATGAATGGATGCAAGATTGGTTTTACACACTACGTGACTCACCTAACAAGAACCATGTGTCATTAGGTGATGACTCATCATACAGTGTCAAGGGGATTGGAAACATTTCACTACCTCTTGGAAAGCATGACTGCAAAATCACAAATGTATTGTATGTACCTGGGTTGACCAAGAATTTGCTATCAGTTAGTCAACTCCTTGATCACAACTTGAAGTTGGATTTTGACAGTAATAATGGAGAAAAAGTGTGCTTGATAAGAGATAAGTCAAGAGGTTCCAAGATTGTAGCAAGAGCCTCCAATGTGGGACGCATGTTCCAACTTGATTTTGTCCACAAGGATGATCAAGCTCTAGTGGCCAAAGACACACAATCTGCAGAACTATGGCATCGCAGATATGGTCACATCAGTTTTGGCTATCTCCAAACACTTCAAAAGGGCAAACATGGTGAAAGGATTTCCTACACTCAAGCACAACACTGACAAGTGTCACAATTGCCTAGCTGGAAAGCAACACAGAGTACCCTTCCAGAAGAACACATATAGAGCTAAGGGAAAGCTTGATTTGGTGCACACCGATCTTTGCGGGCCCATGCAACCAAGTCATTCTGGATGTCAATACTTCATGCTTTGTGTTGATGACTACTCAAGAAAGATGTGGATATATTGTCTAAGAAACAAGAGTCAAGCCTTTGAGACATTTCAGAAGTTCAAAGCACTTGTTGAGAATGAAGTTGGTCGCAAGATCAAAACTCTCCTGCTCAGATCGAGGGGGGGAATTCACAAGCAATGAGTTCAAGACTTACCTAGAAGCTCATGGGATTCATCGACAAATGCCTCCTACTCACACACCACAGCAGAATGGTATAGTTGAGAGAAGGAATCGTACTATCATGGAAATGGTGTGATGTATGATTGACGACTCAGGTTTAACAAAGACATTTTGGGCAGAAGTTGCAAGAACTGCAGTCTATTTGTTGAACAGAGTGCCCACAGTAGCTCTTGAAGGAGTGACACCTCAAGAAGCATGGTCAAATCGGAAACCATCAATTGCACACCTAAGAGTATTTGGGTGTAAAGCTAGCATGCACATACCCAAGAAGAACAGGAACAAGTTGGATATGAAAGCTGAGAAACTGATATTCATTGGATACAGTGAAGAAGCACTTGGGTACAGATTATGGGATCCGAAAGCAAAGAAAGTATACACAAGTAGGGATGTTGAGTTCTTTGAGAAGAAACAAGCAGATGCTCCACTCAACGACTCAACAAACATGCAGAATACACCTCTTGTGAAGACAAAATTTGATGTTCCCACTGAAGATGACAGTGATGAATTGGATGATGGTGAAAACTTGGATCCACCACAAGCCAATGGAACAGCTAAGAAGTTACCTAAATGGTATACTCAATTAATAAGAGATGCAAATTTGGATGAAGCACCTAGCACATCATCCAATCCTGGACCTAGAACTCGCAGTCAAGCTCGTGAAGAGGTCAATTATGCCCTAATGAGCAGAGTTGTTGAAATAGTTGAGCCATCTATAGTTTAGGAAGCCCTACAATCAAAAGCTTGGAAAGATGCCATGGATTCAGAGTATCAGTCAGTGATGAAGAACAACACATGGCAACTTGTCAACCTTCCACCAGGGAAGAAACCCATTGGATGCAGATGGATATTCAAGACTAAGTACAAATCAGATGGGACTATTGACAAGTATAAAGCAAGGCTTGTAGCAAAGGGGTATGCACAACAAGAAGGCATTGATTATGAGGAGACATTTTCTCCCACAGCCAAGATCAAGACAATCAGGATGATCTTTGCTCTAGCTGCACAATTTGGTTGGAAAGTCCACCAAATGGATGTGAAAAGTGCCTTTCTTAATGGAGATTTGCAAGAAGAAGTCTATATGACTCAGCCAGAGGGTTATGTAATACCAGGAAAAGAGATGATGGTATGCAGACTCATAAAATCTCTATATGGCCTAAAACAGGCACCCCGGGCATGGTACATCAAAATTGATGAGCATCTCATAAGTCATGGATTCAAAAGGAATCCTTATGACCCCAATCTCTACCTCAAAAAGAAAGGGGGGGAGATTGTCATTGTGGTTGTTTATGTCAATGATCTAGTCATTACAGGTAGTTCTGTGAAGATGATCGATGCAACAAAGAAGGATTTTAATCGATCATTCGACATGACAGATCTCGGGCTCATGCACTATTGTCTTGGGTTGGAAGTATGGAAAAAAGAGAATCATATCTTTGTGTCATAGTTGAAATACACCAAGACAATGCTCAAGAAATTTAGGATGATGGACTGCACTCCTATTGCTACACCTATGGAAGCGAGACTTCAGTTATCTTGTTCCGATCCATCACCACCGGTGAATGCAACTCTCTATCGGTAGTTGATCGAGAGTCTCATTTACCTAACATATACTAGACCAGATATCAGCTTTGCAGACCCATGAACAACCTAGGTTTAGTTACAAAATTATGGAATAATTTTTTTTTTTTTTTTAGTGTTAACAACCAAAGTCTCAAGGACAATTAAATTCAACTGATAACTTTTCCCATTATAATAATTACTAATTCCACATTATAAAGCAACAAGTGTAATAAGTCCACACCTAGCTCAAATCTCCTTAGGGATTAATTTAATCACTGATTACATTGACATTTTAGCTAAATATTCCCTGATTAAAATTTTAGGGTTAAGGGACCAAAACAATTAAATACCCAAGGTATTTAATTCCACAAGATCTAAGACAAGAGCAAGGTTTAATTACAGTGGGGGAAAAGAATACATATTTAAAATCATCAGAGTAAATTCTTACTTACCCACTCCCAGAACTCGGTTAAAGATTCAATTTGATTTTTCCCATGATTAACACAATTAAAACTTCCTGAAAACATTCCCATTAGATAGGGAATTTCCTCACCTTTCCAGTGATATAAAGAAGTCCTCCTAACTCCTCATATTTCTCAAGTTATGGACCGACGGAACTTGGGGTGAAAATTTTCCCAAGAGCGGGCCTGCGGGCCTGGGGAGGAAAATTTTCCCCAACTCGGGCCTGCGGACTTCAGAGAGAAAATTCACCCAGAGGAGAAAAGCAGACCGGTGGAGTGGGGAAGAAAAATTTTCCCAGACGCGGGCCAATCGGAGCGGGGAAGGCATTTAGCACTTTTTCCCTTTTGGGACAAAGTGAATTTTACACCCGCACCTCCGTCGATGCCCAGGGAGGCCACGTGGCAGCTCCTTATTGGCTGCAGGTCAGCGGTCAGTGGGGAACATTTGGAAAATTTGACTTTTCCAAAAGGAAGGGCAAAAAGGTCAAAAGGAACCCGCACTCCGCCGACGCCAGAAGATGCCACATGTCAGCCAACCATTAGCTGCGGTTTGGCGGGCTGGCGGGGATAATTTGGAAATTTTTCCCAAAAAAATTTGAAGCGTTAAGGCTTAAAAGGATCCACTCCTCCGCCGATGCCTCGTGAAGCCACGTGGCAGCACCTGATTACCTGCGGGCCGGCGGGGCTGCGGGGAAAACTTACAAATTTTTCCAAATTTATTTTTGAAAGTGCTTAAGGTTAAAATCGATCCGAGCCTCCACCGATGCCCAACGAAGCCACATGTCGATCAATGATTGGCTGCGGGGTGGCGGGGCCGGAGGAAAAATTTCCAAATTAACTTTTTGGACTTAGATCATTTTTAGACAAAATGAAGGCTTGCGGATTAGCGGAGTGGCGGGAAACTTCATGAATTTGCACCTTTTGGGAAAAAAGTAAAAAAAGGAAAGTTTTAGCCCACGGGTCCACCCAAGAATATTTTATTCATTTAAAATTTGACAGTTAGATTATTTTGAGCCCGAAATGAAGTAAAAACTTCAGAAGGCCATAACTTTTGATTGGGAACTCAGTTTTTGGAAAACGAGGACTTTCTGGAAAGCTCTCGATGTCCTCTTTGCACAAAATCCTTAGGAATTTGATTTTGATAAATTTTAAAGGGTAAATTTTGAGAAAACGTCTTTCTGTCACTTAGAAAGTGAACTGGTATTTTTAACTTATCAATTTTGTTCAAATTTGTCATTAATTCTTTTTCCACTTGCCAAACAGGCATGGAGGATTTTACTTGGAATATTTTAGGATAGATTTCAAGGTTAAATTTTTTGATTGAAGATCAATTCAAAATTTATCAATTTTAACAGCAAAAAGACTGAGAATTTTGCCTTTGCCCGATTTGAAAGGTTCTATAAAATTTTCTTAAGTATTTTAGTTTGTTTGGGGTCATTTTGATCTTACAAATAAAATTTGATATTTCATTTTCAAATGTCTTTTTGATGTTGCAGGGTCATTCTGTTCATTTTCTGATTAATAATTTTCCAGTTTGAAAGTTATCTAACAGAGATCAAATTCGAAAGATTCTATTTTCATTTATCATCTTCTAAACTATTAATTCATTCCAATCCAATCTAACATACTAAGTTGATTCAAATCAAAGTATTCAAATGCCAAATTACAATTCTGATTTCTAAAACATTTATTTCAAAAGAACAGAGTATTATGACATTTCTCCATACGTATTCACTTTTTCATCCTTCCAACAGAGATTTCAAAATACATTCAACAATAAGAATGAAAGCAATATCATTTGAAAAAGTTTCAATACCCAATAATTCCATTTTAGTAAAGTAATACAATCCTTTATTGATTCAAAAATGAGTCATACCTTTTTACAAAAGTTTCTTCTTTCATTCTTCCTCAATTACAATATACAGAATATGATTTCTTTCACATTTTTCAAAAAAGAAAAATAGAGTATATCTCTTTCACAATTCAATTTACAACTTTCATAGCCCATACAAACCATCTTTCCATCACAAATAATATACAAGATCATCCACTTCAAGTGGGAAAAGGTTACATTAAGAAATGATCTCAACAAGGACTGTCAAACTGTCTTCTTTCTCAGTTCCAGAACAACAGTATGAATTTCCATCATTCTTTAATTTGGTCACAACAGAATAGGGGAAAGGCAACGCTCTCCACCCAACCAAGACATCCAATGAAAAGGGAGAAGCCATCCTTCTTCATTGGCCCCCGAGCCCCAACCACATTGCAATAAGAAATGTTTTTTTTTCAACTCATGGCAACAATAGGCTTCCACAACACAAAGACAGATTTCTCATTCAAAACACAGTCCAAAACAAAATGTAGTTTGCACCACAGAACAAAACAACAAACAACACTCAGGCTTCATCATGCAAGCCAAAGGAGCAAGAAACTATGGGGGATGCTGCTTATGCCTCCCAAAGGGGAAATGGGTATCACCACCTGAGAACAAACCACCAAAATATATATCATTTCAAATCCCTGACATGCCCTTATGCCTCCCCCAAGTACCCCTTATTCCTCACATTTCCTTATGCCTCCCCAACCTCTTATGGCACCCCATAACGAGTAAAGAAATGCAAGCTATTTCTTTGTAAGGTGGAACCCAAATCCCAACTCCCTCCACACTTATACCTCCCCAAAACACTTATGTCTCCCACAACATTATCCCCATAGTCTTCTCCTACAACATTCCTAGGTCATCTACCCAACCAGCCAATGATTAACAACAAAACATTCAAACATTCAACCATTCACACATGCATACAAATAAAAGAAGAGCATTTTAAAGAGCCAAGCTCTTACCTCTCCATGATGGAGTTTGTTCCAAGTTCCAAACAACAAGCTTTCCAATGCAAAACAAACCAAGATCAACAATCCAACAAGCATGCAACAATCTCCAAATTTCTCCAAAAAGAGCAAGAGCTCCCAAAACCAAAAGAAGTCACCCAAAATGAAGTGATAAAAGTGAAGCAACCCCCAAAACAAGCCAAGGAATTCGAATATATAGAAGAGGGAAGAGAAGAGGATGAGGTGGATCCATGTGGGATGCCACATCACACATCCTCAACTCCAACTCATAAGTCAACTTCAATCTCCAAGGCACAATAAAAAAGTAGGTGAATAAATGACAGTTTTACTTACACACTCAAATCAAACCCACACCTCAAAGGACTGAAATTAAACCATGTAAGAAAAGTGCAATTAAAACATACAACTTGACTTACAAAAATGCATAATGAAGGCTAGATTTAAACCCTCCAACCATAGGTAAGGTTGGTATGCAAATTTAAGAGGTATGGGACAAGTTTAACTTGTCCCACAAGCCTCCAAAATCAGCCTCCAAGGACAAATTCGAATTTCAAAAGAAGGTGGAGTGTTTCATACTCCAAAATTAACTTACACATCTCTTACACATTTCTTACAACACTTTAATTTTAGGCCAACAACTCTAATAATTTCTTTCTTATGACGCAATTTGATTAATTAATTTTAACAATATGATTACTCACATTAATTTACCACAATTAATAAATAATGAAAGGGGTAAACACATCACTTAATAAACACATACAAACATCAATAAAAAGGAACCAAATAAATAAATACACATAACCCTTGGTCACATTTAAAGGTGATCCCCCCCATGGGAATCCCTAACAACAATCAAACATACACACACGAACAATACAAGTTGCCATGGTGACCTTGTTGAATTCATCTAGAATTCCAATGTGGTTGGTCTCCAATCCCCCGATGTTTGTTGTGATATTTTTAACCTGCACAAATACAAATACCCCTTCGGCCTCATGGCCATATCAGAACATCCAAATGAATATAAATATAATTTCAATATATCATCAATATATATATGAATCACAACAACATCCAGACAATCAACAATATCACTTACAATTTCATCAGCAACTATATAATCATCAATTTTAAATTCAATTTTCTCGGTCTACTCAATATATCCAAATATCACATGTCCTAACAACATCCATATATATATATACCATGTCCAACAACATGTCAACATCTATATAAAATGTCTCTAACAATCATCATGCATCATATATGAATCAGAGTCAACAATAATCCATGATCTGACATCTAACACCATACTAAATCAAAACTATAATAATGTCCATAATATAGTCAGCAGTATCATGATCAATATCAAAAGTGTCGAAGGGAAGTGGGCACTACATCCCCCTCCCCTTAGACTCGACTTCCTCCTGGAAGTCACTGGAAAGAGAGATAGGAACAAATGCAATAGAAAAAGGATCACTCCATTATGGGATTGCTTGCTTCAAACAAGTGTGGGTCTACAGAACCTAAGTTTGGTCCAATGCAATTCAGCAAGAAGAAGGGAGATTGCAAGGGATGAGTTCTAAACTTTCTGCATGCAAGGCTACGAACACTTAAATCTAGAGAGTAAATTTACGCTATCAACCAAGATACCACACATAACAATATAACATGAAGAGTTCAAAAGAGTCTTAAGAGTAACCACCAAGTAGAGGAATAATAAGGAGAATTCCATGAGTTTGAGAATGACCACATAGTTTCCCAAGGAATACAACATACTACAATAATAAAAGTTAAGGTTTATACTAAGTTTAAGCCATGATTTCAAGGTTCGTTGTCTAGACAAGGCTAGCAAAAATCAACTATGACCAAATTTGCATGAGGAACAAGTCTACTCAAGGTCCCACAATTTGAGGATCACACAAGATGAGGTTAATCAACAAGGACACCTAAATCAACAAAACATTTAAAATCAAGGAACTATTCAAGGAAAGCACTTCTATAACTCGAGAGGGTACAATTAACTTTTCATGGTAATACAAGCGAAGTCAAGACCACAAGTTTTCCTATAGTCTGATTTTTACACTTTTGTTTTAAGAATCGAACACACCATACCAACCAAATCTAAAGAAGTCAACCATTTAGCAAAAGAATATACATACATACATACATACATACATATATATATATATATATATATATCCCCTAGCAACTAACATATCAATACAAGTACCATACATTATAGCACAATGGGATTTATTTATCTTATTTCCTACTCAAGCTCAGAATAACCATAAAGAGAGCACAAGAAACACCAAGGACCACTCAAGGTCACTAGGGAGAAGAACAAGTAACACGGGGTCCAACTACAATCCAAGGGTGCATCGTATCAAAAGTGAATAACATCATCTTGCACTTTCCATCCTAATGGAAAAGGGGCAACAATAACAAGGTGACCCAAGAAAATATGAAGAAAAGAAGACTTCCCAAAGTTATTTTATATCCTTAACATATGTTGCCTTAAAATTACAATAACTTAGGTCTCCAAGGACAAGACAACACGCAAGGAGGTTGCTTCTTAAACAACAGATAAGTCTCAATCCAAAAGGACCACAAATCACACTCATCGAGCTACGGGATGATAAGGGTATGATGACCCAAAACTCCCACAAGAAAGGCACATACATCTATGAATAAGAAAGTACTAAGCAACTAGAACACATTACTATCCACCAGGTGTTTCACAATTTCAGGTAGGCGACAGAACTACAGGTTCAACTATACATTGCACTCAATACACATAAATCTTACTTATTTTATAACTCAACTAATTAAGTCAAAAGTTGTAGTTTCATTTTCTAAGCACATTCCTTTACGAGTTTTCTTAATTAAACTTCCTCCTATTATGACATCACAACTTTGTGTTATAAGGACCACTAAGGGGGCATGATATCTCACCATTCTGTAAAGGCAGAAAAAGAGAAAAAGTATTTATTTTACTCCTAGGGGAGGTAGATGGAAAAAGTTTTCCTTTTCTGTTCTTCTACATGGTTTTTTTTCTTCTATTAATCTACCAAGGTTAAAGCAAGGACCATTTTCTCTTTCTATGTTCCATTTTATTTGTTAAGCTTCAAGGCCAAATCTCCTCAATTATAGTTTTATGATGTTTGGGTGAGTCAAATTGTCAATTAAAAATTTAATGAGAAGGAAGGGTAAACATATCACACTATTACTTTTATGGGAGAGAGAGGTAAATCAACACATCACATTTTTAATTCTAAGGAAAACAAGGGACATTCAACATAGAAAACACATTATTAATTTTGTAAGAACTAGGAAACAATCAACCAACATGGATCACAACAATATTTCGAGATTTTTTTTTTTCCACTAATTACAAGTATCATAAAACATTCCTAGTGGGTTTCTACAAGTTCTCAAAATAAGTTACAAGGAAGGCCCATTAAAGAAGCATAATTACTTTTACTGATCTACTAGGGTTTAACAATGTTTGTTGTTTTGGTGAAAACATTTTACTCACATGATAAGACAAGGAAAGTTTTCAAATCTACACCCATATTACCACAGGATACCACCAACCAAGAAATCAAAATGACAAGGAAATATTTTAACTATAAGAACACCACATACTCACTAGAAAGCATCAAATGTAAGCAGACAATCAGCTATCTATTCAACATGGCTTTACGACCAAGAGTTACAGTTTCGCAAGAAGAATCACATTATAAAATACCACCGAGATTAAATTATCAAGGTCTAATTACACTATCATCACCAATGTCATGGTCCAAAAGACTCAAAGCATCCATAAGTGTCTCCACGTAATCCAAAATTAATAGGTCATAGAGTATTATTCATAGTAACTAAAAAAAATTAAGGAAAGGGTAGACTTATTTATAGGTCAAGAGGGAAAACAAACACACTTAATTTACACACAATACTCGAATGGGATTAAATCTAACCATAATTACCAAGATGCATACAATCCTCAAGTCACTACTTAATATAATGAAATGAGGAACTCTTGATAAAACTTAGCATGCCATCGAAGAGAAGCCACTACCAGACAAACACTTTTCCACTAACATCCAGCCAGCCAAAAGAAAACCGATCCCACCATAATTCATCAACCCACAATTAAACACCTCTACTCTGACGAGGTTCAAGCTCTTACCGGATTGTAAGAGAATCACCACCACCGCTAACAGACTACCAACTAGAATGCACAACACAACGAACTCTCTTCCTAACAAGGTCGAGTAATGAAAAAGGTCACTCTAAGATCCTAGATACACTCAAGGTTCCATGCATCTAAAACCAAGGCATAACTTTAAGCACCTAAGAGGACATTCAAGACACCTAGGGTGTACCCCCATATGACAAAATGTATGAATACAAGTAGCATAGAACCAACTCATCATCATGCAAGAAGAAATCACGTAACGTTTAGCTAAGTAGCCAACAACATAATGAGCTCCGAGTCACCAATCAAAATAAAGTCCAAGAAATATCAGCAATCAAGGAAAGTGGCTAAGTAGCCACATTGCAAAGTCTGAAAATTCTCACAAAAATATAAATAACTAGAAGAGCCTCAGAGCTTCTCAATCCAATCATAAATTAAGATGTTGGTCCTTGATAAAATAACACAAGTTTACGAATGTAAAATACAAAATGTTAACACCACATTCACTTCGCAGCCCTTCATGGCCACCAATAGGGGTACTCTACCTCGAGGTCAGTTCCAAGGACACATACATAGGATTGGGTCATAAACGACACCCAGACTTAATGTCCACTCTCCCATACGGGTAACAAAATGAAAAACTGACAACCAGACCAACTTTCCTAACTACTGAAGGAAGGAAGCTCTAAACAACTTCTAATTAACTCTTCCCGACCCCAGGACACAACCACTATTGTCCAACCACAAGAATCACACCATACAATTTATCATTCCAACAAATCCAATAAGGAAGGGTCTCAAAAAGGGCTTAACACATCATACAATTAAATCAAGATTTAGGACTTGTAAAACAACACATTTTCAAAGGGGAACCAAGTTTCCACTACACTAGAAGTTCACAAAAATCAATTTAATTTGACATTCTTAGTTACCCGGGTTTAGACAAAATGCCACTAAGTGAGTACAACAATTCAAACAACTTATTATTTTATTATTATTTTAATTTTGGTAGTTCAAATGAACAGAGTAATGTAATATTTCTTCATACGCATTTCTTTTTCAATTTTCAAACAAGTTTGTTTTCTTAGATTCAAAAGTGTGCTAGGTTTACAGTTCATGTCTCAAGTTTTCTAGTGTGCCCAAGGGTCCAAGCTTTGAACCCATGGCTCTGATACCAAGTGTAACGCCCGCTAAAATCTCCCACTTGAGACCCATGAACAACCTAGGTTTAGTTACAAAATTATGGAATAATTTTTTTTTAAAGTGTTAACAACCAAAGTCTCAAGGACAATTAAATTCAACTGATAACTTTTCCCATTATAATAATTACTAATTCCACATTATAAAGCAACAAGTGTAATAAGTCCACACCTAGCTCAAATCTCCTTAGGGATTAATTTAATCACTGATTACATTGACATTTTAGCTAAATATTCCCTGATTAAAATTTTAGGGTTAAGGGACCAAAACAATTAAATACCCAAGGTATTTAATTCCACAAGATCTAAGACAAGAGCAAGGTTTAATTACAGTGGGGGAAAAGAATACATATTTAAAATCATCAGAGTAAATTCTTACTTACCCACTCCCAGAACTCAGTTAAAGATTCAATTTGATTTTTTCCCATGATTAATGCAATTAAAACTTCCTGAAAACATTCCCATTAGATAGGGAATTTCCTCACCTTTCCAGTGATATAAAGAAGTCCTCCTAACTCCTCATATTTCTCAAGTTATGGACCGGCGGAACTTGGGGTGAAAATTTTCCCAAGAGCGGGCCTGCGGGCCTGGGGAGGAAAATTTTCCCCAACTCGGGCCTGCAGACTTCGGAGAGAAAATTTTCCCAGAGGAGAAAAGTGGACTGACGGAGTGGGGAAGAAAAATTTTCCCAGACGTGGGCCAGTGAGCAGGGAAGGCATTTAGCACTTTTTCCCTTTTGGGACAAAGTGAATTTTACACCCGCACCTCCGCCGATGCCCAGGGAGGCCACATGGCAGCTCCTTATTGGCTGCGGGTCAGCGGGTCAGTGGGGAACATTTGGAAAATTTGACTATTCAAAAGGAAGGGAAAAAAGGTCGAAAGGAACCCGCGCCTCCGCCGACGTGAGAAGATGCCATGTGTCAGCCAACCATTAGGTGCAGTTTGGTGGGCCGGCCAGGATAATTTGGAAATTTTGGTAAAATTTTTTTTGAAACATTAAGGCTTTAAAAGATCCACTCCTCTGCCGACCTCTCATGAAGCCACGTGGCAACACCTGATTACCTTAGCTAGGCTTGGCGGGGCTGCGGGGAAAACTTACAAATTTTTCCAAATTTATTTTTGAAAGCGCTTAAGGTTAAAATCATCCGAGCCTCTCCCGATGCCCAACGAAGCCACGTGTTGATCAATGATTGGCTGCGGGGAGGCGGGGCCATGGAGGAAAAATTGCCAAATTAACTTTTTGGACTTAGATCATTTTTAGACAAAATGAAGGCTTGTGGATTAGCGGAGTGGCGGGAAACTTCATGACTTTGCACCTTTTGGGTAAAAAAAAAAAAAAAGGAAAGTTTTAGCCCGTGGGTCCACCCAAGAATATTTTATTCATTTAAAATTTGACAGTTAGATTATTTTGAGCCTGACTCAAATGAAATAAAAACTTCAGAAGGCCATAACAGGCCCGATTGGGAACTCAGTTTTTGGAAAACGAGGACTTTTGAAATCTATCAAATGTAAGAAAGTTTCATTAAAAACTTAGGAATTTGATTTTGATAAATGCATTAAAGGCTAGATTTTGAGAAAATGTCTCCACTTAGAAATAGGTAAGGTTGGCATGAAATTTTTCAAGAGGTATGGGACAAGTTTAACTTGTCCCACAAGCCTCCAAAATCAACCTCCAAGGACAAATTTGTTTGAATTTTCTTAAAGAAGGTGGATTGTTTCATACTCCAAAAATTAACTTACACATCACTTACAACACAGAATATTTTAATTTTGTTTAATACAACTCTACCAACTTAAATGCAATTTCTTATGACCCAATTTGATTAATTTTTTAACAATATGATTACTCACATTATTTACCACACAATTAATTTAAATAATGAAAGGGGTAAACACATCACTTAATAAACACATACAAACATCAATAAAAGGGAACCAAGTAAATAAATACACATAACCCTTGGTCACATTTAAAGGTGATCCCCCCCATGGGAATCCCTAACAACAATCAAACACACACACACGAACAATACAAGTTTTCATGGTGACCTTGTTGAATTCATCTAGAATTCCAATGTGGTTGGTCTCCAATCCCCCATGTTTGTTGTGATATTTTTAACCTGCACAATACAAATACCCCTTCGGCCTCGTGGCCATATCAGAACATCCAAATGAATATAATATAATTTCAAAATCAATATATATATATATATATATATGAATCACAACAACATCCAGACAATCAACAATATCACTTACAATTTCATCAACAACTATATATCATCAATTTTAAATTCAATTTTCTCGGTCTACTCAATATATCCAAATATCACATGTCCTAACAACATCCATAAATATATATAACCATGTCCAACAACATGTCAACATCTATATAAAATGTCTCTAACAATCATCATGCATCATATATGAATCAGAGTCAACAATAATCCATGATCTGACATCTAACACCATACTAAATCAAAACTATAATAATGTCCATAATATAGGTTGAAGCCCTACAGTAAATAAGTCTATTCTTTGTGTTTGTAATATTAACTAGAGTATTGCTACTTAACTGAGCAATGTTCCTTTTGTGTGTTTCCTTTCATCGTTGTTATCCTATGTCAATTTAATTCACTTTTTTGTTCTAATAAGTACGCTTGCATGCAGGAGCTGATTATTAGCTATTGAATTCATGCGTAGAGGACTGTGAATAATTTAATTATGGGGTGGATCAAGTATAAAAGAATAATTTTTGGATTCCGTTTTAGTAGAATTTGGTTTTGCTAAGGGTATTTCTTGAGAGCTTAGTCAGTGAGATAAAAAGGTGTTACTTGTGTTATAGATGAAGGTAATCTAAACCGAAAATTTCTCAGATTGAAGACCGTGCGAGAAGAATGATCGCGCAATGTAACACGAGGTAGGAAGCAACATGATAAGCTACTTGGCATATGGCATAATGGATTATGTACTTTGACACAATGAGGCATGTAGAGGAGGTATGTGGCTTAGGAAGTAGTAAAATGTGTAAAAAAGTTATGACTACAGCATGCTGGAGAAATTTGAGGAATAAATCAAAAAGTAAAAAAATTTACTTTAATAAAGTTACTTAAAAGCATGGGTTCAAGTGAAAAAGTATTCTCACCGAAGGGGCAAGTTTTATTCATTTTCTACCTTGTATTCGAAGAGAACTAAAAAATCATATGACAAGGCATGCGCCTTAGTTGGAAACAAATTTTTGTACAATTCCTAGTCTTTTGTACTTTTGCTATTGCCCCTTGTGACATACACATAATGAAATGGATTATTTGGAGGACTTGATAGGTATACTTCTAGAATAATATTAAGAGTGTTATAGAGCCAACTGGGGAATAAATTACATAAAGATAAGGAAGATAATAAGGTCATTATTGAGGCTAGGATCTAACCCTGAGCTTGAATATTTATTCATGAGAATCCTCAAGGAAGAAAGTGGTAAGGATGATGTGGCCTTCAAAATATGTCAAAAATATGAGCATGTCCTTAATTTACACATGGTCGAGGAAGAATTAGTACTAAAGACTATTCAGGAGAATATGCCCACTAATAAGATAGAGCGCGCCCTAAGGTGATGGCTGAAGTGGCAAAGCAAAAATAAGTGATTAAGGCCAAGAAGGATAAACTAGAACTATGAATAAGATACTTCCAAAATATGGTACTGGAGCACATGGATGTAGTTGCGGGAGTGATTGCAGAGCTGGCAGTGGTTACTCGTTCAAAGAGCTCAAAAGATCAAATTTGCTAAGAATTGGTGTTTGACCAAGTGTTAAGGATTATAAAGGTGGCACCTAGGAAGGCTATGGCATAACTGAATGAATTGATGAAAGTGGTGAGTGAGATATATGTTTCATTTCTAGAACTCTTCATCAACCAACTACATACTACATTAATTTTTGATTGGGTATGATGAATCTTTTTGGGAATTGAGTTCTTAGTTCTTTTCTCACAATTTATACATCTTTTTTAGCACAAGTTGTCGAAGCATATATATAAGGAATATATATATATATACATATATATGTGTCCCATATGTTCGTATATAAATACATGTATAAGATGTGTATATATTGATATATATATATATGTATATATATGTGTATATATATATATGTGTGAACCCCCTGTGTGTGTATATATGTAGGCCATATATATAATATATATATATATACGATATATGTATGTGAGAACACATACCATTATATGTGAACCCCATAGTATCACATATACATTTATATATAGCAAATAGTTATATATATATATATATATATATATATATATATGTATATGTATATGTATATGTGTATGTATATGTATATGTACAACTAACAGTCCTGCCATATGGTCAATGTATATGTACATGTAAAATGTGGTATGTAAATGTATATGTATAACATATGGCCCTATGAACCCTTACATTCAATATATGTACATATGGGTAGCATATATATTATATATGTATGGTTTAATTCTACACCATATCAATATGCATCTAATTGTTTCAATGCAGCTTCAATTGCCCTTAACCCAAAGTTTCTGCGAGCTCATGCTAGCACCACATTCAAATGAATGTGAGAATACAGTGTACATAATAGCCGTCGGCCCATGAATAAATTGAAGCTCGATCTTCTCCAATACATATATGATTTCATTCTCCTGGCTCTTTCATCTATTTAAATTTTAAAAAACCTGATGGTGAATCCATATCAGATTATGAGGACTAGCTGTCCTATATATGTAAATATATTCAGCTATGCTATGTAAGAGTATTGTATACATAAACATATATATATATTCAATCACCTTCCATACATTATGTCTTAAATAAAAAGCATGGCGGTTCCTTATAACTTAAAGATAATATAAGACGAATCTTCATTATATAGAAAAATGCATTTATGAATTTAGTATTCAATATTTTTCAACCCAAAAGATGATCCAATGTTTACACATTTTCATTTCCAACCTTGGTAAAAAAATTTCTTCACTTCTTTCCTTTTCAAGAAATATCAATAATGATTTTTCTTTTCAAACTGAATGAGAGATCACTTTAAAAAAATAACATAGTTATCTTTCAACTAGATACAAGGATACAAGTTATACCATTCAAAATGTGAAAACAAGCTTTCAGTATCTCAATTACTCTTCTCAAACACCAGGAGATAAAGGATGACAACAACCTATTAAAATGTATAGTTTTTCAAGATTGTTCGCAAGATAGGAGAAGTTCAACAAATATTACAAAACTATTACCAATTCATACTTAAAATGCAAGAGGACAAGCCTCCTAAGATATGGGGATGACAACATGAACCAAATTAAAATTTTTCTTCCATCCTTCAAGCATAATATTTCAAGCTTCCAATCCAAGCCATGATATGTCTTCAAAACAACAAGAGAAAGAGGCCCTATTTTCTCATCCCAACCAAATGGCCATATACTACATGCCAAGGGATCCACCATATGGAGGACATGCTAGTAATGTAGCCAAATTATGAAAAAACTTGATATACTACAAATAATATGAACTCCAAAAGAAAATAGATCTCCTTCTTCCCATAATCAATATTCCATTGAATAATTAATTGCAATGTTTCCTAAATAGGAAAACAACTTCCAACTCAAGTTGCCAAACAAACTCTAACTAACTTGACTAAATCTACTCTAGGTGGCGGAAATTACTATTTTTAGTAGTTTACTAGAACCTGTTATTCTTAGCAAGTTCGCATGCTTATTCGTATGGGCACAAAAATTTCCATGCATCTTCTACATTCCTAAATTAGAAGAATTTCCAAATTTCTAACTCATAATGAAACTAATAGACTAAAATTAACTTATGCCCAAAAATAAGAAACAACCAAACTATAACTTAAATCCTAATTTTTGGCCTCAAGATGGCGGATTTAGGGCCCAAAAATGTTCCAAAACTTGCCCCAACTAGTAGTGGTGGGTTTCCAATGCGTTCATCTCATTAAAACCTATGTGGTTTAAAAAAAACAGACTCAAACAGACACCTGGAGCTCAAGTTATGACCTTGTCAAGTTCCTGCTAATTCTAGCGCATCAGCTAGCCTCCCTCCAAGCCCATGGGGGAGAGAGAATGCATGCCTCTAAATTTCACAAGTAAGGGAACAAAAAAAGTTGATTACACACACACACACACAACATTTCAATGCAAAAAACCAAAAGAACTCCAAAATCACAAAGAGGAGAATTCCATGTTTTGCTCAAAATGGGTAAGAGTGGAAAGGAGTCCATAATAATCCATATTGTGAACCAACTATAGGAACACATAAAATAATCTCCATAATCATCATACATCCCACCTTATCACTCCATACCAAACTCTAAGCATCCTCCAAGTAAAGATTTTAAAACCATTTTCAACCATGAGATGGTTTCCTTCACAAGGATGGAAGATGAGGTTCAAACCATATGAACAGTCATCTTCCTCATCAAACCATACAAGGGGAGGAAAGAATAAAATAGACCATCATGGCTTGTCCATAAAGGCCATGTGGTGTAAGAGGGAACATTACTGCCCATCTTCCCCTACAATTCCAAAATCCATGTCAAGTAGGAAGGATGGAGAAAATATAAGTAAACAAGATTTACAAAGACACCCACAACAACATGCAAACATACAATATTCAAACAACCAATTTTATTTTGCAAATTATACCATAGGAACCAAAACAATAGGTATGAAGGCCTACCTCAAAAATCAAGCTATCCAACTTCAAGAAAAATCAATGCACTTCAAGCTCCAAGCTTTCTCCAACTCTCATAGTAAAAATGATAAGCCAAAAGTCCATACTCCTCTCCATGAGGTGGTATAAAAAGAAGAAGCCATCACCAATCCTCAAAAATGAGAGGGTGACATGTGTCACCCATCTCATTCTCCAACATAAGATTCCCTAAATCCAAATAAAATATAAAACAAAACACATTTTAGGAAGTAATCTCCCAAATTTCCTAAAACGCTAATAAGCTAACACAATTCAACTTTTGAGAAAGCTAACAAATCAACATACTTGCAAGATGGTGACATGAGAGGCATTCAAATGGGAGGGAAAATCCCATTTGACCTTGAAAAGAGACCCCTTACCCATATGTAGGGTCCAAGGGGTCCATTTCCATGTATGAGAGACCCCCAATGTGAAACAAGACCCTTACAAATGCCACATTTATCCCAAATTCGAGGTTGGGTAAAGTGGCTCAAAGAAAGAGGTGGTGGGGCCCACCTAAATGATGATTAGGTGGTCCCAAACCACTAACAACAAGCTTACTAACATAATAACATCACTAATGTAAGAGGGGACCATTAGGTCCTTAAACAAGTTTAGTACAAGGCTTAACAAATTAGAAAAATAACATAGGTAAATTAGGAATCACCACTGGTGTCCACAAATGAATACGCCACATACACACAAGAATAAAAAAATATCATGCATGGCTAAAGGACTTGACCCAGTCAGCCACTTGTGTAACTTGAGGTGCAACTCTGAAACCCACGTTCTCTTGTGTGACTTGTAATCTGCACACTCAATTCACACATTAAACATACCTTCTCGATAAATAATAAATCAGAGAAATAATCTAATATAACGACAACCAAATCAATCATGGATATTTATTCCAACTATACAACAATCGATAATTATTTCACTTATGATTAACAATCCAAATCGAGAAAGCAACCAACATCCAAACTGAGATAACTATCAAAAATGTTCGCATATGTTTCCTATACTAGATCAAAACATAGAATTCATCCAAGTTATTCCATGATAACATTCAAAGAAAAATCATCATAATTAATGGTCACAATATGAAATAGATTTTCCATTCATCACTCATATATCTAATAAAATATATCTAAGCCACATCCTGTTAGTATCCATAATAGTGTGTGTACAAGAAAGTAGCAATATGTATCACAACAATTTATTGGCACAACATGCCTCAAATGCCACCTATGTCAAAAGAGTAATTTAAAATAAAACCATATAATGATTAAATAATATTATATCATTCCAATAATTCATAATGCGACCACATATTACATATATTGTGCAAAAGTAATATCTACAACCTAGTAAATGAAAGGAGTCAGTAAATGCAATGATACAAAAAAGGGGTGGCACTACATTGTGTGTGGCACAGTAAAAATTTATAGACTTATACACAAAATGTTTAACACAAAATAAATTTGAGATGTTAAACATAGTAAAACAAAAAATACATATAAATTGTGTAAGTTTCTCCTACATAGAAGGAGTCAACACATATCAGTTTTAATAATTCATGTTCAATAATATTGTGAGTTAAAATTCACCCATATTTGCATTCTAACTATTAAATGTAACATTTCCTAGAATCAATCTCACACCTCAAACATTATTAACCAACAATTATTACAATGCATACTATCAATATGAGTTGTTATTACAATTCATTACATTGTGTACAAACACAATAATATATAAACACTAACATGGTATTCCTAACATTATATCGTTAACGTGTACATGGGAGAAGAGAATAATATTTTAAAGAAATAACTTCTCTCTGAATGCACTTCTTAGACCATATACAACTCCATCAAGATGCCCCTTTACCGTCATAAAGATGTGGCTATGAGTTGAATTCTACAGGTTGTTTTCCATTCTTCAAGGTCTCAAATATTGAATCTTCTAGATTCTTAGAGCTCAAAAATATCTGAAAAAAATCTAATTAGAGTTTACCTTGAAATATTCTCTTGCACCAAATAACAAGATTGTTCAAAATATGATTATTTTTTGAAATGTGACATAAAAGGTTTCTTCTGCACACAATACAAAACATGAAAATACTAAAAATAATATTAACAATTATATAGCATTAGCACTCTAATCACAATTGATATAATATGATCTCATGTGCCATTTGAAAATTGACCTTGTTGTTTACTCATTTTGTCACACCTAGTTCATCACTAATGCACTTTTATGGCCCAATTGTTAGTGAATGACAAAAGGGAATTGATTTCCGTGCAACTTATGTTTCATACATCCTCCATTTTTTGGATACTTCCTTTGAAGATTGAATTTGAAGCTCAAATATAAATATCCCCATCATTTTAGATGTCAATTACTCCAAAAACATTGTCTATATATTGTATAATGAAACAATATTTTATTTTGAATCATCAAAAAACTAATCCTAAAAGACATAGCATTCAAAATTTAATTATTAAGAAAAGAATTCAAAAATGAGACACATAATACTTTTTGTTACATCTACTCTTCAATTTTTCAACACCACTCTATATAAATTTCCCACCAAAAAAGAATCTTTGACCTAAAGCTTTTGATCCCTTGATCAATTAGTGGTGGGATGTTGTAAGGATGTCAAATGGTATATTTTGTAATCGATGGGTCGTGGCACCGAACCGACTACAGTGACACGTTCGGTGGCTAGGTGAATACTAGAGGAGGTTTCATTTTTGTGCACGATAATGTCGTTACTACGGGCTATCTCGTTCAGGCGTAGTCCCTTAAGAGCCCTGAGACCAAAAAAATTTTCAACTTCGATGGGTTACTACACGCACTCCATAACACCTAGAGATGTCTTGTCTGATCCTACACCTCGGTATAGGGACCCTCTACAATAGCCTGTAATCAGTTTTGAATGTAGAAAATCCAATCGGCGCTAATAATGCTGCCCTATTGTTTGCACTACACATCAAATAGTACACTAGCATTTGAGACAATGCCGTAAGGATGTCACTACCCTCCGGTTGGGTTTATTTTGACAACCCGTGGATCAGATGGCACCTGAACTGACTATGTCGAAACATCTGGGTGGCTTGGTGAACACCTGTCCTGCCACATCCGGCCATCATTTTCCATGTACGTGATAATGTCTATAATGATTCCAAAGCTACCTCGTTTGGGCGTAGTCTCTTAAGAGCCCTGAGACCAAAATATCGTTCAAATATTGATGGGTGGCATACACGCATCTACTATGGCACCTAACAACACAATCAACGTAAGTGTATCCTACCACCTAATGGTGTATAGGTACCCTACATACAATAACCTATCTTTAATTATGTTCCTATCTCCAATCAGTGCTTGTTAGGTAAAAATATTTTTTGCATTCCAACGTGTGAAGTAATAGTGCAATTTGAGCCAGTTGTACGAGGCTTGTCAAATAGTATATTTCTACATTAACCTGTGGGTCAATGGCTATTCCGAACCAATCTATGGTCAGATGCATAGGGATGCCTCTTGTAAACACTTGGGTAGGCATCGTTTTGGTTCAAAATCTAAGCTCCATGTTTGAAAATTTATGGGATATCCCAACCTCCGGAGCCAAGCTTTACCCCCTCCACAGCTTACATAAATTCATTGAAATAATTATCTTCAAGTAATTTTCTTCGTAACATTTACAATGAAATCTTCATCTATATGCCATATGAGAATTTTTAATTCTCTACCAATAGTGCCAACCACGATGCGAGTGGAAGATTGGCCTAGCACCACTAATTGTTGGCACATAAATTGTGTTAGTTTCAAAGAAATCTTAAGCTTCAAAATGTTAATATTTCCATAGCTAGATATATAATAAGACATGTACACAAATTTAATGAGAAATACTATGTTACAACTGGTACAATTTGGGCATGCCAATGATTTTAAGGCCCTATATATACAGCACCAGAAATCTATAATCAAAGATAATATATATATACCAGACATGACCATATGTAATCTCTAGGTTCCAATGAGATGCGATCGAGGATTGGCCTCTATCTCTGAATAGTTGGCACAAAATTGTTTCATGATCTGACTCTCAAACCTGGTCCAGAAGAATCTTGTTATTGGGTCTTTAGCTTGGATATCTATACAGACATGTACATCATTTGTTGCTGAGAAATACTACGTTACAACTGGTACGAATATGGGCATGCCAATGTATTTTCAAGGCCCTGTGTGTCTACAGCACCAGTCTATCAAACTGACCTAAAATATATATATGCCATATAGGATTATATTTCTCTAGATTTAAGAGATGCCGAGGAGGATCGGCCTTATCTCTTATTGTTGGCACTAAATTGTTTAATTTCCATCTTGGTTAGAAAATGTTAATATTTCCAGTAGCTAGGAGAAATAAGACATGTACATCAATTGGTGAGAAATACCCTGTTACAACTGGTACAAATTGGGTATGCTGAATGATTTTAAGGCCCTGTTTTACACCACCAACACTCTATAATCAGGAGAAGTCAATATATATTTCTTTCCTCGATGCAACGATCATAAGAAGTTTGCACGTATAGACATTTTTCCTTCTTCATTGTCATTCTATAGTGCAATCTACTTGCATTAAAACATGTCCTACAAAAAAAAGTCTTCCCAACTCAAATTATCAATGTTTATTTCCATATAAATAGTCGAGATAAACTTATTATATAACTTTCACTTCACATATTTTATTTGTTCCATTCTACATTTTAAAAAAAATTCAGGTCCTGAATCATAATGTGACAACAACTGGGCTGAAAATCACGATCCTTGTTACCGAATAGTTATTTGAAATTTTCATGGAAGAAAAATCCTAATTCTACTTAAATAACCCATGTCAGGTTATGATGGCTTTCTACAAGATTTAATATCACCAAGAACAAATTCATAGAATGGATGGATTTTTATACATAGCCATGTCATCCTCTAGACAAATTCATCCATTTATGACCTCATAAAACTATAGCTTATAGGTAGTAACATCATCCAAATGAAAAGAAAAAGTAAATTCCCACGAGAATACCCCCCCCCCCCCCCCTTTTTTATTTTTTTGCATTATTTTTCCTTTTACTCTTGCGTTATTGATACCACCAACTATCTTAGATTTTGACCCATAAAAGTCTCTTTGCTAGCAGAATTCAATTAGTTACCTATAAGGATATATTAATGGTTTTTAATTTGAAACAATTAATATTCCTCAGTTCCTAACCTTATAGATTTGTTTATTTCAAAACTTCAATCCAAACAGAGAATTATGCCAAATTTATTAAATTTTTCTAACATTAAATTTATTGACTAGCCACTTGAATATTTTTTATTTTTCACTTGTTTTCTAATGAGTAGTTAAATTTTGACCAATATGAAATATTGAACATTTTTATATGCTTTTTAATGGCTACCTATATAACCTATGTGATATTTTGTTGGTACAAACAATTGTTGGAGACTTGTTAAACACGCTAAGGAATATGCCATTGGTGGTTGCAGAATACCCTGTGGGACTTAAATGGTAAAACCACTCTGACCAATAAATTTTATGATGGCATTCATCACCAGTTTGATGTAGCTTGCTTTGTGTTTAATGTTAGAGGTAGTTCAATTTCCCTTATGGAGTTGTAAAGAAGAATTATGACGAGTCTGATTTAAGATAGGTGGATTCTCTCTGTGGAGAGTGGTATACCCTCGAAAGTAGAGTCATCCTCATTTCCCAACATAAGCACATTATAAATGTAGTTATTGGAGCCCATTTGTATGACATGATGGGTGCAGAGGATCCCAAATGTTTGGAACCATCTCTGTATGACACTGCTACAAGTAAAGAATTATTTAGAATCCTTAGGATTAGCTATGACTAACAAATACTTTTTCCCATCCACTGTTGTTGCTTCCCATAGGTATTTTATCTTTTACTCACATTTAAATTTAAAATACATCTTCCCACATAGAAACTAAATCTACGAGGTAACTACACATATGAAAAAACAAGCACAAACCTTCTCCACAATATCAAGAACACAAAAACACCCACAAAAGACCAATTCCACTCAAAAAAGGAAACCACCCAAACTGTATCATAACCAACACCACAACTCCCATTGAAGTTCCTGGTTTTCTCTACACCCCTTCTCTTGATGTGCACCATGTGGCCATGTGGGTAAGTGCACCAAGTTTGGGGGGCCGAAATGGGGTCTTAAGTGGACACATTTTTCTGAAAAAAAAAATTCAACTTGTACGAGTTTTTTGAAATAGTTACACTCAAAATTAGAAGTTTTGTAGAAATATGAATTGTAGAATTTTGAGTCTAGTTTCTAAGCTACTAAATTTTATTGAAAATGGATAAGTTTAAGTGGGTCAAACAACTAAAATACCAACAGATACTCCTGTTTTTGTTAAAAAAACATAATAGAGGGACTTTCGTGCCCCCCCACCATTTTTTTAGCATCATTTAGTGTTTTTGAAAACCTTTTGGTAGAAAGATAGCTAGGAGCATCTAGTTTGGGCTCCATTTTTTAAAAAAAAAATTAGAGAATATTTTTTTGTTTATGGATTTTCTAGTGCAAAAATTTAATGTTTTGAAAAATAATGGAGCTCTGACCGTGCCCCCCCCCCGCCAACCACCTCAAAAAATATAAAAAATTAGATTTTTTTTTGAATATGTATAGAATTATGCCTAGTTTGGGCTAGTATAATTTTTTTAAATTTTGATTACCCAGAAAAAAGATACACCATGAAAGATAGACATATTTACACTTCAAAAAATTGCTATAAAAAGACATAGTTAGAAAATAAATAATATGGAAACCTTATATTAGTCAGAAAAATTGAAAAAATATATTTTTAGGAAGAAGAGACTCTGCTCTACGTCGTGGTATAATTTTTTTAAAATGGATCAATTGTTTTATTTTTATTTATCATAGAGGAAGTGTCATTTTTGCATTTTCTTGTAAAAACTCATTGTTTGTTATGTTTGTGCAGGTCCATGCCTCAGGCTTGGGGATCCAAACTGGATCCCAAGCCTTGATGCATGGCTTAGGAAAAGAGAAAATGCAAAATGCGTACATGTTATGTAACGCGTACTTGTTACATAACATGTACGGGTTTTTCTTTGCTTTATATATAGTGGCCCCCCAACATCCCTTTCATCCCTTTCACGGGAATTCTGCAAACATAATGTTTTGTCTACAATATTCTCTACATTCTTGCATGATTTTCTAGTATTTCATTTTGTCCCCTACGCCACTAGTTTAATTTTTCTAATCATGGATGAAAAATGTCGAGCTAAAGACAAGAGGAATTCAAGAATAAGACACCGAAGCAATTGGAAGAGAAGAGAATAAAGAAATTGAAGAGAATGCAAGAACTTCGAGAAAGGCAAGGTACAGATCTGCTATATCAAATGTAGCTAATGTATTAGAAAATTGGGATGAAATACATATTGAAAATATAGAGAATAATGATTTTGAAATAAATAATTATATTGAATTGAATGATAATGTTGGTATGGATGAAGAAATTGATATGAGTCCAATTATTGAACCCTTACTTGAGAATTCAAATGTTAATCCTGAAATTTGTATGAAAACAATGAATGAAGAAAGTAACCTTGTAAACCAATCTTCACCTCTAAGAACACCTCCTTCCATTTCGCGATTAAAACCAATTCACTTAATTGAAATTGATGAAAACATTATAAAACCAATGCCTAACAAAATGTCTGAAAGAAATGCAAGAAGAAAAGTTAGCAGAATTTGGGATAATTACTTTGAGAATTTAAATGACACACAAAGATGTCAATTATTTGTTTCATTGATGAAATTAATTAAGATGAGACCTATAATGAAGACCCTGGGGTTAAGAACATCTAATGTTGTTGATCAAAATGCGTCAATTGTTGAAAACATACATAAATCACACCAAACTATAGGTGGAAAAAGACGCACCAAAGATAGTAATGCTACAAGTAATGCACTAACTAATTGTATAGTAAGTGAGAAAATAGTTAATAAATGATTGATTAGAAAAACAAGTAGTGCTTTGAAGCTAAATAGAAAAACACTAATGAAAGCAATAGAGATACTTAAATGTTTTGAGTTAGTCAATAACACTGACTATTGGGATTTTTCTAGCAAACTTCCATGAAAAGACAAGAATATATCTGATATTCTAAAAGAATTAATTGTAAAATTTTGGAATGAGAACACAAGGGTGTCACCGAATAGAAGAGATACAATAAAAAGAAGAATAGGTTCTCATAATTGTGAATTATGTGCAAAACATTTCTTAGATATGACTCAAACAAAATTGTTCTCTAAGTTTAAAAATGAAAATCCACAAATTAACATTAGCCAAAGATTCTTTGAAATGAGAAAACCCTTTTATGTGAAAATCAATCACTCACGTACCACTTGTTATTGCAGGCATTATTTTGAATTTTCAATGCATTATGATGGTTTTTTTCAAATACGTAGTGTTTTACATACTGACATCATGTTGCAAGAGTGTGGAATAAATGTCCCACAAAAATCTTCAAGGGAATTTATTCCGACAATATTTTGTGAAAAATCAACAAGACAATTTTTTATAACAAAGTTTGTTTGGATGGAACGTGCAATGTATGCGGTGGCTTGCCAAATCTGAAAAGTTATATCCACAAGGAGAGTACATATTCAATAGGAAAATAATTGGTTGATTTCACCAAATATAAATTGATGGCCTATCAATTAAAAGATGGAAAATAATCTAAGATGTGTGAGCTTGTTAGAAAACAACTACCTATATCAGAATATATGGTCAAATTTAGAGATGAATTTTTTTATGAGTATTCAAGGCACACACATAGGGATTGATGGTTGGATGAACAATTCAAGTTAAGCAAGGAAACATTCCCATGAGGTACTTTCTTTTAGTATTTGAATTTGTAGAGAATTACACATTGCAGCCACAAATGGAGGTTCAGTATCAATATTATAACTCAGTGCACATTTCTATTTTTTTGCATATAACATTCATGCTCTCTCCTGAAAGCACTGAGCAAGATCGAAAAATATTAAGATAGTATCATTTATACATTAGTGATGATTAGACACATTCTACAGAATATGTACAAGGGTGTTTCAAGGTGTTTTATGTGAACTTGAATGAGAGGAACATTAGTTTCGATCAACATTACATTTGGCCAGACAACTGCACATCACAATTCAAGAATGAAAGGATGTTTTATTGGCTAAGTAGGATGGACAAAGAAAAAAATATACAACATATCTAGAGTTTTATTGAGGCAGGGTATGGAAAAGGAGAGCATGATGGTGTAGGAGCATGTGTGAAAAGAGAACTTGCAAGAGAAGAGTTAAAGTTCAAGGATGGTGCTGAATTTACAGATGCAAAAAACATTGTTGATTGGTGTGTCAAGAATATGGTCCTTGAATCTCAAGAGATATCAATGGTTTGTATATATTTTTGGTTGATAGAGAAATAAAATCTAGCTAACTTTGAAGATTGTATGACAGTTGCAGGATCAAGTGATATGCACTCATTCCATAGTTCAAATGTAAATGCTTGGACTATTTATAATATGTGCATGACATGTTTTTGTATATCATGCATTGATTTTATGTGGAATGATTGTGAGTCACAGTAGTGGGTGGATGAATGGACTTGTAGACCTCACCTTACTTTGACCAAGTCTTTGATTTAGTGCAACAAGGTACATACATATATGTACATGCCATGTTTTAGATTTATAAATTATTAAATGGTCAACTCTTAATGTATTAATAAATTGACTGAATAGTTTTAATTTGTGATATATAGGGCACAATTTTACAGTTATTGCGATGAAATTTAATGAAGAGGGAACAAACTACTTCTTATCTCGTTGTGTAGAGGGGAAAAAAATTGACTTCCACAGTCATTGATGACGAAGACCTTGAGTATCCCACTAGATCAGTGGTAGTCACTGAAACTTGGCTTTGATGATATCCTAGCAAAAATTCAAACATTTGGTTGTTTAAAGACTATGAGTACATCGGAAGATACTTCAATATTCACATTTGGTCTTTGCAACAAATATTAAATTGATCAAATATAGATGTCGGCCATCAAACCAAAATCTGTGGAAGGTTTGTAAATTTAGTCATGAAGCAATTCTTGCTACTGTCAAGAATAGAGTTGATCCTTGTGGTTCAATGGATTGAATTTGCAAAGTTTTGTTCTTCATGAATTTAATTTGAATATTTACTTAAATTATTTTTTTAATATTTTGTATGATTTAAAATTTTATTTAATTGCTTACTAACATGTTTATGTAGGTTAGTGGTGCCAAAAAAGCTTCCACCTTCACGTGGTAGGCATTGTTAGTAGAGATTTATTATTCTCAAAGCCAAGTGAAGCTAAGAGAAATTAAATATTAGAAGGGAAAAACAAACATAAATTCTCATTTCACCACCTCTATTGTAAAAATATCTTATTGAAATTCTCATTTCACCACCTATATTATTCAGGTGATTGGAAATGGACAACCTTACACTAGCTCAGGCTAAATGGAGATGGAGAAAACCATGAGAGGATTTCCTAGAGGGCCTTGACATTGAGGTCTTGGACCTAACGAGAAGTCTCTATGTGCCACGGAGTGCGAGAAATCACTCGTTAAAGATATGGGGTGTTTGGGACTCAGCACTCTTAGGTGACTACGCCCAATCAGTGTAGCTTGAAAGCGCAGGGAGTGTAGGGAACCAAAAAGAATGCTCCACTAGCATTCACCTGGCCACTTCGATGTGTTGGCATAGTTGGTTTGGTCCCATGAGCTTCCATTTGCAAACTACAGCCTCTGGCAGCCCTACACTGACTCCAACTGCACTATTTCGTGCATTTGTAAACAATAGCACAATGAAAGAACCAGATCAAGATGAAGAAAACCATGAGAGAATTTCATAAAGGGCCCTGACATGGAGGTCTCAAATATGATGAGACATCTCTAGGTGCCACAAAGTCTGAGAAATCAGTAGTCGAAGATATGGCGTGTTTTTGCCTCAACGCTCTTAAGTGACTACGCCCAAACAGGGTAGCCTGAAAGCACAGGGAGAATAGGGAACCAAAATGAATGCTCCACTAGTGTTCACTTGGCCACTTTGATGTGTTGGCATAGTAGGTTCGGTCCCACGAGCTTCCCTTTACAAACTATAGCGTCTAACAACCCTATACTGACTCAAACTGCACTATTTTATGCATTTGCAAACAATAGCACAAAGAGAGAGCTGGATGGAGATGAAGAAAAAATGTCAGAGGATTTCATAGAGGGCCCCAATTTGGAGGTCTTGGATCTGACAAGATGTCTCTAGGTTCTATGAAATCCAAGAAATCACTCGTCAAAGATATGGTGTGTTTGGGCCTTAAGGCTTTTAAGCGACTACGCCTGGACGAGGTAGCCTGAAAGCATGAGGAGCATAGGGAAACAAAATGAATCCCTCACTAGCATTCACCTTGCCATCCCGAAATGTTGGCATAGTTGGTTCGGTCCCACAAGCTTCCATTTACAAACTACAGCCTCTAGCAGCCCTATATTGACTCAAACTACACTATTTCACGTGTTTGCAAATAATAGAACAGCGAGAGAACCAGATGGATAAAAATAAAACTATGAGAGGATTTCATAGAGGTCCCCAACATGGAGATCTCAAATCTAATGAAACTTCCCTAGGTGCCACGGAGTTTGAGAAATCACTTGTCAAAGATATGGCGTGTTTGGGCCTCAAGGTTCTTAAGCGACTATGCCTGGACAGGGTAGCCCGAAAACACGGAGAGCGTAGAGAACAAAAATGAAGCCTCCAATATCATTCACCTGGCCATCCTAATTTGTTTTTGTAGTTGGTTTGGTCACAAGAGCTTCTTTTTGCAAACTAAAGTCGTACACTGTCTCAAATTGCACTATTTTACACGTTTGCAAATAATAGCACATAGAGAGAACTGGATGGAGACGAAGAAAACCATGAGAAGATTTCATAGAGAGATGTGACATGGAATTATTTGATTTGATGAGACATTTCTAGGTGGCATGGAGTCTGAGAAATCACCCATCAAAGATATGGTGTGTTTGGGCCTCAAGGCTCTTAAGAGACTACGCATGAATGGGGTAGCCCAAAAGCACGAGAAGTGTAGGGAACCAAAATGAAGCCTCCACTAGCGTTCACCATGTGATTTGGACTTTTTGTCCCAGATGGTTTGGTCCCAAAAGCTACCGTTTATAAAATACAACATCTAACAGCCTTACACTGACTTAGACTACACTATTTCACGCATTTGTAAACAATAGGACAATGAGAGAACTGAATGGATATGGATAAAACCGCGAGAGGATTTCATAGGGCCATGAAATTTTTTCCATGTTAGTATTGAAGAGATTCAAATAAATTACCATTCTAAATGAGTTTCAGGATCAATTATCAATACTTCATTGTAGTTTTTCTTGCCAGTATGCTACTTTTGGAACTAGCTGGTTTGATTTGTGAAGTTGAAGTAGCTGAGATTAATAAAAATAATCAACTTGGCATGTTTTCCTTAAGATTTTCCATGATTCTATCGACAAAATCACATAGATCTTCCATTCCAGTTAAGTTGTGATACTTCCACGCTTCCCATTTTTCCTTTTCTTATGCTCGTATCTTCTCTTTAAGTTCTTCCAGATGTTTTTGGGTAATCAAATTGACTCTTTATGACTTTCAGGAGGCATTTCTTCTTGAATCATAGTGACATGTTCACCTAATTGTTTTTCTTCATGATGTTCATTATCATCTAAAGTTGAAGACTGGAAATTTACATGGCCTTAGGCTTCTTTTTGGGCACAAACAACCTTTTGTAATGTCCAAAAAAATTCAGGGTCTTCATTCTCTGTTTGATTGAAGATATTCATTCTTTCAAAATGAACAGTTAGAACATTGGTGGTCTCCCCAACAAAACTAAGTTCATAGTATACATAGTTCCATCCTATGGAAAAATCATTTAACATTGGTGGTTTCCTCCACCTGTGCTTTCGAGCTACCTCATTTGGCCAGAGTCTCTTAAGAGCCCTAAGACCAAACCACCTTATATCTTCGACATGTGATTTCTTGGACTCCGTGGCACCTAGAGATGTCTCATCTAATTCAAGATCTCCATGTTCGGGTGCTCTACAAAATACTCTCATGGTTTTATCCATCTCCATTCGGTTCTCTCGTTGTCTTATTGTTTCGAAACACTTGAAATAGTGTAGTCTTAGTCAGTGTAGGACTACCAGATGCTGAAGTTTACAAACGGAAGCTCGTGAGACCAAACCAACTATGCAGCCATGTTGGGGTGGCCAGGTAAATGCTAGTGGAGGATTCGTTTTGGTTCCCTATGCTCCATGTGCTTTCGGGCTACCCCGTCCGGGCGTAGTCACTTAAGAGCCCTGAGACCCAATCACACAATATCTTTGACAGGTGATTTTTCGGACTCCATAGCACCTAGAGATGTCTCAGAAAATCTAAAACCTCCAAGTCAAGGAAATATATAAAATATTCCTGTGATTTTTTCCATCTCCAATGGTTCTCTCGTTATCCGATTGTTTGCAAACGTGTGAAATAGTGTAGTCTAAGTCAGTATAAAGCTGCTAGATGCTGTATTTTAAAAATGCTAGCTTGTGGGACCAGACTGTCTGGGTAAAAAAATCCAAATGGCCTAGTGAACAAAAGTGGAGGCTTCATTTTGGTTCCCTATGCTCCCCATGCTTTCGGGCTATCTCGTTCGGGCGTAGTCTCTTAAGAGCACTAAGACCAAAACACCTTATATCTTTGACATGTGATTTCTCAGACTCTATGGCACCTAGAGATGTCTCGTGAAATCCAAGACCTCCATGTTAGGGTTCTCTACAAAATCCTCTCTTGGTTTTATCCCTGTCTATTTGGTTCTCTCATTGTCCTATTGTTTGCAAACACTCGAAATAGTGTAGTCTTAGTCAGTGTAGGGTTGTCAGAGGCTGTAATTTGCAAACAGAATCTTGCGGGACCAAACCAACTACATAAAAATGGCGGGGTGGCTAGTTGAATGCTAGTGGAGGCTTCATTTTAGTTCCCTACACTCTCATGCCTTCTGGCTACCCCGTCTAGGCGTAGTTGCTTAAGAGCCTTGAGGCCCAATCATGCCATATCTTCGATGGGTATTTGTTAGACTCCATGGCACCTAGAGATGTATCATCATATTTGAGACCTCCATGTTAGGGCCCTATATGAAATCCTCTCATAGTTTTCTCCATCTCCATCTGGTTCTCTCATTGTGCTATTGTTTGTAAACATGCGAAAGAGTGTAGTCTGAGTCAGTGTAAGGCTGCTAGATGTTGTATTTTGGAAATGGTAGCTTGTGGGACCAAACCATCTGAGCCAACATGTCCATATAGCATGGTGAACACTAGTGGAGGCTTTATTTTGGTTCCCTACACTCCCTATGGTTTCGGGCTACGTCGTTCGGGTGTAGTCTCTTAAGAGCCCTGAGACCAAAACACCTTATATCTTCGACATGTGATTTCTCAGACTCTGTGGTACCTAGATATGTCTCATCTACTCTAAGACCTCCACATCAAGGCCCTCTACAAAATCCTCTTGCGGTTTTCTCTATCTCCATTTAGTTCTCTCGTTGTCCTATTATTTCCAAATGCTCGAAATAGTGTAGTTTGAGTCAGTGTAGGGCTGCAAGACGCTGTAGTTTGCAAACAAAATCTCATGGGAAAGAAATAACTACACGAACACATCAGGGTGTCTAGGTGAACACTAGTGGAGGATTCTTTTTGGTTCCCCACGCTCCCTGTGCTTCTGGGCTACCCCGTCTGGGCATAGTCGCTTAAGAGCCCTGAGGCCCAAACACGCCATATCTTTGATAGGTGATTTATCAGACTCTGTAGCACCTAGAGACATCTCTTTAGATCTAAAACCTCCACATAAAGTCACTCTATGAAATCCTCTCGTGGTTTTCTCCATCTCCATTTGGTTCTCTTGATGTCCTATTGTTTGTAAACACGTGAATTAGTGTAGTCTAAGTTAGTGTAAGGATGTAAGAGGCTGTAGTTTACAAACAGAAGCTCATGGGACCAAACTGTCTTGGTCAACACATCCAAATGGCCTTGTGAACACTATTGAAGTATTCTTTTTGGTTCCTTACGCTCCCCATGCTTTCGGGCTACCTCGTCCGGGCGTAGTCTCTTAAGAGCCCTAAGACCAAAACACCTTATATCTTCGACATGTGATTTCTCAGACTCCGTGGCACCTAGAGACATCTCATCAAATCCAAGACCTCTAGGTCGGGGCCCTCTACAAAATCCTCTCACAGTTTTATCCCTGTCCATTCGGTTCTCTCGTTGTCCTATTGTTTGCAAACGCTAAAAAAAGTGTATTTTGAGTCAGTGTAGGGCTGTCAGAGGCTGTAGTTTGAAAATGGAAGCTCGTGGGACCAAACCAACTATGCCAACACATTAGGGTGGCTAGGTGAACACTAGTGGAGGCTTTGTTTTTGTTCCCTACACTCCCCGTGCTTTTCAGCTACCCCATCCGAGCGTAGTCGCTTAAGAGCCCTGAGGCCCAATCACACCTTATCTTCGACGGGTGATTTCTTAGACTCCATGGAACCTAGAGATGTATCATCACATCTGAGACCTCCATGTCGAGGCCTTATACAAAAGCCTCTCTCAGTTTTCTCTTTCTCCATCTGGTTCTCTCACTGTGTTATTGCTTGTAAACACACGAAATAATGTAGTTTGAGTCAGTGTAAGGCTGCTAGATGTTATATTTTGAAAATGGTAGCTTGTGGGATCAAACAATCTGAGCCAACATGTCTGTATAGCATGGTGAACACTAGTAGAGGCTTTATTTTGGTTCCCTACACTCCTTGTTCTTTCAGGCTACGTCGTTCGAGTGTAGTTTTTTAAGAGCCTTGAGACCAAAACACCTTATATCTTTGACATGTGATTTCTCAGAATGCATGGCACCTAGAGATGTCTTGTTTGATCTAAGACCTCCACATCAAGGCCCTCTACAAAATGCTCTTGTGGTTTTCTCCATCTCCATTCAGTTCTCTCATTGTCCTATTATTTGTAAATGCTCGAAATAGTGTAGTCTTAGTCAGTGTAGGGCTGCAAGACACTGTAGTTAGAAAACAGAAGCTCGTGGCACCGAAACAACTACACCAACATGTCAAGGTGGCTAGGTGAATGCTAGTGGAGGCTTATTTTTGGTTCCCTATGCTCCCCATGCTTCAGGGCTACCCCGTCTGGGCGTAGTCGCTTAAGAGCCCTGAGGCCCAAACATGCCATATCTTTGATAGGTGATTTCTCAGACTTTGTGGCACCTAGAGATATCTCTTTAGATCCAAAAACTCCAAATCAAGGCACTCTATGAAATACTCTCATGGTTTTCTCCATCTCCATTTGGTTCTCTTGATGTCCTATTGTTTGCAAACGCGTGAAATAGTGTAATCTAAGTCAGTGTAAGGATGTAAGAGGCTGTAATTTCCAAACAAAAGCTCATGGGACCAAACCATCTTGGTTAACACATCCAAATGGCCTGGTGAACACTAGTGAAGTATTATTTTTGGTTCCTTAGGATCCCAATGCTTTCGGGCTACCTTGTCCAGGCGTAGTCTCTTAAGAGCCCTAAGACCAAAACACCTTATATCTTCGACATGTGATTTCTTAGACTCCGTGGCACCTAGAGACATCTCATAAGATCTGTGACCTCTAGGTTGAGGCCCTCTACAAAATCATCTTGTAGTTTTCTCCCTGTCCATTTGGTTCTCTCGTTGTCCTATTGTTTGCAAACATTCAAAATAGTGTAGTCTAAGTTAGTGTAGGCTTCCAGAGGTTGTAGTTTGCAAACGAAAGCTCGTGGGACAAAACCAACTACACTAACACATCAGGGTGGCCAAGTGAATGCTATTGGAGGCTTTGTTTTTGTTCCCTACACTCTCCGTGCTTTCCAGCTACCCCGTCCGGGCGTAGTCGCTTAAGAGCCCTAAGGCCTAATCATGCCATATCTTTGGCGGGTGATTTATCATACTCCATGGCACCTAGAGATGTATCATCACATCTGAGACCTTCATGTTAGGGCCCTCTACAAAATCCTCTCACATTTTTCTACATCTCCATCTGGTTCTCTGAATGTACTATTATTTGTAAATATGCGAAATAGTGTAGTCTGAGTTAGTGTAAGGCTGCTAGATGATGTATTTTTCAAATGGTAGCTTGTGGGACCAAACTGTCTAAGCAAACATGTCTGTATATCCTGGTGAACACTAGTGGAGGCTTTGTTTTGGTTCCCTTCACTCCTTGTACTTTCAGGCTACCTCGTTTGGGTGTAGTCTCTTAAGAGCCCTGAGACCAAAACACCTTATATCTTCGACATGTGATTTCTCAGACTCCGTGGCACCTAGAGATGTCTCATCTAATCTGATACCTCCACATCAGAGCCCTCTACAAAATCCTCTTGCGGTTTTCTCTGTCTCCATTCAGTTCTCTCGTTGTCTTATTGTTTGCAAATGCTCGAAATAGTGTAGTCTGAGTCAGTGTAGGGCTACAAGACATTGTAGTTTGCAAACGGAAGCTCATGGGATAGAAACAACTATGCCAACACGTCAGGGTGGCTAGGTGAAAGCTAGTGGAGGCTTATTTTTGGTTCCCTACGCTCCTTGTGCTTCTGGGCTACCTCGTCTAGGCGTAGTCGCTTAAGAGCCCTGAGGCCCAAACACGCCATATCTTTGACAAGTGATTTCTTAGACTCTGTGGCACCTAGAGACATCTCTTTAGATCCTAAACCTCCATGTCAAGGTACTCTACAAAATCCTCTTGTGGTTTTCTCCATCTCCATTTGGTTCTCTTGATGTCCTATTGTTTGCAAACGTGTGAAATAGTGTAGTGTAAGTCAGTGTAAGGATGTCAGAGGCTGTAGTTTGCAAATAGAAGCTCGTGGGACCAAACCATCTTGGTCATCACATCCAAATGGCCTGGTGAACACTAGTGAAGTATTTTTTTTTTTCCCTACGCTCCTTGTGCTTTTAGGCTACCTCGTTCGGGTGTAGTCGCCGTATATCTTCGACATGTGATTTCTCAGAATCCATGGCACCTAGACATGTCTCATCAAATCTAGAACCTCCATGTTGAAGCCCTATACGGAATATTCCTGCAGTTTTCTCCATCTCGTTCCAGTTTTCTCATTGTCTGATTATTTGTAAATGCGCGAAATAGTGGAGTTTAAGTCAGTGTCAAGCTGCTAGATGTTGTATTTTGAAAACGGTAGCTTGTGGGACCGAACCATCTAGGCCAACATGTCTTTATAGCCTAGTGAACACTAGTGGAGGATTTTTTTTGGTTCCCTATGCTTCCTATTCTTTCGGTTTACCTCATCCGGGCATAGTCCCTTAAGAGCCATGAGGCCAAACCATGCCATATCTTCGACGAGTGATTTCTCAGACTCCTTGGCACCTAGAGATGTCTCATTAGATCCAAAAACCCCATGTTAGGTCCCTCTATAAAATAATCTCATGGTTTTCTCCATCTCCATTCACTTCTCTCGCTGTCCTATTGTTTGCAAACACTTGAAATAGTGTAGTCTAAGTCAGTGTAGGGCTTCCAGACGCTGTAGTTTGCAAACAGAAGCTTGTGGGACTGAATCAATTATGCCAACATGTTGGGTTGGCCTAGTGAAAGCTAGTGGAGGTGTTTTTTTGGTTCCCTACACTCCCTGTGCTTTTGGGCTACCTCATTTGGGTGTAGTCGTTTAAGAGCCCTGAGGCCTAAACACGCCATATCTTCGACGGGTGATTTCTTAGACTTTGTGGCACCTAAAGATGTCTTGTTAGATTCAAGACCTCCATTTCAGAGCCCTCTACAAAGTATTCTCACATTTTTCTTCATCTCCATAGGGTTCTCTCGATGTGCTATTATTTGCAAACGTGCGAAATAGTGGAGTCTGAGTCAGTGTAGGGCTATCAAACGTTGTAGATTGCAAATGAAAGCTCGTGGGACCGAACCAGCTATGCCAACATGTCAGGTTGGTCTAGTTAATGCTAGTGGAGGATTTTTTTTGGTTCTCTATGCTCCACGTGCTTTCGCGCTACCTCATCTAGGTGTAGTCACTTAAGAGCCATGACGCCCAAACATGCCATATCTTCGATGGGTGATTTCTCAGACTCTATGGCACCTAGAGATGTCTTGTTAGATCTGAGACCTCCATGTTAGGGCCCTCTATGAAATCCTCTCATGGTTTTCTTCGTCTCCATTCAGTTCTCTCGCTGTGTTATTGTTTTTAAACACGCGAAATAGTGCAGTCTAAGTCAGTGTAGGGCTACCCCATTTGGGCATAGTTGCTTAAGAGCCCTGAATGACTAGATTAGCTTAAGAATGAATTTGATAGGGGTATGTCTAAAAATACATGGGAGTTATCGATCACCTAGTAAATCTTTCTTGTTTAGTTATGGATGGGAGTCAGCTGGCCTATGGCTTAGTGACCTTCAATTCATTGATAATTTATGTTATGATAAACCCATGGATGCTTTCAAAAGTGCCTTAAAAAGGATAGGGGTAGTCATCAAGCCTAGTGAAAAGTATGATGTGATTTCCAAATAACTTGAAATGCCTACAGATTTAAAGGTAGTAACACAAATTGGACAGGATTAGACAATCACGAATCATTGAGTGTTTGAATCAGAATGTCATTGCATCTGGAGACATTCTCAAGCATTAGAGTAATGTATATAGAGAGACATTCTCAAAATATCAATAGATGAAAGGTATCAAATTGTGACGACTATCGGGTGTTTTAACAGGGGAGAAGACTATGAAGCATAGAAGAATGTAGTAAGTGCATGATAAGATAGGAACCAGTTCAAAGAGACCATGAGCAAGAAGAAGTGCAAGTAAGGTAAATACACAAATACACATTGATAAATTGAATGAATAATTACCCAAATTATGTAATTCTTTATATACATACATTATATAAATATTTATTTCCAAAGTTTGATGCATATTATACATTGAAAATGCTAGTACATGTACATCACCAATAAATGAAAAAATAATCCATAATGTCTTAAATATTGTCAAGTGCACATCATATTAGATTCATGTGAAAATAATCTCAGAAATGTAAGGTCTCATACAAAATTATCAAGTTTAAAATAGTATTTTAATGTGCATAATAAATACAAAAATTCCCAAATAGGTCATATACCATCAAGTTCAAATGCCATATAGGCGTACATACAATGCCATGCACATAGGCATATAAAAACTATGTCATGTAAGACATATATATTTCCTACTCATCAAAATCTATCCCTCTCTTGGCCTTGCTCGAAGAAGGCCCTCCCTTAGACAAAGATGGAGAACCATGAGATGAATTTGGATCATCTGAGGCCATGCTTCGAGTCCTCTTCCACTGAATACTCTCCTGTAGATGAGCCTGTAAATGTAAACAATGTTTTTTTTGTCAAAACTTAATTTATATATGTTTTCAACATGTATTTAAGACCATGCTAGAATGAAAGTATTTACATAAATACACAAAATTACCGCAAGTTGTCGATCATGCTGAATTTGCATCTCATGCTCAGATGAGTCATCGGGAGCTCCTACAGTACGAACGTGGGTACGAAGATGACGAGATGGAGGATTTCGTGCCCTCGAAGTCAAAATGGAGGAGGTTGAAGTTCCCTACATACACATAAGATCAAAAAATCTAACATCAGAATTAGTGAAAATAGAGATAAGTACATGTATCTACATAATGATAATATTTTAACTAATTTTATCATTACCCCACCATGCTTGTGAATCAAATGAACATGGCTACTACCTATCACAGGTAACTTCTGCATACACACAATGAAGGACATTATTAACATAATTTAATAATTCTACAATGAAAGACATTACTAACATGTAATTTAACATAATATGAATTACACGAGAAATTTAACAAAATTTACGTGTTGTTTGAATACATCAGTGAGTTGCTGTGTAGATGAAATCACATAGGAAACACCTTTATCTACTTGTCGCAGAGATGGTGGGGTGTCTAGTGAAGTCAACATCTTTATCAAACATGTATATCATGTGAGTTAGATGGACATACAAGAACATAAATATATTTGACTTCAAAACTAATATATATATATATATATATAGACACACACACACACACACACACACACACACACATGTATGTGAAAATTTTACATAATTAACATTCTAAATTACCTCTGTGAATGTATGTGTATGCATGGTGCTCGCTGCCTATGGTCGGGATGAAGATGCACCTCCCACGCACTATAATATCAATGCATGTACATGTACAAATACAATTATTACAAAAATTTAACATATATAAGTAAATCAGGTACTCCAAACTTTTTGTAACACACATAACAAAACATAACAAATTTACCTATGAAGGTGACGCCAGATAATGTAATCCAAATGTCTTGCTTAGAAGGACATCTGACATAGTGACATTATCGTGTTCACCCCTAGCACCAGGTGCACCAAAATTAGTACACATGAAAGTATCATCATCCTCGGGCCCCAAACATATGCTTCCATATGACAAGAAAAAATGTGGCCTCATGCTAGTAGTCCCTAAGGGAATACTCTGTGTACCTCCCCAAGCATCTGGCCCAGAAATATCCCTCGTATGTTGAAAAAGGGTCACAGATAGCCCTTGAAGCATGTGGAGTGTATAAATATCTATTGTCTCCTTCACTACTTGAGGGACAATCTCAGGGTGAGGGGGCTTCTGTGTAGGGAATCTACCCTTTTGAATAGGTGCACATTGTGCACCTGGTCAATCCTATGCAGATCCTTTTCCTCAGCCCAAGAAATCTTGGAAATCAAAAAAATTTGGGATCTCGTTAAGGATAAACTCGTAATAGAGTTTCCTCATAAAGTATAGTGGCACCTCATTGTTATTACAAGGTCGAAAATCAAACACCATCCACCATCGGTCCCAAAAATTATTTTTAATCAAATTATTATTGCACCAATGGATGGGAAATCATTTATATGTCAACATAACAGGAAAATTAGTGCGGGGGTCTATGAATAAGGTGCATATAAGCTCTTTTGAAATTTACTTTTTCTTTACATCCACATATGACAATTTGTTGGAATAATAAACCCTATAACCCTCCCTGTAAGTTGTCCAACAATCAATTTTCCCCATTTTCATGTCAATTTTAACAAGTAATGCCTCTAATGTGTTTAAAAGAGAGGCGCGGTGGGGGTTTTTATACTGTGCATCCCTCATTGTTTTGATTATATACTCAATTTCAATTTTTTTTTCAATTATTTGTGCTGCTAAATCTTCTTGACTACCGAAGGGATGTTGAGTGATTATGGGAGTGTCGGGAGGGATGTCAGGAATTAAAGGGTTTGGTTGTGGTTGATTCCCTTGACCTCTAACTGTAACAATAAAAAATATGTATTCAATTCAAATTTTAACCTATAATTATCATATTTCAATGCAATTTTGAGAAAAAAAAAATTATCATCTCTTCTCCATGGTGCCATCGTCAATTTAGATCTTCCCGGTGATCCAGAAATGATCCTTTGATATTGAGATCCGGCTGAGTGAAAAAATGTGAGGGCACGAACAAGCTCGGAAACTTGCGTTCGAGCCTCTTTTTTTTTATAGTAGGCATAATGCGTATGCATTATGTAATGCATACATGTTATGCTTTGGTGATTCCGAGTGAAAAAAATTAAAACGCAAGCGCGTTTTAACAAAACGCATACGCATTTTTCTTTTTTAATTCTTGTCCACTTTTTAGCCCCCCAACTTCGTGCATTTACCCATGTATAAAATTTTATAGATACCAAGTTATTTATCAACTGGGATGGGAATTGGGACATATTATTTGATGAGGATTTGTGTGTTGTTGCGGCTATTATTGAATCTAATATAGCCAAATCCAAAGTTAGATATCTTCTCTATCACATGGCCCCAGGTGTCGGTGATGAATAAAGTTAACAATAGATCAACCTACTAGGGATTGTATGTGGGTTTTGTGTATTTTCCTTAAGTGGATTGTTACGGGCTAATTAATAGTTACTGTGGGTGTGTTTATAGACAAATGCTTCCATCGTGGATGTTTTTTAATATTATTTTAAATATTATCATTGAGGGGATTAAAACTAAGGTATAATTATTTGACTAGGAGATGATGGTTATTCCATACCCAAATATTGTTGTCAAGGAAGATGTGATTTTCCCATTGCAACAAACTAAAAAATATATTGAAACCACAACAAATTATAAAAAAAAAGTATTTATTGCAATTGAGGACAACCAAAAAAACTTTGGAGTGAAATTCTATGCCCATTTGTATAAAAAACAGGTCTAGATCACCACTCATGTACTATATACAAACATACAAAACCTACCCAATGTTAAAAATATGTAATATGTAAATATACATGACCTTCTAAATATGTCAAAATGCAAAAAAATATTTCTTATAATTAAATTGAATTTTTATGTGGGAGAATCTATTGTCCTATAGTTACTCTCGTAGTACCAATACATTAAAATATCAATTTTTTACTGTTATTATTTTTAAATATCATTATGCCTGATAAATAATTCAAATAATAAAACAAATATTTCATTGTTGAATATTTCTAATCTTTTGACAATTATTTGTATTTGCATCTATTTCAATAAATCTTTACATGAACCAATAAAACTACACTATACCCAGATCAAGAATATGAAACATTTATTCACATCCTAAACCATGACATACCAGTCATCCTTTGGAGGAATTCATCTATTTATTATGTCACAAACATGTCGCCTACGGGTAGTCACCTAAATAATTACAAATAATATTTTTTATCTAGATAAATATACATAAATTATATTATTGTAGCTAAATATAAAAAAGCATACAATCACATGTTAATAAAGATAGTATAAAACACAACTGAAAACACCATTAACACTACATATAAAAAAATTTCCCTCGAAACAATAGTATTGCGACATTAAGGTGGATAACAAAAATTTCATATCCTACTGAAATTACCTTTATTTGTATGCATATGTACTTTTGTAACACTTTCCATACACAAAAAAACCAAATCTATCACAAATAACAAATTCTAGACATAATATCAACATTTTTTGATACATACATGAAAGGAACCACCTAGTTAGATGGCAACAACTTAAGAAAATTAGAAATATCGTGGATGGGATTAAAACTAAGGTACAATTTGTTTGACTAGGAGATGATGGTTCTTCCATACCCAAATAATATTGTCGAGGAAGATGTGATTTTCACATTAAAATAGACTAAAAAAAGATAGGGAAACCCCAACAAATTATAAAAAAGTAGTTACTCCAATTGAGGATAACCAAACAAACTTTGGAGCGAAATTCTATGCCTATTGGTATAAAAAACAGGTCTAAATCACCACTCATGTACTACACACAAACATACAGAACCTACCCAATGTTAAAAATATGTAATATGTAAATATAAATGACCTTCTCAATATGTCAAAATGCAAACAAATATTTCTTATAGTTGAATTGGAATTTTATGTGGGATAATCTATTGTCCTATATTTACTCTCATATTACCAATACATTAAAAGATCATTTTTTTACTATTATTCTTTTTAAATATCATTATGCTTGATAAATAATTCAAATAAAAAAACAAATATTTCACTATTGAATATTTGTAAGATTTTGATAATTATTTGTATTTGTGTCTATTTCAATCAATCTCTACATGAACCAGTACATCTACACTATACCCAGATCGAGAATATGAAACATTTATTCACATCCTAAACCATGACATACAAGTCATCCTTTGGAGGAATTCATCCATTTATCATCTCACAAACATGTTGCCTATGGGTAGTCACCTAAAAAATTATAAATAATGTTTTTTTAATCTAGATTTATAAATAAATTATATTATTATATCTAAATATAAAAAAACATACCATCACATGTTAATAAAGATAGTATAAAACACAATTGAAAACACCATCAACACTGCATACAACAAATTTTCCCTCGAAACAATAGTTTTATGACATTAAGGTGCACACTAAACATGTCATATGCTACTGAAATTATCTTTATCTATATTCATAAATACTTTATCTGTACAAAAAAACCAAATATATCACAAAAGCCAATTCCATAAATAGTATTAACACTTTTTGATACATACATGAAACAAACCACCTGGTTAGATGGAAACAACTTAAGAAAAACATAAATGTCGTGGTCATATGATACAAGCAAAAAAAATACAATAGAAAGAAAGATAAATAATTTTTAGAATATTCCCTCATGATATAATGACCCCCATATGTAGATTTTTGCTTTACAGATATCTTACTATTTGAAACATTATGTGATATTCCAATTCACATCAACATATGTAAATAAACATTAATTCATGACTTGGCTATACTACTACAAATGTATCAACCTTGGCATATAGAACTTGCAACCACTGATAATGCATACAATTCTAATACAACAAGTTATGAAGAAGACATGCTTGAAATAGGATTACTACAAATAGAAGAACATGAAATGTGTTCCCAACTGCGCACAATAGGGGACCTCAACATCAATGGTCTAGAACTCCTTGGTAAACAAAATTTTTGTCTACAATTCAAAACAATAATAACTTTAACCACCACCTTATGAAAACAAGGTTCTTCAAGTACACAAATCATTTTCAAAAACTAATTATTTAATATTGAATTGTAGTTGCTACAAAAAAAATTGATCCCTTTTTATGTATTTTCCCTAGAAAACAAGGTCCTTTTACTAATGCAACACATTTATATGTTATTAATGTGTCAACCACTTTATATAATAAAAACAAAATGTAGGCCCCTAACTTGTCATTTGCATTGAACACAGATGAAAAAATTGACAAGGAGGATATAGAAAAACCAATATGCAAATTGAATGTGTAGTACTCATTTGTGAAGGTGAAGAAGCTATGCTTACTAAAAATTTATGGGTTCAAGCCATCGTGGTTAGCAATTCTCATGCCCATGTAATTACTATAATGTATGCCTCAAGTTTCATGCCTCCATCTTTGGCATCGTATGTAGTTGTCAATTTCAAGAAATAAACAGGACCAACATATGATACCACACACCCAACACATATTTCCATTCCTCCAAACACTAGAGGTGCACATCGTGAGGTTCTTTTAACATTGACAAGACCTCTTAAAATTCAAAAATCATAGAGGCTAACCCTTGACAAGGAAACCGCATTTTATATCCCTCTTTCATGTCTATTATCTTGAAGACATACCGATTTTTCCAACATTTTCCTTCAACAACTACAAATGTCTCCAAGAAGTTGTACATAACCAGAATTAGAAATAGGTAGAAGCAATGCTCCACCAATGCGTCCCCCTAGCACACATCATGTACGCACATCCATTACATGCTACACTATTACATACACCTTCTATGTACATTGAATACATTAAAGGAAAAATATTTAACTTTACTTATCAAAGAAAAACAATAGACTATTTGAACATATAAGATGTAACAACAACCCTGTCTAACATAAAAAATCTTGTTTATCTAAATATAGGTACGCAAAAAAAGACTAAACCACCCACATATCATAACAAAAGTGAAAACTTCTATGATATAGCTACTCTTATTGAAAATGCCATAAGCTATACAAAACCAGCTAACCTCGGTTTTTGTAGACCACTACCAGAATGAAACAAACTCAGAAAAGGATAGTGAACCCACCAAAATTTCTAAAACAAGTAGTTTGAAATTAAGGTATGCACATTTATATAAAACACATGCCTAAATCACCACTTACATATAATGTAGAAACATACATAACCTAACCAATGTTTAAAATATGTAGTATGTAAATATACTTGACCTTCTCAATATAAAAAAAAATGCAAACAAATGTTTCTTAAACAATTAAATTGGAATTTTATTGGGGAGAATCTATTATCCTACATTTACTCTTGTATTACCAATACATTAAAATATCATTCTACTAATGTTATTTTTATTAAATCTCATTATGACTTGTAAATGATTCAGATAAACAAACAAATCTTTCATTGCTGTAGATTTTTTATCTTTTGACAAATAATTATTTTGTGCATGTTTCAATCAATATTTACATGGACCAGTACAACTAAACTATACCTAGATCAATTTAGAAACAAATAATTTGAAACATTTATTCACATCCTAAACCATGACATAGCAGTCACCCTATGGAGGAATTCATCCATTATTACCTCATGAACATGTTACCTATGGGTAGCAACCCAAACCAAACAAAAAAAGCAAAAGTAAATTCTGCCAAAAAATAACAAAAGAGTGGTTGCAACAATATACGTTATGAACATAAGATCTGCCATTTAAATCCTTTTACCAGTGAATTATAAATCTTTAAAACAAAACTCTTCTTTACGAATTTAAATTGAAGTTTTCCATCCCCAAATCTAGATGTTAACCTTTGGATATCACCTCATTAAAATCTCCCCGACATGAGAGTGGCATGTAAGCATATATTCCTATTTGAACCAAACATTACTATCAATTTATTTAGATGTTTAAGTTAAAATTATACAATGCAAACATGTTCTTATCATTGTTTTAATTCAATCCTTTAAACTATGTTAGTAGAAAAAATTCCACGTGCCTCTGGTAATGTATTTTTCTTCAACTAAAGAAACATAACACAAAAATATATGGAATTACCATTGAACAAAACATAGATTTATCCCATCAATACTTCAAGATTATAATTTGAACATCCATGCTTGTTACATGAGAAGTGAAAACATTTTAATAATATCCACAAAACGTCACAAAAAATTATATGAACAATCAATATTGCTTACCCCTCAGCGTAACCACAAGTATAGTAACGATTATATAGAACACATTAGACACTTGATTCACTATGCACCTTTATCAACAACTACACACTTTGATCTTGTCTCTAAAATCAATACATTTACGGTTGAATACAAATGCAATACTAAACATAGGTTAACATTAACATATGTAATCATTAAAATATGGGTTTGGTAGATATGTAGAAGAAGAACACTAACCTCCTCTCAAATCTATGTTACTTGATGTAATATAAAGCATTAAAACTTACACAATCGATGTAGATTTGGCAGATCATAATATAGTTTGATGTAGAATGGCCAATCCAGGATCGATCTCACTAATAACATAGTTTTAAAAGTAGAAAATAATCAAGTGATGATATCTAATACACTACATATCCTCCTCTCGAATCTAATTTACTTTATGTAATATCAATGTCGATCAAGCAGAATCTAATGCAGAGATCCTGAGTGTAGAACAAAACACATGATTGAGATACAATCGAGTATAGTGAAATTTAGTGCAGGGCTGATCCTCATAAAATCAGTCAAAGACAGATAAAAACAAAAAAAATTCCCAACTAATATAGAAATAATCTCAGACAAATTATCATGCATAGGGAAATCACATTTATTGAATTGTCCATTGTTTATTAATTCAATATCCGGTTCAAGCATAAACACTGCTCATGCATCAATTTTAGAAATTGCTAAACCTAGATACACAAATGTTTAACACAAAATAAACTTTGAGATGTTCATTATAGTCGAAGACATTACATATAAATAGTATAATTTTCTCTAATAAAAAAAATCAATACTTGTCAGTTTTTAACTATTCATTTTTTATGATAGGATGAGTTATAATTCACCCATAATCACATTCTAATTATAGAATATAATGTTTTGTATAATCTCTCTCACACGTAAAAATTATTAACCAACAACTAAATTTGCAACGTTTAATATCTATATGAGTTATTACAACTCATCACACTATATTGTACAAACAATTTAACATATCAACGCTAACATAATATTTTTAATAGGCGTGTCAACCTCACCCATCACGAAAATGAGACCGTGGCTATAGAAGAGCAAAGTGTTGATGGATTTCATATTGACGAAATAAAATAAGTAGAATAACATATTTCTCAACTTCAACATGGCATAAACATGCAATTAAGTGTCCTTGAAATGCTTAGCCCACTTGAATTTGATATAAGCTACAATTAGAATGTAGATATGTTACCCCCCTCAAAATTAATAAAAAATGCAACACAATTTCTTAATGTAAATTAAATGTTGCCACATCCTATTAGTTAGACACTGCAAAAAGAAAACATACTACCTATACTTTCCAAATTATTCTATGTCACTTCACAAATATCTGGGTTTTATCCCATATTTGGGAGAGTGTGAGCTCAATAATTATTCATTCAACATGATTTGACAATATAAGCATTACATATATAGAGGGAAGAATCTCATAAATATAACGATTCATATAACACTACTATAACCACTCCATTAATTGGGTGTTCAAATATATTATGTGAGAACAACTCATTCTTCTAATTATGTAATTTGTTTAAACAACTTACATTATATTAGAGAAAATACACCTAATTAATCAAATGTGATTGTTACTTACGTAACAATAATTTATATTTTACTCCATATTATTTTTAAAGCTAAAAATTAACACCCACATGTGAAGATTATTCTTAACATTCCCCCCGTTAGTGTGAACACTAGAGAGAAAATGTTGCACACTGAAGCTCTAATGTCATGTTCTCATCTTTGTCTTTTGTTTGTCCTCTGGGAGTCATTTACTCTTTAGGTTTTACATTTTTGGTACAAGAAGTTTTGAACATTGTGAAGCATATCCCTCTCACAATGCAAAAAATATAGATGTCACTTTTAACCAATTATACATCCGATTACAAAATTCTGATTTTTTGTGTCCCATTTTAAATAATTTGTCAACTTGGAAAATAAAAACTCCCTCACCCTCAACATCCACCACCCACAAATGCTTACTTTAAAGTTTTCCAACACAATATGCACCTTTAAAAATATGCTTCTTACAAAAAATTGTCAGAACAAAATTTTCATAATGTTGGAAGTAATGGTTTGATCCTATGAAATCCTTATCACCTTTTACAACATTCTAAAAACTAATACCAATTTAACACTACATAAGCCCCACCAACTTCTTTAACTACATGCACAAGGTTGCAATTAGTCACTTAATTACATTTAAATCTACTGTAGTTGAATCCGAAACATACCAGAAAGTTAAGGCTTTCCCTTGATGAGGGTGGGTATTATACAAATGGAAAATAAAACAAATTTTTTATTGGTTCGCTGTTAGGGTTCACCAAGCCCTTGGAGAGTGTGGGCTTTGATTCGTTGAGAGGAATCCATAGTGTAATGCCAAATTTGTAGAGAAAGTTAAGTCGGTTCCCAATCCACATAAGCCTATGAGAGGAAAGATGGCTCTAACATCCCCTGTTATTGAGACGATATTGCCACTCGTAAGATTTTATTCCACATTATATATGTATAATGACAACTCACTCAAGCCATTATGTATTCATGTACAATTGCTACCACTTTTTTAAGCTTAAAATTCCTACTAAGGAAATTATTAATCAAGGAATGACAATACATGAATAACTGATAGCATGTATATAGAATCTTCAAAAAAATTTACATTTTGGAAACTAGGTCATTTTTTGGTATGTAGAGTACACTTTTCTAATAAATTGTTCCCTTGATAATGTTTTATAGTTTATTGGCATGTTTTAACTTAGTGAATAAAAAACAACATAATTTGTATATTTATATGATCCGATATGAAATTCATGTCAAGAAAAAGTAATATAGTGATTAAAAACAATATAATTTTTATCTTTCCATAATTTGATATGAAAATCATGTTAAACACAAGCATACCAAGAAACTATAACGAATTATCAAGTGAAAAACTTATCTAATATAGTTGCATTCATATAGATTTCACATATCCATGTGAAGAGCTAAGCTTGGATTCAGGCCTCCTCATAGTAGTGCCAACTTAGGTGTTCTATGGATTGGATTTAGACCTAATTACCACTAACCTTTTCTAAGGATTTCTACCCATAGTTTGGATTTGAAATTATTTCAAGTCGTATAAAAGGTTTCTCTTATTTGCAAGACCTAGGGTTAAATAGGAAGACACATTCAAGTAGCTTTCACAAACATAAAATGTCACAAAACTATAACATATTTTAAAATAAAAAAGATAAATGATTCCATACATAACTTATGGATTCTCCCCTTCTTATAGTGTACCTCCATATCCTAAAAAAGAAGGATTTGCAGATCAATTCTTGTCCTTTGATCCCTCCATCACAACCAAAATTAGATTCCAAAGTAGTAGAATGACTAAATGCATGTAACCTCTGGTGTATTCTTTTATTTATCTTGTGTTCTTATGGTTCTATAATGTACATTACCAATATAGGTATATTTTTATTCGATGACTGGAACAACTAGACATACTCATTGTTAGAAGAAATGGTCATGAACATTTTTTCTATGGTTGTTATACATTTTGATGTCATGTAATGGAATAATTAAGATATAAAGATCCAAGGAAATATACCATAGAGACATATAGCTTGGGTAGGATGCCATTCACGCACTACCTCTTCCTTCTACATATGTTTTCACAAGGCTTCACTACATATTTATCAATATTCCAACATCAAATTATATAAAATTGGAAATTTGAAAAGCTTAACATAACCATTAATAATAAAAAAGAGAAAACATATTTTGTACATATGTTACGTAATAATCAAACATAGATGGCATATATATGAGCATAATTCAAAGAAAACCCAAGTGCGCAATTGATGATCTCAATTGAATGTTCACCTATTGGCATATCACTGGTAAATTAATACAATGTAAACGGAATATTTGATATAGAAATATTAATCCTATTCCCAGTATGCATAAAAAATTCAATTAAATGAGTATTATTAATTTATTAATAACAAACAGGATATTGTGACACTAAATTTGGAAAAATCTCATGTGTGTGTGACTACACACAGAAACAGAGAGAGAGAGAGAGAGAGAGAGAGAGAGAGAGAGAGAGAGAGAGAGAGAGAGAGAGAGAGAATACGATAGTCTCACATCACAAAAAATAAATCATTGTTGGAAGAACACCTTTTCAAAAATGTTTTAATGATAGTTAGAAACACAACAAAGTTTGCTAAACATACCAAATGAAAATCTGTAATGGCTTTTCACTTTCTTGAAATAAAACATTAAAATAAATAAAATATTAGAAAATGAAATATATATATATATATATTTAAAAAAAGCATAAAATGATAGAGAATGGAGGTGGAAGAAATTAAATAGGTGTAGGTGAGATAGAGATGTGGGAGGGAAGGAGTATGACAGGAGGTGCAACACTTCCATCGGCATGGGCATCCTTAATGAACTGCAGACATGTCACTTTCCTTGCATTTAATACAAGCGCTTTACTAGTGCTCAAGAAATAAAAAACCATGCTAAGAAACAAGTAACATTACAAATTTAACAGAATTGGATAGTTGTAGTAATAGTATAATTCAGGAGATATGGGTTCCTCGTGAGACAACAATGCAACAAACAAGTGTCCAACCTCATCATTTTACAACTACCTATGCATTTCCCTACCTATGACCAAAATGAAAGATCTAGAGCATAACATGGGCGATCACCATTGTCTATTGAGATCAGCTGACATGGTCACTTTTCTAGGTTATACATTGACTTGGGTCATCACTCTTGCTTGTTGGATTGGCGTACTCAAGCTGGTGAATTTTTTTGGCTATTGTTTTCTTATCAAATATGTATTGGAGTCTCTGGTTTACATGGGAAAGTTGTTTTGATTTTTTTGGGGTTTGTAGAGTTCACCATGTCTTCTATTTGTCTCGTCTCCCATTTTCGACTAAGGATCATGTTTCCTGTATTGAGTTGGGCCTTGTCTATTAAACTCAGCCATGTTATTCACCAAATGGAGATTTTTATTTTGTGGTTTAACCAACTAACCATTCTCGGCCTATACCAAAATCTGAGTTCTGGAATAGAGTATGGACGTCCTGCACAGTATAAAAGATAGAGGAATTTCGTCAGAATTTTTTTTTTTTATGGTCTTGGTAGGCGTATATGCAAAATTTTGTAGTGTAGACATGTGCTTGAAATGTTTATTAGAATTTCTTAAAAGCACATGGTTTTGTGAACAACATTGACTGTTCATTATGTACGAAATGGGTTTGTTGAGAAGGCTTAGAAACTTTCTAGAAAAGGTGACTAGTAGGGGTAAATCATTTTCCATAGTTATTTCCAATATCCTTCCTATTTTGTGTCAAATGGGGGGCGTTGGAACAGGTCAAAGGACCGCATAAGCATGTGATATAATGGTTGTTTAGCCACTTCATTATCATGGGACCAGTTAAGCACTCAAGTTGGTAATTTTGGGCTTTGATCACACCTCGAAAGTTTTTGTTAGCAAGGATAATAGCTTGTTAAGTTGTTGTAGCTACATTGGATTCGATTTGTTTGCAAGGTGTATTGGATTTTGATTATAGCAAGACCAATGTTGGTGGGGGATAATGTGTTGGAAAGATGACATGTATTATGTGGCGAGTTGATTTTATGGAATGTTCATTGGTTTAGTGGAGCTAAACGTGTTTTCTGGTATCGCTCATACATGGCCTTATATGTTTCCATGAATGGTACAAAATGGTGAGTTTGCGGAAGGACGTGAATTATGTGGCAGGATGCTAAAAGTGAATCGGGGCCTTTTGGAAAGTGAATGAACCCTCTTGGAGAAACTCTTCCCCTATGGTCATTAATATTGTCAGGCATGGTCTCCTTACCTCCATCTTCTATAATTTTTGTAATTTGGTTCTTCATTCACAATCTATTAGAAACATTAAACTACTAAATAATTTTAAAATTATATATGTAAAAAAACTTGAATAGTGTAAGGCAATAAAACCCCACCTTGTGATTTTTGAAACTGTTGCACCATTTGAACATCAACTATGGTTGCCACCATAATCTCATATGATGTAACTTGAGTATCCGAATCAGGTGCTCATGTCTACTGATTTTTGTTGAGAGTTAGATGTTTCGTCAACTAAATACAACCTTTTTCTTTACTTGCAAAGTTGGAAAAACACCACTTTTAGAGACTTGCAAAACAACCTTCTGAACCCCATAAAAGAGAGGTCAAGCATCGTATGTGTTCCTTGATATGAGGAGAGTCACTTCAAGCATTAGATTGACCCTAGTCGACTATTTGTACTCTCTTCACCGCTTCTCTGGCAGCATTGTTACATTGTTTTGTACTTCCAAGTAGCTCTTAAAATTGAAAAAGTTGTCTTTTGTTTTGACCCACCATTTGGTCCCTGAACAATGAAATGCTTGTCCGCCTTCACAAACCTCTAGTATTTTTACTAGACTATTGCCTAGAACCTTCAGTTCAAGAAAAATCATATTCTTGGTTAGTTTGGAAAAGCCTTTTTGTAGGCCTCTAGTCACAGTTTTTGACTAAGTCAAACTAGACCAATTACGACAGGTGGCTTCAGGGAAAACCCGTCGTCGTTTGAAACCCATCTGTAAATTCTTAGTTTTTTCCACTCTAAAAAATTATCCATATATAGGGAAACTTTTAGGGAATTTCTCATTGCACTTTTGTCCATAGAACATTAGTTTTAGAGGTGGTTTTGTGAGCCCTCAAGCTAAATTTTAATGTTTCCAACTAGGACAATTATTACTGATGACCTCGAAAAACTGGACACCAATCGTAAACCATTTTCTAGTTTTGAATCATGTCACTTCCTATAAATTTTTGGTGTATAGGAGGAAATGTATAAACTTACCCATGGTGTGTTTGGTCATCAGAGGACAATGTTTGAAAGTTTTTCCCTCATCTTCGAGAATTTATTGAATGTTTTTCCAACTAGTAGGAAAACGCAAGAATAAAGTTGTAGGCCCCTTGTCGGGTTTCCAAACAATCATGGAAATTTGTTGACACTTGTAATTAACTAATTGAAACTCTACTATGTGACTGTTATGTGAAATTGAACTTTTAGAAAAATAGTGTTTCTCTCTCTTCCCTATTTCTTTCTCTCTCCTTGGTTAAGAAATGAAGTGAACTGAAATGAAATAAATATGTGTCTCTAACCTTCTCCTTTTGAATGAAAATTATTAATGTTATTATGTAAATGAGAAACTAAAAATGTTAATTATGCTAGATTTGGGTGGATGTCATGCCAGTGATTTATTGTTGATTTCATGCTCAAATGGCTTTGCAGGGTGGAAGTGAGATGGCAAAAAGGCATGGTGTTAGAATTTTTTTTTATTATAATTTATATAGGTTATTGAAAAATGCATATATGTGTAATGTATTTCCATGTTACTAAAATTTATATTTAAAATTCGGTAATATGTATGAGATGCTAGTTTTAGAAATGCCTTGGGAAATGTGCATTTAATCATGGGTGTACCTTTTTTATTTAGAGTTGCATATGGCAAAAGTTGGATATGTTAAATGAATTTTAATGTAATATCTTGTAGTGCATTTCCATTGTGCAATATTCAATTAATTAATTTATGTGTTGTGTTCTTTACCTTTAAAATGCAATAAAGAAATCTAAGTGAATTAGTCAACCCTAGTACAAAATTTGTGGATAACTAACCATCTTGTGCTATTCTTTTTCCATAGAAAACTGAAACGTTATAATGAACTTAAACATGTATTCTTGATAACACCTTCTATCTTAAATAAATAATAACCCTATTTGAGTTACCGGCATACCCTAAATATTTAGTGACATCATCGTGAAACCATCAGTTAAGAACGACTTGATCAAACGTTATCATTAGTAAGTGGTTCCCTTCTAGGATTGGTTATCATGTGTGTAGTAAGAAGAATATATTCTCTTCAGGTCTGACTTAGTGTTAGGTGACATAGATCACCAACTACTCTTGAAATTAACCTTTAGCAGATTGGATTATCTAATGAAGTTAATGTTTAAACTTTTTGTACCCTCCCTCTCATTCTAGCCACATTAGTTGTCAAAATGCTATTGTGTTAAAAGATATTTAATCTTCACAACTAAAATTTATGGTACTACACCTAAGAAATAGATTCATTAGTTCATTTCTATAACTTAAGAGCCATTGTTTGAAGCAACAACTATGTTGTGTAACCCTACATGATATGGAGTAAGTAGAGCTAACACCTCCTTAGTATCCTAGTCGACTACCAAGTTAGATCTAGAAATTCTCTTCATCATCGAATGAATTCCTTGTGGGTAGAAAATGGTAAGTAACTCCTTGTAAATGAAATTGATTTGAAATATGTTGACTTAAGAGAAACCAGGAAACTGAAAACTTGGTTCCATAATCCCTCTTTATGTCTTTTGTGACATTAGGAATAAAAGAAATTTCTCTTGCAGAATTGTGAAATGTGAAAACATGGGATCTTACTTTGAAAAAAAATCTTATGGTTCGTGTGTATTTCTAAAGCTTCCAATCATGTATTTCTTCTAGATGTTAGACAAATACTTCCATAACTCCTTTTCTTATAAAACAATGTTAATAATGAGACCATAGTGCAATGTAAGAGTAAAGCATATAAGAGTAAAAAGAGATTTGAGGTTAGGAATAATATCATTCTTGGAGTCCTTATAACACAATTCGACATTTTCTTGTGTTAAAAAGAATATGAGTTGCCCTTGGTGAGATCAAACTTTGAGAAAACAATATATATATACCTAAATAGAATTTCTTGGTGTGGAAATTATGAATGGATTTGACAATTTATTGAACTATATCAACTATGACATGGAAATAAATATTATGTGATCGTAGAATTTTTATGGAAAAAAATATATATATCTTGAATCTAAATCTCCCTTAATCCTAATATTTACTTCTTGACATCACGTCAGATTCACTTTTGTTGAAAAGGTAAAATCTAAACATTGAATAAGTATTTGGGAAGCATAATATTAACATAAGAATGAGAGAATTAGGAAATTTGTATGCAATTTGAAATATGGAAAATAATTATGTAAGTTATGGAGATTGTCGTAAGGGATAAAGAACCAACTTAAATTGTTGAACTATAAGTTGAATGTGAATGAATTTAAGAATTTGTAGGTGGAAAAATGACAATTTTCCTCTTGCATAATAATGTTTGTTTTAATATTAATTGTAACTAAAATGTAATCTTGGTAATGATGTGTTGTGGGTTTTCCAATCCTTGGGTCCCGTTTCTTGTGGTTGGGTCATTGCTAGCATTCGTCAATTGGGGAAAGTGTAGCATCGATAGGTATATGGTGTTGTCGTGTGTCTATGTGAGTCGATGACTTATGTAAGTGTCTTATGCGGTGTTGAGTTTATCTTCTTGGAGCCTTTTGGTGTTGTTTAATGAGCATTGTAAGTTAAAAAAAATTATACTGGTATTTTTACTATTGTATTCGTGTGTGTAAAGTGTGGGCGTTACAAAATCTATCTGAGCGTGCATCATGTGATTTATTAAAAACCTATTAGGAACCAAATCATATTAAACTAAATGTACACATGAATTGAATTATATGATCTCCCAAATCATGCTAACATTATTCAAGTATTACTAAGTAAAATATAGATAGAAAATTAATGACTAAAATTTGCACAAAGTCATGCATAAGGTCCACTAGTGGTTTCAAATAAACAAGGTCTATAGAGGATATAAAATTTTATAGATCATCCACATCTTGCATCTTTATTCCATTAGTGGTTTCAAATAAATAAGGATGATAAAGGATACAAACTTTTATAGATCATCCATGTCTTGCATCTTTATGTCTAAACAATAAGATCCATGCTTTTCGTGGGGAGATAGTAGAAAAACATGTCAACACAAACAACTACTAGTATGGGTGAGTTATGCATTTTCATTTACTTTTCCTTTTATTCAAACTACATATATTACATGGAATATATATATGCATTCTTACCAAAAAAAGATTTTACAAATATAAATGCAAAAACATATGCTCTTCCTATATCCATTTATTTATATGCCTTTACAATTTGTAATATATATATATCTTAAATGGGGAGAACATTGAAACAAGTAAAGAATTTCTAAATTGTTATTTGATAAACATGTATCAACTCAAAACTGATGTAACACAAATTAAGTAAGAAATGAAATCCATTGCTCTTCAATTGATATTTCATGATTAATCCCAAAGATATGAATATGTTTTCATCTAATCCATACACAGACTACAAGGAATTCCTAAATCATACATGCATTGCCATAGCAAATATAGTGAGTGCACTTGCTTATGAAATAAAGAAATGATTGTTGAATGCGGTTATAAAGAATCTTGGCCACTACATGTTTTCTCTCTAGGTGACGTATATATGAAAATGGTCACAAAACATGCAAACGTACATGAAATTTTTGCATCAATTAAGGCATCAAATATGATATAAGTGGGAACACATCAAAATCTCAAATGTTTGGCATGTAAACTACGCTCATCATTAAAAAAGAGATTGGAGCTATAGTGGAAGAATGTGATGATGAAAGGCATATTGCAGAAATACCACAAGTATAAGAATGAAAACATCTTTCTCAACTTCAAGAAAACATAAACATTGAATCAAGTGACCTTGAAATGCTTGGGCAACACTACATTTATACAGGCTAGAATTAGAATGTAGATGTGTTTCCATTAGAATTAATAAAGATTGCAACAAAAGTTATCAATGTAAATTAAGCGTGCCCATATCCTATTTCTGAAGAACCCAAAAAAAGACATACTACGTAGATAATATCATATAAGCAACACAATGGTTTTCAATTATTCTATACCGCTTCACAAATACGTGTCAAGCAATGGCACTTAAAATGCCACCAATAAATCATATCTGACTAAATACATTGATAATGCCATGTTTTCATCTACAGCTACTATCACTTGTTCTATTTGACTACATACATTCAAGATGCCGTGTCCTCACCTACAAGTGCTATCACTTATTCTTATTGACCAAATACATTCAAGATGCGATGTCCTCACCTACAAAATTTATCACTTATTCTTTGTGACAAAATACATTGAAGATGCCATGTCTTCATCTACAATTGCTATCACCTACTCTTTTTTGACTAAATGCATTGAAGATGACATGTATTTATTTACAACTGCTATCACTTACTGTTTTCTCACCGAATACATCTAAGATGGCATGTCTGTTATCTGCAACTGCAACCAACCACTTGTTCTCTAAGAATTCTCCGGAAGGACAATATATCAATACAATCTTATATATAGACTGTTCAATAGTTTTTAGAATCTGGAGTACATTTTCTCAGACGAAACAAAGATATCGGAATATACAATTTCCAATGAGAATACGCCATACATTAAAAATAAGTGTATGGATATGCTCATCGGCATCGATGGCACGTCGTAATTAAAAACAAAATATTGGTGGAACTCGTCAAAACAAAACAAAAAGTAGTCGGAAACAGCTTTGTGACAATGAGTGGCAGAGCCTCTTCATATATTACTCACCGCCACGTACACTGTTTTGGCTTTGGATAGAGACTTCACATATCTCCCCGTTAGAATATTCTGAAATCTACCGATTTGTTTTCGAGGCATACAAATATGCCTTTCAACTAGAGGAAGAGAATCCTTTCACCACCCTGGTTTAGTCTTATTTTTGTGCTTGGAGCTCCCATAGTCCGGAATCAAATTAATGTCTCATTTCAAAACATCGATGACAATGAAAAGCTACTCCTTTGTAGTTTAGTAGCTATTTTCTCATGCTTTCTCTAATCTGCATATTAATCTACGCTAGGAGGTCTTGGGAGACATCTAAATTAACTAAAATTCGAACATAAGTAGTATAGTAAAGGATATAGATGTCATCATCCTATTTTTCAAAACCCCCAAATGTATTACCTATGGTTTCAAGGCATGGATCATTCCAAAGTTGTAGGGGGAGACTTGGGAGTCTAACCCATATTGGAAGAGTATAAAAAGAGTCCCTCAAGGGATCAAACAAGGGATACCAAGATTTGGTCATCATTCCATGCCCCCCCGCCCCCCTCTCCCAACCCAAACCCAGTACTTGTTAATTATTTAGTCTTGATTTTCACAAAAATAAAAAAACAACAAAATATGCTCTAGGTCAGGGATAAAGTTCTACCTTACCCTTGATTTTAGTGCTCCATATTTTGGAATCCATTGATGTACCTAGGAAAGCTTTGGCCAAAATTGATTGAAGTGGCATATGAGTCCACGTTTAGAGGAGTTGTCCTCAAAACCGAATGCTTCATGTACAAGGACTTCCTCAAATTTAATAATAGAAATACTATGCGTCGGCTTCAATGGAAACCTAACATGTTGATCACCTCCCATGATTCTACTATCAGAAACTATAGTAGAAAATGTTTTGTCGCAGCCACCACCTTTGTAGTTGCTTTCTGCGTCCCCTACTTTAGGAAGCGTTTACAGATATGATTTACCTATATAGTGTCACCACACATAGGGGAGAGTTGTTTGTTGTCCCAAACACCAGAGGAAATGCCCTACAAAACCTTCACTTGTAAAATATCACCACGCACAATGGAGATTACCATCCCAACCCCCAAGGGAAATACCCTACAAAAGCTAATGTGGAATATTTTATATTTTATGTTAAAATTTTATTTTCTACTATTTTATACCAATTTTTATCTCTATTTTTGTCATTATGTGGAGAAGCAATATTCCTACAATGGCAATCATGGTTGTAATGGCAGATGTGGTTCATCTTTATTATCGATATTAAATTTGACATCCATTTGACCATCACAAGGTAATTAATGTTTAAATTTTACCTTTATTGATTTTCATTTAAAATATTTTCTCTTATTCCTTAGGGAATTCAATAAAAATAGTAATATCTAGACGCTATGTTGGAGTTTGGGGCCCCTTTTTTCCTCGTAGATTATTTTGAAACTGGCACAATAGTGTAGCTTGAGTGATGTCATTTGTCACCACTCAATGGGAAATTGGCAACCAATGTAATGTAGTTATTAGTCAATGTGGTAAGTGGAAAGACAACATTAGATTCTTCAAATTGATATTTCTTTTTGTAATATTTGAGCATCAACGTCTTAGCTAGAAAGAAGCCTTATTTGGCACAACGATGAAAAATAATGTTATTGAATATTCAATTCAACATGTTATTGTAATGCATGAACATCTAAGTTTCTAACTCTAATATTTATCAAGAAGTTGTAATTTCAAGACTTTTACTCTAATATTATTTTCTAGATTGCATATTTTTTTATAAACTCTAGGTGAAGATAGAGATATACAAAGATGGCCTTCCAAATATAGCATCAAATTGTAAATTTGCCAACTCCAGAATGATCAAAGAACATCATACATTAAAGGGATATGTTTTAATTTGCAATGTTATGTAATTATTGTTTACATGATTACTAATTGATTAGTGGTTTTTTTTTAATAAGTTTTTATTTGATGCCCCTTTTCTTGCCTACAAGTTGATTGTTCCTTGTTAGCAACAACCCTTGAAGCTTGTTATGTGCCAGCTTATAGACATTTTTTCGCATCTTTGTTAGTTGCCTACTTCCCTTGTATTGGAATGTTCAATCAAAATAAGAGAATAACTAGTCTATTTATGATGTCAAAATTTGCCAATCTAAAAGTACTATTAAATTAATATGATAGTAATTTTCAAGTCACAAACTAATGATTAAAAAGTACCATAGATTGAGTTAAATTTTTGTTAATGGTATTGAAATTGAAATCAAATATGTTTGATTGTATTAAATGGACGTTATACTAGCAATTGCCTATTTTTTGTCATTTAAAATGTGCAATATATTTATGTAAGAAGATTTTGTTTAATTTAATACATTTTTAAATTTATTTGCATCAAATAGATGGTATACTTGTAATTTCTCTAAAGGTGCAAAGTAGACAATACGTGATGTTACTTTTTTTTTCTAAAATAATGAAATATTATTAGAATTTTTTAAATATAAATTATTATTATATAATGGAAAAAGTGGTGATCATCATTATAATTTTTTCACTTGATCATAGTTAGGATTTATCAACACAAATTTATATGGGAATCAAGTTTTAATTTTTGTAATCTATGACTAGTTAATTTCAATGACAATAGTCTATTTATGTGTTTACTAATTATTGGTACTTAATTTATTATTTACTTAGATATTTGTATTTGTGTATTTATTATAGTAATTATGCATATGAGACTAATTAATTACTATGGCATTAGATTTTTTAAATATATTATGAAGTATTGACATGATAAATGAAATATTTATAATAAAGATAAACATGTTAATTAGTTGACCTAATAGATCGAATATATATAATAATGATATTGGTTGAAGTGATGGGTGCAACTTATAAAAGTAAAGATGGTATAAAACTACTTAATTACTGTGGTAATTGTTTGTTTGTGTGTTTATATTATAATTTAATATGAAAAATAGAATATTTCGATGATAAATCCTTTTTAAAATATTTAATTTTCATCTAATGTCAAAGTTTTGAATTGTTAAGACATAGATTATACTAACATATCTTTAGTTTAAATCTCAAAATATTTACACATTATCATATTTGTGTAATATTAGTTATTAGTATGATATTAGTTGATTAATATGGTATTAGTGTATCTATATGTTTATTATTGATGCCAAAGGAATAGAAAAATTACAAATTGGATTGAGCCTCTATGTGTTTTGTTCATATTCATAATAATGTGGGTACATTTCCCATCTAATTGATAATTGGATTTAGAAAAATACATTTAACATTATAAATTCCTTTATGATTATTAGTTCAATCATAACATAGAATTTAAAAGGACGTTTTCTTTCCTTTCTTTTTAACATGGACTTTTTTTAGAACTATTGATGTGGTCGACAGGCTAACCAAAATCTATTGTGTGTTTTCCAATCAGACATTGATGGTACTCAAGTTGGATATGTATCCTTCACGTCATTTTATCTTTTCTATATAGAGGGGGAGTGTAGATTTCAAGAATCAAACCAAAAAGCTCAAAGAAATTAATGATAGAGATGTTTTCAATTTCCCTATTCTTAAAAAAAAAACACTTTTAAAAATAATCATTTAACTCTAACTTTAATAACATAATGCTTAAAGACTTTAGCTCAATAAAATTATTTATGTTTTACTTATTTTTTGTATTAGCTTTCACCTAGGGCCTCTTTCTTTCCCTAAATATAGGCACAATTATCACGTGATTACCCTGATGATTGGAACAACTAGACATGCTCATTGTTAGAAGAAATGGTCATGAATATATGATATATATTTTGATTTCATTTTTTGGAACCTTTAAGATATAAATAGCCAATGAAAAAAAAATTAGAAACATCTAGCTTGGGTAGGATGACATTTATGTAATACCTCTTACTTTCGCATATGTTTGCATAAGGATTTATTAGATAACTATCAAATTCCAACATTAGTCTAAGTAAAATTGGAACTTATCACAGCATAAGATACCCTTCAAGAATAACAAAAAGATCCAATATATTTGTATCTATGTTACATAGTAAACAAGTTACATAGATGACACATATATGAATATAGTTCATGGAAGACCCAAGTGCACTATTGATGAACCCAATTATATGTTCACCTATTGGATTTTCACTAGTTAATTAATGCAACATCAATGTTTTATTTAATATGCCATTCCAAACCCTATTCTCTATGGGAATTATAATTTACAAAGAGGTCTCCATAATAAAAATTTAATTACATGAGTTTTCTTTATAACTAATACGATACAGTAACACTGCATTTTGAAAAATCCCTTCTCTCTCTCTCTCTCTCTCTACACACACACACACACACACACACACACACACACACACACAAACACACACACACACACACACACACACACACACACACACACACACACACACACACACACACACACACACACACACACACACACACACACACACACACACACACACATGTAGAGAGAGAGAGATATTTGATTATGATGGTCTCACATCACAACCAAGAAATCATCATAATATTGTAAGGAGAAAAACATTTTCAACAATGTTCCAATGATAGTTACAAATCCATAATAGCTCCTGCCAAATGAAAATATATCTAAGAATCCATCATGTGCATCATTCCAAACATTTAAGGAACCAATTCATCTTTAACTAAATGTAGAGATCAATTGACTTATATGGTCAGACAAAATATTATAACATTATTCTTCACACAAAGTAATTAATGACTTAAATTACACAAAGTCATGCATAAGGTCCATTAGTTGTTTCAAATAAACAAGGCCAATCGAGAATACCAAATTGTATTGATCATCCACATAGTATATATTTATTATTAAGCAATAGGATCCATACTTTCTATGAGAAAATAATTGAAAAAAAACTCAAGACAAACAAATACTTATATGGGTGAATCCCACATTTTCATTTACTTGTCCTTATATTTAGAATACAATAATTACATGGAATATTGCATGCTTACACACATTTTTATTTTATAAATATGAATACAAAAACATATGCTTTGGCCATATCCATGTATTCATATGGATTTCAAATCACTAATATGGATATCTCAAATAAGGACAACACTGAAAAAATAAAGAACATCAAAATCATTCTTTCAAAAACATGTACCAACTTCAAACTAACATAGAAAAAAATATGTAAGAAATGATATCCATTGTTTTTTTAATCGATGATTGACATATGGGAGATGTGAACATATTCTCATTTGATCCCTACAAAAACTACAAGGAATTAGTAAATCATACATGTTATGCCACACCAATTATATTGAATGCATTTTCATATGAAATAAAGTATTTATTTTTTAATGTGGTTACAAGGTAGCTTTTTCACTATAAGTTTTCTCTCTAGGTTATATGTAGATTAAAATGGTCACAAAACATAAAAACATGATTTTAATGATGACAGGTTAGATATTAACAACTTTAACATCTTGGCAACATAGCCCACCCAACATCTACTAACCCATACTTTCACAATATGCTATAGTACTTTATATAAAGAAAATTATACATCAATGATAGACATAAAATATGACTTTTATCATTTTATGATTTGGTAGATTATTGCAGAATATATGCTCTTCCACATGATTTAGCAATTTTTATATCTCACAAATTCCTAACAAAAATTGTTGTAGACCATGACATCAAGATAAAAGAAACATATCATATGTTGTATCAATTTACACTTGTGTTATGAAACCAATCATTTTTAACTTGATTTTGAGATAATTCATATTTCTTTTTATTACCCGTAGCAAAAATGGATCTACCCATGGAAACAACTATAATGATTCCTACATGAAACACTCGATTGGTGTTGAATCACCTTCACTTATAAATATATCTAGATATCATTCATATGATGGTCACTGTCAAAAGGACTAGTGGAAACTTTGACGATAAAACAATATTATTCATGTATTTCCATCATTTTATGTTGTTCTACTAGGATATTCTAATGCTTTAAAAGACTTTTGTTTGATTGAACTCGTATTGTAGAAACCATTATGTGAAGCCACAATTTATTTTGCATCAATGAAGGTATCAAATTTGATATAAGTGGGAACATATTCAAATCTCATAGGAGAGATGGCATGTAAAATACACTCATCATGAAAATGAGACTTGAGCTATAAAAGAAGAAAGTAACGATAAATTACATATTGCAAAAATACCACAAGTAGAAGAATGAAAACATCTTTCTCAACTTCAACATGACACAAACATTAAACAAAGTGACCTTGAAATTCTTGGCCAATGTGACTTTGATACAAGATACAATTATAATGTGGATGTGTTACCATTAGAATCAGTAAACATTCAACCCAATTTATCAGTGTAAAATAAGTGTTCCCAAATCGTATTGATCAAGAACCCAAAAATAAGGCATTATATAGAGATACTATCGTATAAGAAACATATTGGTTTTAAATTAATCTACACCACTTCAAAAATACATGTCAAATAATGCCACTCAAAATGATAACTCAAAGCATAATTGGCACTAGTAAATCATATATGATTGAATATATTGATAATACCATGTCTTTGTCTACGATTTCTATCACTTGTTCTATTTGACTACATACATTTAAGATGTTATGCTTTCATCTACAACTACTATTACTTGCTTTTTTGACTAAATAGATTGCAGATGCTATGTATTCATCAAAAACTTTTATCACTTACTCTTTTGACTAAATACATTGATGATGTCATGTCTTCATCTACAATTTCTATCAATTACACTTTGTAAGTGAATATATTAAATGTACCATGTCTTCATCTTTTTTTGACTAAATAGATTGAAGATGATATTTATTCATCGAAAACTTCTATGACTTACTCTTTTGACTAAATACATTGATGATGTCTTGTCTTCGACTACAATTTCTATCAATTACACTTTGTAAGTGAATATATTAAATGTACCATGTCTTCATCTAAAAATGCTACCACTTGATCTCTAGGATTAAAATCCCACTATAGAGGAAAAAATTCCTCCATACATTAATGGGTTGAAGAAGATGTCAAAATTATATGGACATTGCAATAAAAATTAAATTATTTTCATGGAGCTCATCTCAACAATACGAATAATAGTGGCAAACAACTTTGTGCAGGATAATTTTTACTAGTGGTCGTTCCTAGTGAAGCAAATTTACATCGTTAGTGTTAGTGGTTGGGAGGTGAATAGGTGTATTTTTTTGGGTGGTATGTAGTGTTGGTTGAGTAGTTTGGAGACAATATTTTTAAAATATTATATTAAATAAGATCCTCGAAATACTAAATGAAGTTGGTTATTTCGATAAATAGTAGTAGCACATCCTAGGGTGGCCAAATATTGTAAACACAATATGTGGCTGCATGGTCTATATATCTGCTATTCTAAATACATTTAATCTTGTTTTCTTGTTGAAGTAACACAAAGGAGAAAACATTTGTTAGTATGTTATTATGTTATTTCATTTCATGTAAGACATCGTGTACAAGACTTTAGAATGCAAGTAGAATTTTCAAGCCCATGGTTTAGTATTTATTTAAATCGACCATATGTTTTTAGAATTTTCTCTCTTCTAAATGCATTTGTAATGCTTTGGTCTAGGCAAAAACAAATTAAGTCTTCAAGATGAGGGTAGAATAGAAATATAACTATGGGAAATTAAATTAAGTTTATTTCAGTTAGTGGTGCATCATGTCACGAATTGAGTAGGTGCATGTCAAATAAGTTACGAAATTTTGTTTTTGGACATGGATGTAATTTGTGAGAATAGGACAATGTAGGGGTTGATTTGAAGAGTAGTAGATGCAAAATGAAATGACCAAATAATTTAATGGAAATGGGACCATTTTTTGAGATGATATATCTAAATATTGTATCTTGTTTTTTTCTTACACTATGTGTGGACATCATATCAATGTATCATGCTAATTTATGAGTGCAACTTTGGCATGTTTTTTTTGTAGCCAGGTGCCAATATGTGTGATGTAATGTAAATTCTATCAATTAAGTGAATGGTAAATATGTTTTCATGTTACAAAATCATGGGTATACATATTTGAAGAGTTACAAAATTCTACATTTTTTGAAGATGGTTATTTACGGGGGTGGTTTATAGTACTGTACAAAAAAATTCCTTGAAGATTGTATGGGCATTGATTACAATTGGTGTATGTTGGAACTTGTGTTGAATTATGTTGCATGCCCCATCAGGAAGGTGAGTGGTGGATGAGTGGAGTTTTAATGATTTTTTTAATTTAAATACAATGGTTGTTCTTTTGTTTAGAATGCAATCCCATTTTGATATTATTTGATGTTTTGCATTGTGAAGGGAAAGGATCTTTTGGGTTTTCTAATGGGTTGATTAATTAAATTTAGCTAAGTTCTACTATTGTTTAATTAGAAATGATTTTTTCACATTTAGAATCAATTTTCCCCCATGTAACCTCTCGATGTTGTATAAAATGAACCATAATGGTTGGATAAAACTGGAAAATGTAACTTCTTATAATATTTCAAAATACTATATAGTTAGGTAAATTTGTAAACATGAAGGTTTTTTATGATGGATGAAAATAATTTTAGGTTTCAAAATGACCTGATTATAATATTATTTCGATCGATTTCTTCTATGTATGATCATAGAGATGTATAAAATTAGTGAGCCAGTGCGTTGTTTTGAACCTTAGACCAAAACCCACATGCTAATATTATGTATGTAGCTAGAATGGATTATATACTGATTGACTTACATTCTTTTCATTATAGCAGGGTTATCAAGCATTTTTTACACATGATGGTTTTTGTTTAAAAGAGAGTTTAGCATGCCTACGAGCACAAATGTATCAGTTTATGGAAGTATAACAACTTTACATATATGGAATTGGGTAGTAATGAAAATATACAAAATGCAAGCATGATTACATGCTAGAAGACCTGAAAGCATGTGTACACTTGAAATTATGGTGCATGGATAGTAGGGTGGCTATCAGTTAACACCCTTTGTAAAGGAAAACAACCTAACGACCTATATGGTTACATTCCTTTTGACCTATTGAAATTTTCAAGACTATAAGAAATTGACTTATCTGGTACCTCCAAGTTAGGGGGAAGCTTTCAAGAATTCTATCACAACACTTTGTTTTTCTTGAAAAACTTTTCCTTTCAAACACAAATGCAAAAGGACATATTCAAGATTGTATTGCTAACATTTCACCCTTGATTGTATTGGATGTTCTAATTGTCTTATTGAAGGTATGCTTCCTACCACCATCTCAATTAACAGGTTTATATGGAAGATCTTACCATTTGGGGAAAATTATGCCATAGGAAACTCTGTTATGTTGACTTAAGTTGGAACCAATTGAGCGGTAACATTCCATCACCTGCAAATAACTATGTTATATGGCTAGATCTAAGCAACAATGGGTTGACAGGTAAAATCCTTTCCTTTTCCAATATCAAGCTTGAACTAAGTAATAATCTCTTGAATGACACGATCCCGCCATCCATCAATAAACTATGGTCTCTCAAAATGTTTGGTCTGAGAAACAACAAATTAAAAGGTGTCATCCCCAGCAATATTTCAAATCTTTTTAAAGTGAAAATTATTTCCCTTTCCTCCAACTAGCTAAGAGAAAACCTTTCCAAGTTTTATCTTCAAAAACTCTCAAGGTTTGTATCCAAAAGACCCTAAACATCATGTGCAACATTTCAAAGCTTTCTAAAGTGAAAAATCTTTCCCTTTCCTCCCACTGGCTAAGTGGAAACCTTTCCAAGTCTGATCTTCAAAACCTTGCAACTTCCGTGATGCTAATGCAATAGCCTACCACTGCACCACATGTAATTTACAGTAAATAATTTGAAATTTGTGTATGTTTTTTACATGCGAACATACGTGAGACCTAGGATCCTCGCTTGTATCCCTAGACATTTCAAAAACTTTAATACAAGTCGATCCTTCAAAAAAATGAAAAAACTTTAGCAAGTAACATGAGAGGAACTATAGTACATGAAGGAAAGAATGTGAATGAGATTTTCAAAGAGAAAATGCTATCTATTTCCCTTAATAAAATCACATAAAAACATTAATGACAGGAAAATTTTGAACACCGCAGGATTGACATAAACACAACTTTAAGAGGCCCGGGAAGCTTTGAAGGTGCTAATGGAACAATATTATGGCATTTTCAAAGCCCATTTTCAAGGGAAAGAGGAGAGATAACATGGTTGCAATTGGTGAAATAGTGGCATTGTTTGTTGAGCATGTCCATACCCTGGGCCAAAGCTCCCATTTTCCCACTTCCCTTCGACACCTTTTGATATTGATTATGACACTGTTGACTATATTTATGGACATTACTGTAGCTTTTGAGTTGGTATGATGTTAGACATTAGAGATCAGGGATGGTGTTTGATTTTGATTTTGATTCATATATGATGTATGTGGATTATTAGAGACATTTTATATTGATGTTGATACACTGCTTGGCATGGTTATATGTGTGTGTGTGTGTGTGTGTGTTCTTTTGTACATGTGATATTTTTTCATATTGAGTAAACCTAGAAAATTGAACTAATCTTGTGATCATATGGTTATTGATGAAATTGTAAATGATATTGTTACTTGCCTAGATGATGTTGTGATTCATATATAGATGATTTTGGAAGTTATATTTTATATTTATTTTGGATGTTCTGATGCAGCCACGAGGCCAAAGGAGGTATTTTTGTTTTGCAGGTAAACATGTCACAACAAACATCGGGGGATTGGAGACCAACCACATTGGAATTCTAGATGAATTCAACAAGGGTCACCATGGCAACTTGTATTTGTTTGTGTGTTTGTTTGGTTTGTTGTTAGGGGTTCCCATGGGGGGATCACCTTTAAATGTGACCAAGGGGTTATGTGTTTTTTTTAATTAGTTCCTTTGTTTAATTTTTGTATGTGTTTATTTAGTGATGTATGTTCCCTTTTATTATTTATTTAATTGGTGTCAAGTTTGGTGAGTAATCATGTTGCTAATTAATTATAATGGGTCAAAATAATTTATTTATTAGAGTTGATGGCTCTTGGTTTATGTGTTGTAAGAGATGTGTAAGTAACTTGGAGTGTGAAACACTCCACCTTCCTTTTGAAATTCGGATCTGTCCTTAGGGGCTGATTTTGGAGGCTTGTGGGACAAGTTAAACTTGTCCCACACCTCTTAAATTGTTACACCAACCCTACCTATGGGTTGGAGGGTCAAAATTAGCCCTTATTATGTATTTTGAGAAGACAAGTTGTAAGTTTTTATTGCACCTTCTTGCATGAAATTAATTTTGGTCCTTGGGGTGTGGACTTGGATTGTGTGTGTAAGTAAAAGGTCATTTTTTCACCCACCTTATTAATTGTGCTTTGGAGTTTGAAGTTGACTTGTGAGGTGGAGTTGAGGATGAGTGATGTGGCATCCTACATGGAGCCACCTCATCCTCCTCTCTCTCCCTTTTCTATTTATTCGAATTCTTTTGTTGTTTTGGGGGTTACTTCATGTTGGTTGTGTGCTCTTGCAATTGGAGAGAATTAGAGGATTGTGAATGCTTGTGGATTTGTTGGTGCTTTGGGACTGTTTGGATTTGAAGAAGCTTGTTGTTGAACTTGTGGATCAAGCTCTATCATGGAGAGGTAGGAGCTTGACTCTTGTAAAAAGGTTTTCTTTCTGTATTGTGCTTATGTGAATGTTTTGAATGTTTGGTATGCTTGTTGGTTGGTTGGGTAGATTGCCTAGGTGTGGTGTAGGAGAAGACTATGGGGATATTTTGTGGGGAGGCATAAGAGTTATTTTTGGAGGGAGTTTGGGTTGGGTGTTCCACCTTGGACAAGAAATAGCTTGCATTTCTTACTTTTGGGGGAGGCATAAGAGGTACTTGCGGAGGCATAAGAGTATGTAGGGGTTTGAGATGAATATTTTGGTGGGTTTTTAAGGTGGTCACCCATTCCCCATTGGGAGGTATAAGAAGCTTCCCCCATAGATCTTGCTCTCCTTTGGCCTTTGTGTGATGAGGCCTTGTATATTTTGTTATTGTCCTTCTTGTGACTGTAACTGCACTTTATTTTGGACTGTGATATGATTGTGAAATTTGTTTTGTGTTGTGGAAGCTTGTCTTGTTGCCATGAGTTGAATCCATTTCCTATTGTAATGTGGTTGGGGCTCAGGGGCCAATGAGGAGGATGACTTCTCCTCTTCATTGGAATTCTTGGTTGGGTAGAGAGCATTGCCTCTCCCCTTGTTTTATTGTGACCAATTTGAAACATGGGGGATCTCTCTTGTTGCTATTTGTGGAGCTTGTGTGAAGACAAATTTTGTAGTTCTCCTTGGGTCCCTTATTGTGAAATTTCCCACTTTAAGTGGATGGCATTGTAATAATATTTGTAGTGAAAAGTTGCTCTATTTTTGGATATGAAAGTTGTATTTGTATGTGAAAAAGGGATGAGAAAGATTTATTTTGTAAGTTTTATTTTGGTGAACAGAAAAGAAGTTGTAAAGGAATTATCTCAGTTTAATAGAAGTTGATTTACTTTATAAAAATGGTGTTACTCCTGCTTAAATTGTTGCTTGAAATATTTTGCAAACTCTTTGTTTGAAGGCTGGAAAAGTCTGTGTTAGGAAGTATAACCTTCCTTTGTATTACTTGAAAGGCACGTTTTGAAAATAGAACTACATTCTTGCTCTCCATGCATTAATTAAAGGAAAGTTAAACATTGTTAAATTGGAATGGAATGAGCTTAAATGTTTAAAGTATGGCAAATGAAATAGATAAATTTCTAGTTTGAAATACATAGATCTCTGTTAGATTGTTTCAAACCTGCAAACCAATATCAGAACAAAAAATCATACAGAGTAACCTGCAACAATGAAAGTCAAAATTAAACTTTAAAATGAACTAAGGATGGAAAAAGCATATCATGAAACATTTGCATTGCCCTACTAATTTATTCAGAACTCCAATAATCGGGAAAGAGGCATAATAATGCCTTTCACAGAAAAGAAAAGAAATTTGTATAGTAATCTCAACCATTAATCAATTAATCCTTGCAATCCATTCAAGTACAACTTTCTCCATGTGTTTGGTGTGTTGAAGAAGAAAGAATAGTGAATTATACCAATTCTAGTAGTTGAAAAAGTTTAGTTCACATTTTCAAGGCAGGAAAGACGTTTTCTTAAATTTCACCCATCTAAGTTTGTTGAAAATAAGATTTTGTGCTTCCTATGTAAAGAGGAGTTCGATCCCTTTCCAAAAAGTACTCATTTTCCCAAATCCGAGCTTCCAGTCGAAAGTTATGGCCTTATGAAGTTTTTACTTTGCTTAGTTTGAAAAAAAAAAAGAGGAGGGAAATTGTTGTAAATCAGAACCACGGGCCCAAAAATTTTACTTAGGGCACTTTTTACAAAAAAAAAAAAAAGCAAAAAATTCACAAATTCCTCTGTGGCCCCGCAGCCCTGCCAATTCACTTTTGGGAAAATGCCTCCATGGGTTCACGGGCCCACACTTTCAAACTTTACCTTTTAGAAAAAGGGTAAAAAATCTTAAGTCTCCCCACTGGTCCACTTCCCTACCTGTCACTGTGGGTCTGACACGTGGCTTCTTCAGGCATCGGTGGAGGCACAAGTTGTTTTTAACCTTCACGTTTTTTAACGCAAAAATGCCAACATTTCTAATTTTTCCCCGATGGTCTGCTTCCCCGGCTGGAAACTTTGGGCATGACACGTGGCATCCCTGGGCATCGGGAGGCGCGGGGTTTTTAAACCTTTTTTCCCTTTCAAACAAAAAGAGTTAAAATCCAAATTACCTCTGACGACCCGCCTTCCCGTGTGGGCTTAAAAATGTGCCATGTGTCCCTTGCGGCTTGGGAAAATTTTCTTCCCCAGGCCCAGGTCCACCTTTGGGAAAAATTTCTTCCCCAGGCCCACAGGTCTGCCTTTGGGAAAAATTTCTTCCCCAAGCCCGTAGGCCCACATTTGGGAAAAATTTCCTCCCAAGGCCCACCGGCCCGTAACTTGAGAAATATGAGGAGTTAGGAGGACTTCTTTATATCATTGGAAAGGGGAAGAAATTTCCTATCTAATGGAAATATTTTCTAGAAACCTTAAGTGTGTTAAATATGTGAAAAATCAGGTTGAAGTGTAAGGATGAGTCTGAGAGTGGGTAAGTGGGAAATTACCCCTTTTTAACTTAAATGTTTAACTCTAAAGCATGGGTTGACTTTTTTAAGGGTCACATTATGGGATAAGAGAATGTTTTCTATCCCATGTAAATAAGAACCTTGGTTATTGTTTAGACCTAGTGAAATTAAAAACCTTGGGCATTTAATTGTTTTGGCCCCTTTGACCCTCTAAAATTAATTAAGGAATATTTAACTATAGTGTTAATTTAATTATTTATTAAATTAACACCTAAGAGAAATTTAACTATATTTGGATTAATTATACTCATTAATTTTGTAATGTGGATCTAATGTTGTTACAATGGGAAAATTTCATTTATTAAATTATAATTGACTTTGAATCTTTGCTGTGACAACTGTTGCTTGAAGCCTGGTAGTGGTCACGCTTTTCAAAAAAAATTATTCCATAATTTTTATATCTAAACCTAGGTTGTTCTTGGGTCTCAAGTGGTCATTTTAGCAGGCGTTACACTTGGTATCAGAGTTATGGGTTCAAGGATTGGACCCTTGGGCACACTAGAAAACTTGAGACATGAACACTAAACCTAGTGCAATATTAAACCTAGCACACTTTTAAATCTAGAAAACAACTTTGTTTGAAAATTACATATTTTAGTAAACATGGAAAACTGAATAAAACCTAGAATAATGAACTAACTCTCGCCTTGGTCTGTGCAAGAGGCGTAGAAAAGACGAGGGGTCCTTTCATATAGACCTAGACTTGCCACCTCTAGATCATATTGTAGCAGCCATCCTACCTTAGATTTTACAGACGCTTCAAGATGTTAATGTCACTTTATGCGGAGGGTCCATAGGAGGATGGTCAATCAGACATGATAGGGAGCCATCCGTTGAGGCTCATGCATCTCCTCGACACAACGAGGAGCATAGAGGAGAGAACTCCCACATGGAGTCAAGAAGAGCAGAGTCACCACAGAGGGGACAAGGAGACTAGATTTCTAGACATAGGGATAGGTCTCAGAGCCCTAGGATTAGAGATGAGCATGCAGAGAGGCCTAGGGGTCACTAGACTACAGCTGCAGACCATATCAGGGAGATCCTAAAGCTACAACCATCTCATTATTCTAGTGACACATGTGGATTTCAGGAAAAGGCATGGTTGGTGAGCTTGAGTGGGTGCTTCAAGCTTTGTCCTTGTTCTAGAAACATGAAAATCTCATGTTACAATCCATATTCTGAGGAATGGAGCAGGTGTCTGGTGGAGGATCGAGGAGCAGAAGCTCCACATTGATCCAGAGATGGTTACCTGGGAGCTCTTTGAGGAGCGGTTCAGGAGTAGGTACTTATCACGGAAGTTCATACAACATACAATAGATGAGTTTCACGACTTTTGATAGGAATATTTGACATTAGCTTAGTATGAGAGTTGATTTCTATATCTACTCCAGTATGTTAACTACATGTAGGATGAGTAAGTTATAGATACACAGATTTATCTGGGGCCTGAATGTAGATTTAGGTGGTGCAGTGCATATCCATTATCTATATACATTAGCTGAGGCCATTGAGAAGGCCTATATAATAGAGGAGACTTGGGAAAAAACACAGCAGGCCAGAGACAAAGTACATAGCCACATCCTGCAGATGTAGGACAATAGGTTAAGGGGGTCAGCTCCTCCTCGTGGTGGACAGGGGTTCAACACAGTCATCTTTTAGGCCAAAACAACATCAGCAAAGACCCACCCACCATACAGGCCTCCACAGAGATTTTGCACAGAGGAGGTAGATTATGGGGCCTCCTAGGGGTCCCATTAGGACACATAGTGCACCAGGAGCTCATTCAGCAGGAGCTCGCTAGGTGAGACCACATCAGACCATAGCTAGATGATCAGGATCCATAACACAAACTTTTATAGCACCGGCTGGACCTGCCACTCATGGGAGAGGACTAGGTAGTTTTTATGGTTGTAGTGTTGTGGGATTTTTTTTGAGAGAGTGCCCACATAACCATAGTAATAAGGGTAAGACGCAGATCTCAGAGCCTATTGTTGGTGACGTGGGGTACGATCATCAAATCTATGCAATTATATTGAGAACTACCAGGATGAGCACTAAAGTACTGTGATTGAGATGACAGGTAGCATTGGTGGTGTTCCTACCTCCATTCTATTTGATTCAAGTTCTTCTGATTCTTTTATTGCACCATCTTTAGTAGAACAATATAACTGGTGGCAGTTAGGTAGGGTCTTAGTTAGGACATCGAGATGGCTTAAGGAACCAAGGTCTCATTAGACTCTTTGGTTAAGGAGTATGTAGTGGATTTGGGACCCTTCACCACTACCTTGGATCTTCTTATCCTTCCATTGGTTTCATATGGAGTCATCTTGGGCATGGAATAGTTGTCTACACATAGAGCCAGGGTGGATTGTTACCATAATATTATATCATGTGCAGATGATCTAGGAGTTGAGTTAGTGATAGCAGGGGTTAGGAGACCCATTTCCATTTGAACCATCTCTGCTATGAAGCTTAAGCGGTGTGTGCGACGGGGTTTCCATATGTATGCTGTCACAATTAGTGACTGATCTGAGGATGAGTCAAGTGGACCATTGCTTGATGACCATCCCATATTGAGGGATTTTTTGGATGTCTTTCTAGGGGAGCTATTGGGGTTAACACCCCCATATGAGATATATTTTCACATAGATCTTGTTTCGGGAGTAGATCCTATCTCACGAGCACCTTTTAGGATGACTACCCCTAAGCTCTGTGAGCTCAAGTTACAGCTTGAGGGAATTTTAGAGAAAGGCCTAATCCATCCTAGTGTATCCCTTTGGGTTACAGTGGTGATTTTTGTAAAGAAGAAGGATGGATCTCTATGGTTGTGTATTGATTACCACCGATTGAACAAAGTAACAATCAAGAATCCTTACCCCCTTCTGCGCATTGATGATTTGTTTGATCAGATGTATGGGGCCACATTTTTCTCCAAGATAGAACTTAAATCAGGTTATCATCAGCTGAGGATTACGGAGGTTAGATAAATTCATAAGACCATCTTTCGTATGAGCTCTGGCCACTACGAGTTCACAGTGGTGCCTTTTGGTTTGACAAATTCCCCCGCAGTGTTCATGAGCTTGATGAATGGAGTGTTCTTAATCAATTCCTTCTATTTATTATCATTTTATTCATCTTCCTTGATGAAATTTTTATTTACTCCTTAAGACCATTATAAGGACTCACCAGGTATAAGCACCTTTCACCAGGTTCTAAGTGTCTTCACAAGTAATATTTGGCAATCTTGAGAAATGTGCTAGATTCAAAACATAGTCCTATTACCATTATTGTGACACATGACCAAAGGTAACTAAAGCGATGTAAGTTGATTCAAGTTTAGATAGTTAGAATTTGGACAATTCAAGATAAACCATATTCTAAAAGTGAAATGACAAGGATACGCATTCATGGGTTTAACAAATTCATTACAAGAGATATTGTTAATATTTCTCAAATCTGAGGCAATCACGATAAAAACTTCCCTACATGAGAAAAATACATTTAATTAAAATGCAATGCCTAAGCTAGGAAAGTCTCCACAATTTCCATACCACATGTTCTTAAAACAAAAAGACATTCGTACAATAGTAGTTCTGTAACGACCCAAAAAATTCACACACAAACAACACAGTAAAAGACAGGATATTTTTTTTTGACTTGCTTGAAGATAATACGACACTACACAAGTTCTCTAGGGAATACAACCAACTAAAGACATGCTTTCCACAACACGGACCCACACTGGTTACAGATAAACATGAGGCACACACTAAGGACACAATGGTTCATCTAAAGTATGCAATTTTACAACAAGGTCTTCCCACAGAAGGTTTCTTTAGAATCATGTTTTAGTTGTAAGTGTTTTTACATTCTTTACTTTTCCCAGAGGAATCATGATAGGAGAATCTGAAGTTCATGTCTCCTTTGAAGAATTTTCCCCTACCTTGTTAATGTTAATATACAGTGTAAACCAATTATTGGATGGTAAGAGGTTGCTTCATTTACTTGATTAACTTATTCATTTGTGAGGAGGCAGTTAATTTCTCAAGGCTCTTAACTTCATCAATCTGTTTTCGACGTTGTGCTTTTGAAACATATATGTTTTACCTTTTTAAGCGGTCAATTTTATTTTATTTTATTTTATTCCAGTACATGACTGTCTAAAACTTGGATTCATCATTAAGATCTTATTAGTGGTTAAAAAGGATTTCATTGGGGTCAAGAGTCTAACCAGAAATATTATAGGTTTGACACGGGCTTCACTTGAAGAGATAGACATAAGTATACTGTTTACATTTTCAACGGGTAAGATAGATCGAAGAGTTTCTTAGTCAAGTTCCTTCTATTTATTATAATCTTATTATCTTCCAAGAATTTAATCATTGATTTCACCTTAAGACCGTTCTAAGGATTCACCACAATAAGAGATTGTTGATTAGTTTAAGTGGGATCACAAGGTATATTTGTTTCTCTTGTTTTCTTTTTGCTAGGTTCAAAACATAGTCCTCTACCAAACGACACATGACCAAGGTAACTAGAGCGATGCAAGTTGATTCAAGTTTAGATAATTATAATTAGGTTTGACAATTCAAGGATAAATCATATTCTGAAAAGTGAAAATTCAACAAAGGATACGCATGTCAAAACAAGTTCATTTAATCTTATTGACAATAATATTTCTCAAATTGACTTTCAAACGATAACAACAACCTACATGAGAACAATACAAAATTATAACGCAATGCCTTCTAAATAGTCTCCACAATTTCCATACCAATGTTTTAAAGCAAAAGAAAAACATTCGTACAACAGCAGTTCCTAAGAAGGCTAGGAATCCACTTTCTACACGTGTTTCTTTTTCTCTCTCTTTTTTTTTTCTTTTCTACTCAGGAAATCCTCCTGCACATTTGTTAGCACATGTCAGTTCGCAAGAACTGAGCACGATAAAAGCTATAACATTAAGACAATATGTTGTTATCTAACTGTTTCAAGGAAGAAAAGCACCGTTGATGAAGAAAACAATAATCCAAGAGTCTAAACAAGAGCAATTAAAGAGTTGTCCAAAAGCATAAAATGTCTAAATAAAAGGGACGGCACTAACTCTATTTAATTATCATTTTCTCATAGGAGCAGTTAATAAACATCATAGTGAATTTCACCCATATCACAATAATGACCGTCATTTTAACAAGATAACATTTCGAAACAAAAACAATTACAAGAAGAGAATTAATTTCAAACGTGATCTGTCCCTATTTGTTTAAGTTAGTTCACCAAGCCAAGGATTCACTATGCCACTGGAAGATCCCAAACAATCAATCGACATGAGAATATCTAAACCAACATGACTTATTAATATTAAGATGATGTGCCTATAACAGTTAATTTTATGTCAGTACAGAATAAATAAATTGGAAAGAAAAGGGATGAAATGCACAAATGACCTCGTATGGGCCACATCCTATCCTAACAATCCTTCTATTAAACTTTCATCTAATCAAGAGAATGTCTTAATAAAAAGGAAAACTTGGCAAGACCAAACATAACCATTATAAATCTTACAGGGGGTTACTCAATCATTCACAAGAACACAACACAGGATACATAGCTTCCAAAGGATCTGTCGTCAACAACAAGTTGACTTAAACCTTTCTGGTCAATACATAACCATTATACTACAATGACAGCAAGGAGGTCGTATCACAACGATCATCACAAAAACCAGTCAACCAATGAGTTTCCAAACACACCAACCTCTAAGTCACAGGAGAATGAAATTTAAGCATCTTTACGGAGCAAAACGTAGAGTAATTTCTTACGCATAAAACCAACATCCCAATTTTAAGATTTGAAAACTTCCTCACTAATGATCAAGTAGATCTCGTATCCTCCAACATGTGTGAAATAAAATCAAGGTAAGAAAAGAGTATTTCCTCTGACATTTTAAGCTATCCAAAAGAAATGTGAGTATCGTCAAAAGAAGACATTCCATAGGTTCAGCTACATTCCTCAAAACATACAACAGTCACCAAGGGAGAGAAGGTGATTCCCAAGACAACAATCTCCAAACGGTGAACATGAATTGATATCAAATTATGAAGATCAACCATGACACTCGAAGAATAAAAGTATTTCTTCGAGCGATTCAAAACAAATAACAAAAGCAACTAACCTAGTTGAAAGTAATATCAACTTGGCTCAATTCAAAAATCAGTCAAGCTAAGCACACACCAAGCCAACCGGGAAGGGTTACTAGAACCTAAAACAACTGAAAGAAAAGGATAGAGACAGGAATAGCATCATTCACCTATACACAATGCACTCGCAGTACTCAATCACCAATTTGCAAATACCCAACATAAACCAGAACTACAGATCTCGAACCGAAACAAGAATAAGAACATAACAGGAACTATAAAGTTGAGTCCAACGACAATGTTTGATAAAACATTCAAATCGTGAGACCAACACAAAGAACTCGGGAATTTTCATTACAGGAACCCCACCTCTTTTGTTTTATTAGTCTTAAGAACAAAGTTCACCCAACTAATATTTATTAAAACCCAGAAAACAATATAAAGGCTTCAACCAGCGCAATCATTTCTAACGCCAAAAAAAAAAAAGAATACAAACGAGCAAGGGAAGTGGAAACCAAACAGCATACCATCACACGAGACATTTATATGAAGAGTAGAGTTATTTAATGATTCAGTTAATTAACAGCATAAGAATCAATGGTATAGAGAATATCGTGCCTGATTAAGCTCCCGCAGTCGATAACAAGATGGACGGGGCCTGCAACAGCAACCCAACCAGCGCAACTTCTCTTCCTCATCTTGTTGAAGGTCCAAACTCTGTTAACGGCCATGCTCTTGTCTTCATAAAATCAATTGTATAGTCCGCAATGTGCATCTCTGCCCATATACTGATGGGGTAAATATTAAAGCCCCGTTTTACAATATCATGGGGATGCCATGACATTGAACTGTTTCTGAGAAACTTGTGCAAGTCTGGGATGATAAGCTGGGAGGGGTGAGAAACTGGAGCTTGTGGGACCTGGGACGCTATTTTTTCTGGTTATTGTTGAACTCCAGCTTGTACCACTTGATTCTGAGACAAAGTCAGTGTGTGCTGCTGTAACTGCACCACCTTGAGCCTGAGGAGCATTTTCTTGTTGCAGACTCCAACCTGGCCCTGTTTCCTAGGGCAATTCTGAGCATGCTCTTGTACTTGTCAGTGAACAATCTGGGTGCCACATCTATTACATACAACAGGGGATGAACCATACTGGTAACCATTACCATGAGCCATACTCTCTGAAAGAGGCCCTTGCCAAGTGCAGCCGCTCTTGTGGTACAGGCAATGAACTGTCACATGGCCTATAGCATCAGCCAACCGGATTTGCCTCTTGCAAAGCCTTTGAATCTGTATCAGTAACCAAATACCCGTCATAAGGGCAGGCCCTAGTAGTACTCAGCACATAAGTTAGGCAAGGCTTGCAGTCGATGCTGAACAGATAACAAGGAAGTTGGACAACCCGCTTGTTGGAGCGCTCAAAAAAGGCTTCTACCGTTATTACAGCAAAGCAAATGTGCTTCATGAATATTCTGATATGAAACAGATCCACCTCCATGGGATACTCTTCCATGAGTTACATCGTAAGATAGTAAGAATTCAATAGAGAAACTTAACAATAAATTTCATCAGGTCTTCTGGTAATACTCACACTGTCGCATAATCGATTTTAACAGAAACAAACTCAGTACATGTTCTGGATCTGAAAAATATCCTGCTACCTTCATCTCCCAAGACATTTTATCCAACATTGCATAGATCTCCTGTGCCCGTGGGTGTGCCCTGTCACCTTGAAGGAGAATACCAAAATTTGAGGATGCAGTCGACACTGAACAGATGACAACATTGTCCGACCACCTGCTTGTTGGAAGTGCTCAACAGGCTTCTACCATGCTGCAACAGTATCGTCCATCTTCATCTACTTCCCCTCCTGTCCTTGATGCCCAGGAAGATGCATTGTCTACTCTTCTCTGCTCAGTGACATACACCACAGATGCAACCCTCGTGTTATGGGTCCAGACTTCAGCCCCAACGACATTGCATTCAAGGTCTGTAAGAACAGCAAATACTTCAGAGAGTAAACCTGGCCTATCAGTCCCTGTTAATTCAATTGTTGTATGTTCAGGAGCAGCCTTTACTCCAACAGTTTTTCTAAATGAAGGTAACAAACAAGCATTTGTTCTAAGGGACTGCAATTACAAGAAACTCGCAAATCAAGAAATTAAAATTGTACAAATAGAGGATCTTTCTGACTATAAGGAGCGTTGCTCAACAATTTCCCACATCAAAAGAGTCTATAAACACCTGTTGAATATACTCAATAACTCCTTGATTCGTAATCTTGTTGCCATCCTTGTGATTACAATCTACAGTGTACAGACTGGAAAAAGACCGCTGAACTCGAGTCTCTGTTTTATTTGCAAAGCCAATGAAGTTGCAGCGTAAACTTGAGGATCTTCAAATATTGCCTTTCCAAATGACTTGTTGGTGTGGAAAGACTTGTCAGATTCCAAATCTCTACTCTGCCTGGCCTCACTGATGTCCATGAACATGAACAGAAATCACCTTTGCCTTCTTACAAAGAGGATGGAGATCATTGGGTTTCAAGCCAAACAACAGGAACACAGGTACAAGGAGAGGCCGCAATCAACAACTTCAGACTGATATCCATATCTAATGATTTTTGCGTGGATCTGCAAACCATGTAAGAGAGATGCTACGCTGGTACATGACAGGGATAATACTAGAGAAGGTGAACTGATTAGGCTAGACACCTACTACACTAGCTTGTAGCTTCATCTAACCATCATGTCAAACCCATACGCATTGAATAGAGGATCCGAATGAGATCAAGGTGAAGACAATCGGGACTCCACCGACTCCCGTCTCCCTCACGCAAGGACAGAAAAAAAAAGTGATGGTCCTTACAGCCTGCAGGTCGAGTGGTTGGGAGGAGGCCAAGGTGGCAGAAATGGAACCCGATGCCCACCGGACATTACACAAGGTGAGTGTTTCGTATGCACTGATGCTTCTTTGGCAAGAGTTGGAAGTGTGTTAATGTAGGAGGGAAGAGTAGTTAGTTTTGAGTCTTGCAAACTCAAAGAGTATGAGCTCAATTATCTGACTCATGATCTTGAGCTTGTGGTAGTTGTACATGCCTTTGGTCGATGGAGAAACTTCCTTCTCGGTTAGAGATTCACACTCAGGACTAATCACTTGAGTCTTCGCAACCTCTTCCCACAACCCAATATCAACACTCGTCAACGGTGTTGGATGGAGTTTCTTTGTGAGTATGATATGGATTTAGATCATGTTAAGGGTAAGGAGAATGTGGTTATAAATGCTCTTATCAAGTGGAGACATGTGGTTATGGCCACTACAGTAAGCACAGATTTACGGAAAAGGATTCTACTACAGCTTCCTCACGATAGCTTCTACATTGCAGCTAGAGCAAAGATCGAGTCTCAGAGACCCCTTAAGGGGAAGTTTGATGGTTTTTAATTGGAGGTAGATGGCCTTCTCAGGAACAGAGGCTAGATTTATTTTCCTAGAGATGGAGGCTTGAGACAGGACATCTTGATAGAGGCACATCATGCACCCTATTCAGCCCATCCCGGGGTCAAGAAGATGCATGCCACTTTGAGACAATTGTATCATGGGAGAGGACTTTGTAGAGATGTGGCTCAATTTGTGTCACATTGTTTGGAGTGTCAAGATGCCATCATTTCCATGGATTCCATCATGGTCACGGTTGATAAATTGACAAAAGTGGCTCATTTTTCTCTAGTGAAGACCACCTATACATCTAGTGCAATGTCGCGGGTATATCTAGATGACATTATCAGATTGTATAGGATTCAGCAGAAGATTATTTGTGACCATGATCCTCTGTATACTTCCCACTTTTGGACTACCATGAAGCATGCCCTCATCATGAAGATCAATTTCAGCATGACTTATCACCCTAAGACAGATGGACAGACTAAGTGGGTGAATAAGATCATAGAGGACATGCTTAGGATTTATGTTATGGATCACCCGTTGAGATGGGAGGATTATTTGTACTTGGTGGATTTTTCCTACAATAATTGTTTTTAGAGTTTTATAGGCATGACTCCTTTTCAGGCACTGTATGGTATAGAGTGTAGGACACCTCTTAGTTGGGACAGGTTAGAGGATAGGTTTTCTCTTGGACCAGCTTTATTGCAAGACATGGAGCAGCAAGTGGTTATGATCAGATAAAGACTACAGGAGGCACATGACAGACATAAGAAGTATGCATATCAGCATAGGACTGACCGTAGTTTTGATGTGGGCATGAAGGTTTTCCTTTGTGTCAGGCCACATAAGATCCCTATCCATTACGGAAAAGGTTCTAAGTTAGCTCCTAGATTCATATGCCTCTTTGAGATCTTGGAGCATATCGGTCCTTTGGCCTACCATCTAGCATTGCCACCTAGCTTGTCTCACATCCATGATGTGTTTCATGTTTTAGTACTTAGGAGATATGTTATAGATCCTTCTCATGTGCTAGATTGGACCTCATTATAGGTGCAGGATCAGGGGCAGTTGATGGTGGAGCCCATCCGCATTATAGAGTGCAGGACCTTGGGCCTTTGAGGTAAATACAATGACCAGGTTTGAGTATAGTGGGACAGATATGATGAGACTGCGGCTACATGGGAGGATGCTACTTTGTTAAGAATTTAGTTTCCACACCTATTCTGGTGATTTCCTAGATGAATTCGAGTCTAAGGAGAGGGGGATGTGTTGCCCACTTCCCTTTGACACCTTTTTGATATTGATTATGACACTGTTGACTATATTTATGGACATTACTATAGCTTTTGAGTTGGTATGATATTAGACATTAGAGATCAGGGACTCTGGTTGATTTTGATTCATATATGATGCATGTGGATTATTAGAGAAAACTATATTGATGTTGATTGATACACTGATTGACATGGTTATATATATGTTTTTTTGTACATGTGATATTTTTTCATATTGAGTAAACCTAGAAAATTGAACTAATCTTGTGATCATATGGTTATTAATGAAATTATAAATGATATTGTTACTTGCCTAGATTATGTAGTGATTCATATATAGATGATTTTGGAAGATATGTTTTTTATTTATTTTGGATGTTCTAATGCGGCCACAAGGCCGAAGGAGGTATTTATGTTTTGCAGATAAACATGTCACAAAAAACATCGGGGGATTGGAGACCAACCACACTAGAATTCAAGATGAATTCAACAAGGGTCACCATGGCAACTTGTATTTGTTTGTTGTGTGTTTGTTTGTTAGGGGTTGCCATGGGGGGGATCACCTTTAAATGTGACCAAGGGGTTATGTGTTTTCTTTTTAATTAGTTTCCTTTGTTTAATTTTTGTTGTATGTGTTTATTTAGTTATGTATGTTCCCCCTTTATTATTTATTTAAATAGTGTCAAGTTAAAGTGAATAATCATGTTGCTAATTAATTATAATGGGTCATAAGAATTTATTTATTAGATTTGATGGCTCTTGGTTTATGTGTTGTAAGAGATGTGTAAGTAACTTCGAGTGTGAAACACTCCACCTTCCTTTTGAAATTCGGATCTATCCTTAGGGGCTGATTTTGGAGGCTTGTGGGACAAGTTAAACTTGTCCCACACCTCTTAAATTGTTACACCAACCCTACCTATGGGTTGGAGGGTCAAAATTATCCCTTATTATGCATTTTGAGAAGACAATTTGTAAGTTTTTATTGCACCTTCTTGCATGAAATTAATTTTGGTCCTTGGGGTGTGGACTTGGATTGTGTGTGTAAGTAAAAGGTCATTTTTTCACCCACCTTATTAATTTTGCTTTGGAGTTTGAAGTTGACTTGTGAGGTGGAGTTGAGGATGAGTGATGTGGCATCCTACATGGAGCCACCTCATCCTCCTCTCTCTCCTTTTCTATTTATTTGAATTCTTTTGTTGTTTTGGGGGTTACTTCATGTTGGTTGTGTGCTCTTGCAATTGGAGAGAATGAGAGGATTGTGAATGCTTGTGGATTTGTTGGCACTTTGGGACTATTTGGATTTGAAGAAGCTTTTTGTTGAACTTATGGATCAAGCTCTATCATGGAGAGGTAGGAGCTTGACTCTTGTAAAAAGGTTTTCTATCTGTATTGTGCTTATGTGAATGTTTTGAATGTTTGGTATTCTTGTTGGTTGTTGTTGGGTAGATTTCCTAGGTGTGGTGTAGGAGAAGACTATGGGGATCTTTTGTGGGGAGGAATAAGAGTTTTGGGGAGGCATAAGAGTTATTTTTGGAGGGATTTTGGGTTGGGTGTTCCACCTTGGACAAGAAATATATTGCATTTCTTACTTTTAGGGGAGGCATAAGAGAGTGGGGAGTCAGAAGAGGTACTTGGGGGAGGCATAAGAGTATGTAGGGGTTTGAGATAAATATTTTGGCGGGTTTTTAAGTTGGTCACCCATTCCCCATTGGGAGGTATAAGTAGCTTTCCCATAGATCTTGCTCCTTTGGCCTTTGTGTGATGAGGCCTCGTATATTTTGTTATTGTCCTTCTTATGACTGTAACTGCATTTTATTTTAGACTGTGATATGATTGTGAAATATTTTTTGTGTTGTGGAAGCTTGTCTTGTTGCCATGAGTTGAATCCATTTCCTATTGTAATGTGGTTGGGGCTCGAGGGCCAATGAGGAGGAGTGCTTCTCCTCTTCATTGGAATTCTGGTTGGGTGGAGAGCGTTGCCTCTCCCCTTGTTTTGTTGTGACCAATTTGAAATCATGGTGGATCTCTCTTGTTGATATACATGGAGCTTGTGTGAAGACAAATTTGTAGTTATCCTTAGGTCCCTTATTGTGGAATTTCCCACTTTAAGTGGATGGAATTGTCATAATATTTGTAGTGGAAAGTTGCTCTGTTTCTTGATAGGAAAGTTGTATTTGTATTTGAAAAAGGGATGAGAAAGATTTATTTTGTAAGTTGTCTTTTGGTGAATAGAAAATAAGTTATAAAGGAAATTATCACAATTTAATAGAAGTTGATTTACTTTATAAAAAATGGAGTTGCTCCTGCTTGGAAATATGTTGCTTGAAATACTTTTGCAACTCTCTGTTTGAAGGCTGGAAAAGTCTGTGTTAGGAAGTATAACCTTCCTTTGTATTACTTGAAAGGCACGTTTTGAAAATAGAACTACATTCTTGCTTTCCAAGCATATTAATTAAAGGAAATTTAAACATTGTAAAGTTGGAATGGAATGAACTTAAATGTTTAAAGTATGGAAAATGAAATAGATAAAGTTCCAATTTAAAATACGTAGATCTCTTTTAGATTGTTTCAAACCTACAAACCAATATCAGAAAACAAAAAACATACATAGTACCCTGCAATAATGAAAGTCAAAATGAAACTGTAAAATGAACTAAAGATGGACAAAGAATATCATGAAACATTTAAATTTCACTAGTAATTTATTCAGTACTCTAGTAATTAGGCAAGTGGCATAATAATGTAGATTCACAAAGAAGAAAAAAAAGACATATTGTAATCTCAACCATTAATCAATTAATCCTTGCAATCCATTCAAGTACGTTTATCCACGCCTGTTTAGTGTGTTGAAGAAGAAAGTATAGTGAATTAGACCAATTCTAGCAGTTGAAAATGTTTAGTTCACATTTTCATGGCAGGAAAGATGTTTTCTTAAATTTCACCTATCTAAGTTTGTTAAAAATAAGATTTTGTGCTTCCTATGCAAAGAGGAGTTTGAGCCCTTTCCAAAAAGTACTCATTTTCCCAAATTCGAGCTTCCAGTCGAAATTTATGGCCTTCTGAAGTTTTTACTTTGTTTAGTTTGAAAAAAAAGAGGAGAGAAATTGTTGTAAATCAAAACCGCGGGCCTGAAAATTTTACTTAGGGAACTTTTTGTGAAAAAAATAAAAACTAAAAGTCAAAAATACCACCATGGCCCCACAAGCCTGCCAATTCTCTTTTAGGAAAATGCCACCACGGGATCGTGGGCCCAAACTTTCAAACTTTACCTTTTTGAAAAAGGGAAAAAAATCTTAAGTCTCCTTGCCGGTCCGCTTCCCCGCCTATCATTGTGGGTCTGAGACATGGCTTCTTCAGGTGTTGAAGGAGGCACAAGTTGTTTTTAACCTTCACACTTTTTAACACAACAAGCCAACATTTCTAAGGTTTCCTTAATGGTCTACTTCCTTGCTGGAAACTTTGAGCATGACACATGGTTTCCTTGGGCATCGGCGGAGGCGCGGGGTATTTTTAACCTTTTTTCCCTTTCAAATAAAAAGAGTTAAAATCCAAATTACCTTCAACGACCCGCCTTCCCATGTAGGATTAAAAATGTGCCACATGTCCGTTTGGCTTGGGAAAATTTTCTTCCCTGGGCCCATAGGTCTGCCTTTGGGAAATTTTCTTCCCCAGGCCCATAAAAGTTTTCCTTCCAGGCCCGCAGGCCCAATTGGGAAAAAATCTTCCCCAGGCCCGCCGCCTATGGGAAAAATTTCCTCCCAAGGCCCGTCGGCCCGTAACTTGAGAAATATGAGAAGTTAGGAGGACTTCTTTATATCATTGGAAAGGGGAAGAAATTTCCTATCTAATGGAAATATTTTCTGGAAACCTTAAGTGCATTAAATATGTGAAAAATCAGGTTGAAGTGTAAGGATGAGTCTGAGAGTGGGTAAGTGGGAAATTACCCCTTTTTAACTTAAATGTTTAACTCTAGAGCATGGGTTGACTTTTTTAAGGGTCACGTTAGGGGATAAGAGAATGTTTTTCTATCCCATGTAATTAAGATCCTTGGTTATTGTTTAGACCTAGTGAAATTAAAAACCTTGGGCATTTAATTGCTTTGGCCCCTTTGACCCTCTAAAATTATTTAAGGAAAATTTAACTATAGTGTTAATTTAATTATTTATTGAATTAACACCTAAGATAAATTTAACTATATTTGGATTAATTATACTCATTAATTTTGTAATGTGGATCTAATGTTTGTTACAATGGGAAGATTCCATTTATTAAATTATAATTGACTTTGAATGTTTGTTGTGACAAATGTTGCTTAAAACCTACTAGTGGTCACGCTTTTCAAAAAAAAAAAATCCATAATTTTTATATCTAAACCTGCATTGTTCTTAGGTCTCGAGCAGGAGTTTTAGCAGGTGTTACACACGGAGACTGATTTATAGAATTTAACAGAATAAAACCTTTATGAGGATTAAAACACTTAAATTTGACAGAATAAATGTTCTATAAAAGGCAATACACCGAATTTAGTGAAAAAATAGATATCTCATATGATCCTATACAGTGCATTTGTATGGTGGCTGGATTTTTTGTTTTGTAATAAAAAAACAAAACTTGTACCACATGAAATTTGCAAAACACTTTCATTACACAAGTGTATGTATCAAATTCTCCTGAATCCAAAAGAAATGGATGAGTGTTGTCCAAATCAATTCATTATATTTTAAAATAGTAAAATTTCACTATTTTTTTAAAGGACACCTAGTATAGAAAATGCTTGAGAGTCTTACTTTCTTAGGTGCATCTTCCGCCTGCTGGATTGTGAATCTTGAGACCACGTTCAGATTTCCACTCAATGAATTTTTGGTATTTCCTCTCTATTATCAAAGTTTAGATTTGTCAGGAGTGCTTCATTCTAAAAATTACCCACTTATATGTCTTCCACCTCTTCAAAGGTGAACACAATGGAAACTTAAGGGAGTTCAAGAACCCTTCATTATCAAGGTATTTTTTATATCGATTTCATACATGTGGACTTGTAAGATCTTTAGATGAGGCTATAGTCTTGGAGAGTAGAGATGGAACCATTCTAACTACTCAAATTCATGGCAATGTTCTCATCCATGCAATAGGGCTCTGTGATTGAATCTGATATTTGGATCTCATCTTTACATACATTCCGAAAATGGCAGCTGACACTTGGAACGGGTAACAAGCGGAGAACTAAGTAGGTGAAGCTCTTACATGTTGTCAACATGGTTGAGTTGTTTGTGTGAGTGGTAGTCACACTATGCATAGCAAAAAAATGATGATGATGAAGCAGGAGACCAAAGAAATGACGGTGATGAAGCATGAGACTATCATCGTAAGTGTATGACTCATACTTACTTTCTATTTTCTTGTTAAAAAAACCTTCTTTCACTTTACAGAAATCATGCACAAGGAGAAGATAAATCACCACTAAGTAATAAATTAGTTTAGTGTTTCTATTCTCATAATAGAAATATTAGTTTTTTAGATTTTTCTAGCCACTAAATGAATTTGAGGATTTTATTCTCAATTTCCTTATTTTATTTTGGAAATTGGGTTCTTGAATATTAGTTGTTTCTACAATTTTTTGTATTCAAATTGTTGTTAAGATAGTAATCCTAATTGTTATGCCTCTAAGTTAACAACTTCACTATTGTATAATCAATGGATATGTGGATTATTTAAGGACTCCTCCATGCTTTAAATTACTCTTGTATTCAAGATAGATTAAAGTATGTAATATTAAACCACATTTAGTTTTTTGATGTTTGAAAAATTCATTTGTTTTGTATATAATAATTATCTTTTGATTATTATTATGACCTTAATAAGCTTTATAAAATTACAATTTTTTTATCACTATAATTTTTCTAACAAATCTTATTTGCCACTGAATTCCAAAGGACATTTTATTTATAGCCCTAAAACAATTAAGACTGGAAAATATATGAGAAGTAAAATATAAGTTTTGTTGTAAATCTACATAAATTACATATGAAGAAGAACATTTTCAAGGTATGAGATTAATGTGGTGAAGATGAAATGTGGAAAGATTCATTCCCTAATTTAATGAAACTATACAAAATATTTCTCACACTTCCAAAAAGTACATCAAATGTGTGAAAGAGGATTTTCTAAGTTAAATTACATTCAAACTATTGAGAGGTCTAGACTTTTCTTGGATACATTAATGTTTTTTATCTCTTTTTACACCTCAAAAGTTGGATATAGTATATTGGAATGAGGCATATGAGGAATCAAAAACAATGAAATCGCACATACCTCTTCCTTTTATTGATGCAATTTGAACATGTAATTGTTTTTTTTTATTCTTGATTATTTAATTTAATTACCTTTCAAGATATTTAGTTGATTTTTCAATATTTAATAATTTTAACTTTTTTATATTTATTTTATATTAAATAATAAAATATATATTGAAAGGTAATTCAGATTTTCTTTTCAATTGAAAGACAGTGTATGTTTTAATTTTTCGCTAATGAAGGGTCAAGCTTAACCTAGCTCTTTAAATTAAAATATAGGGAACCTATCAAATTTGACCATTGCTGCTAACAAACCTGCCCCTGCCTCTAACAAGCTCATGACCAAACATGGAGTTTGGATGCATGACTTTCTATGTAAACTACAAACACTATGATGCTCCGCAAGCCTGGGTGAGAAAGGATTTGCCACAGATAGACTAGAAATAAAATCATTTCTGCTGCAACTATGAACAGGGGAGTGGTTCAAACTCTTAGTCTGGTCTACACTAGGTGGTGGGTGTGATCTAAAGTCATAGGATCGGGTGGGGATACTTGTTGAAGGACAATTGGACAGGAATTTAGGGGGACCCGTGTTGTCCCAACTGGAGAACAATGCACCGGTGCTGACTATGGCTAATTGTCATGTTTTGGGGAACATGGATGTGTTCGGACCTTGAAATTATTGAAAGCTACACAGCTCCTTGTGCTAACTCAGGGTCATCCCTACTATAGTCTCGTCTGTTGGAGAAAAAACAGAAAAAAATCTATGTTATGTATTTGAGATCAGACATTTGTAATCAAAATGTGTAAACCATCTCCCTGAGGTATCGCACATAGTTAAAATCGGCTATACAAAGGGATAAATTATCCTACTCATTTGAGAAATAGCAAGATGCATTATCTGTCTATGAAAATCCTTCATTGGTATCAGAGCCTTATCATTCACTGAAGAAACTTCAAAATCGATCACACCGATCTGTGCGGACCCCTGCCAGCTAGCTTTCAAGGTTTTGAAAATGTATTTTCAGCTCATCATTGATGATTACTCACGGAAAATGTGGGTATATTTCCTTTGGAAGAAGAGTGAGGCACTTGCAAATTTCACAGACCTTCTACCAGCAAGCCACCAGGCAGTCTGGGAAGCCTCTTCTTCTCCTCCGAGAATCAGATCGAGGGGGGGAATTTGTGTCAAAGAAGTTCTTAGCATACCTGAAGCAACATGGCATTCAGCAACATTTGACTGCTCCCTATGGTGCCCCAACAGAACGGGATTTCCGAGCGCCACAACAGGATGTCATGGAGATGGCTCATTGTATGCTCTCGAAAATCCCGTTCTGTTGGGGCGTATAGGGAGCAGTCAAATGTTGCTGAATGCCATGCTGCTTCAGGTATGCTAAGAACTTCTGAGTGACACAAATTCCCCCCCTCGACCTGAGCGGAGGAGAAGAAGAGGCTTCCCAGACTGCCTGGTGGCTTGCTGGTAGAAGGTCTGGAAATTTGCAAGTGCCTCAGAAGGAAATATACCCACATTTTCCGTGAGTAATCATCATTGAAGTATATTTCCTTCGGAAGAAGAGTGAGGAACTTGCAAATTTCCAGACCTTCTACCAGCAAGCCTAGGCAGTCTGGGAAGCCTCATCTTCTCCTCCGCTCAGATCGATTTGTTCAAAGTTCTTAGCATACCTGACTTCGCATGGCATTCAGCAACATTTTACTGCTCCCTATATGCCCCAACAGAACGAGATTTTCGAGAGCAGTACAACGAGCCATCTCCATGACATTCCTGTTGTGGCACTCGGAAATCCCGTTCTGTTGGGGGCGTATAGGGAGCATCAAACGTTGCTGAATGCCATGCTACTTCAGGTATGCTAAGAACACTTTGAGAAATTCCCCCCCTCGATCTGAGCGGAGGAGAATCAAGAGGCTTCCCAGACTACCTGGTGGCTAGCTGGTAGATCTGGAAATGCCTCTTCTTTCCTCCACTAGAGATCGAGGGGGGGACACTTGTGTCAAAGAAGTTCTCTAGCATACCTAAAGCAGCTATGGCATTCAGCAATCTCATTTGACTACTCGGAAATCCCGTTCTGTTGGGGCATATAGGCATAGAATGCAGGTTGAATTCTTTGTTGAAAAAGGGGTCAAGTCCTGCATCATTTCCCAGGGAGAGTCAGTCATTGCTCAAGCATTTCTGAAGGGCCGTCTATTTGCACTGGATGCAGTCACTTCATCTAGCGTTGCTCTCTCTGCATCAACAGTAGAGTCCACTGCACTTTGGCACTTTCGATATGGTCATCTTTCTGCCGGGGCTCTGCATCAACTCAGTGTGAAGGAAATGGTAAGAGGGCTTCCTCCACTCTCCCATTCCTTACCTATTTTGCTCAGGATGTCTTGCGGGAAAACAACATAGAGGTCCATTCAAACAGAGCTCTTATCATTCTACAGAGCCTCTTCAGGTCGTTCACACTGATCTGTGTGGACCCCTGCCAGCTAGCTTTCAAGGTTTTGCATATTTTCAGCTCATCATTGATGATTACTCACGGAAAATGTGGGTATATTTCCTTCGGAAGAAGAGTGAGGCACTTGCAAATTTCCAAACCTTCTACCAGCAAGCCACCAGGCAGTCTGGGAAGCCTCTTCTTCTCCTCCGCTCAGATCGAGGGGGGGAATTTGTGTCAAATAAGTTCTTAGCATACCTGAAGCAGCATGGCATTCAGCAACATTTGACTGCTCCCTATACGCCCCAACAGAACGGGATTTCCGAGCGCCACAACAGGACTGTCATGGAGATGGCTCGTTGTATGCTCTCGACCGTCAAGTTGGAGGATCAGTTTTGGGTAGAAGCAGTCCAGACAGCAGTGTATCTACTCAACCGGGAACCCACAAAGATCTTGCAGAACAAGACACTGGAAGAGGTATGGACTGGTCGTAAACCTTCTATTCATCATTTGAGAGTTTTTGGTTGTACTGCATATATGCATGTTCCAGATAAGAGAAGGAAGAAGATCGATCCAAAGACACTGCCATGTCTTTTCTTGGGGTATAGTACTATCTCAAAGGCATATCGTCTCATGGATCCTGAGACGAAGAAGATCTACGAGAGTCGAGATGTGGTATGTGATGAGTCGTCCTTTGACTCCCTGCCACACAATGGAGATCCAGTACCGACCTCATCACATAGATTGCTCACACATCCAGATGATGAGCAAGATGATTCTTCTCAGAGAGAAGAAGAGCTGAGTGGAGACTTGTTCATTGATCTTGGCACACTGGAAAACACATCTTCACATCAACAGCGCCAACGTCCGAAATGGGTCCAGAGTACTATCAGGGATGCACACCTGAACTCACTTCCCAGTACTTCAACGGGAGTTAGAACACGAAGTCAAGCAAGACATGAGGTAAATTTTGCACTCATGAGTTCAGTTGTTGAGAGCACCAAACCTAACACTGTTCGTGAGGCATTAGACCAACCACAGTGGAAACAGGCTATGGATGCTGAATATGATTCCCTGATTCAAAATCAGACGTGGGAACTTGTCGATCTGCCTCCAGGTAAGAAATCCATTGGCTGCAAATGGATTTTCAAAACAAAATATAAGGCAGATGGTTCAATCGACAAACACAAAGCACGACTTGTTGCAAAGGGTTATGCTTAGCAAGAAGGAATTGACTATGACGAGACCTTTGCACCCACTGTGAAGATCAAAACCATCAGAGTTGTATGTGCACTAGCAGCACAAAATGGATGGAAACTTCAGCAGATGGATGTCAAGAGTGCTTTTCTAAATGGTGATCTACAAGAAGAAGTGTACATGGCCCAACCTGAAGGGTTTGTAGATGAGCATCAACCACAGAAGGTATGTCGTCTGATAAAGTCTCTTTATGGACTCAAACAAGCACCTAGGGCATGGTATATAAAAATTGATGATCACCTATTGCAGCATGGATTCACTCGTAGCCCCTCAGATACAAATTTGTATATCAAGAAGGTAGGAACAGATATTGTCATTCTGGTTTTGTACGTAGATGATCTTGTGATCACAGGAAGTTCTGACAATCTTGTAGATGATGTAAAGAATGATCTGAAGAAATCCTTCGACATGACTGATTTGGGGCTACTTCACTATTGTCTTGGCTTAGAGATATGGCAGAAGAAGAATCATATCTTCGTCTCCCAGATGAAATATGCCAAGACACTCCTGGAAAAGTATGGAATGTCAGATTGTAAACCAATGTCCACACCTATGGAAAAATGTTTGCAATTATCTAGATTCCAGGATTCACCACAAGTAGATGGCACTCACTACAGGCAGCTTGTGGGGAGTCTCATTTACTTGACTTATACTAGACCAGATCTTTGCTTTGCTGTGAGCTATCTCGCCAGATTTATGCAGGAGCCAAAGAAATGTCATTGGATAGCAGCAAAGCATGTGTTGAGATATGTCCGAGGTACAGTTGACTTTGTTCTGGAGTATCAGAAGAACACTCAGTTCTTCTTACAGGGATATACAGACTCGGACTATGCAGGATCCGTTGATGACAGGAAATCCACTTCAGGATATGTTTTTCATCTCGGATCTGGACCTATCTCATGGATCAGCAAGAAGCAAACTTTTGTTGGTCTCTCATCCACTGAGGTTGAATACCGCGCTGCACGAGGAGCTGTGTACGAAGCAATTTGGTTACGTCGCATTCTTGCAGATATAGGGATTCCTGAAGAGAAACCTCCCATCATTCACTGCGACAATCAAGGTGTGTTGAAGCTTGTGAAGAATCCTGTTTTCCATGAACGAACAAAGCATATTGAGGTCGAATGTCACTACATTCGTGAACAGGTCTTGAAGCACCAAATTCAGCTCCAGTACTGCCCTACTGATTTTCAGATTGCAGATATTCTCAACAAGCCTCTCGGCAAGGTGAAGTTTGATTTATTTAGGGGGTACATTTGTAAGAGCAATGTATTAAGGGGGGGAATGTTAGATAACTAATACATCTATGTTACGTATTTGTTATTGATCAGTTGTAATCGGTTGTATAACCGTCTCCCTCACGCACAGCCTCTATCGGCCTATATAAAAGGCGTCATTCTGTATTCATTTGAGAAATACCATCTAATGAATAGTTTGAAGACATGTGGTTGAAATATGGAGTGGATGAAGAACATTTTTGTAAAGGTAAATTGGAATTGGTTCTAGTACTTGAGGAACATGCCTCTGAGAAATTCGTCAAGACGTCTTCCAAAATGTTGTCTCCCTCTCTAATTGATCTCAACTCTCTCAGGATCTTGCAATTTTGGGGAGGACCTTGTTACAAAGATTACATTCACATGAATTTTGGCATGCAAGAGAATTGTAGGGGTCAGGTTGATGAAGGTGGTTGGAATCTTGTACGCAATAGAAAATCTAGATTCAAGTAGATTCTTGTTTTTGCCCCTGTGTTGGGTAGTGCTTTTGTCTTATCCTCGTGTTGTTTCTAGTGTGCCTTGGTTTCAACTTAGCTACTTGTTTGGTTTTCTCTTTTTTGTGTATTTCTCGGTGTTGGCCTTTTTGTACCTATGTAGGGTCCTCATTCAAAAAACCTTTACCCTTGATAAAAAAAAAGAGAATATTTACTCGCTTCAATGACATCATTTTAAACTGCATTTTCTTCTAAAAAAGAACTCCAACATTTTCACGTGTCATCAAAGTATCATTATCCCTAAATTTATTATGTGTCTAAGAAATTTATGGATTCGGCTAAACTCTTACATATTTGCAAAACATTTAGATGTCCACATTGGCAATTTCCTAACGAAAATTCTTGACTTGTAGATAAAATTTAAAGCACACGTTTGCTAAGTCCAGTACCCAACAATAAATTAGAGTGAGAACACAAGAAAATTTCCTTCATATTTTTGTTTACATTGTCCTTTTCGTGATGCATGGTGCACATGGTATGTGAAGACCAATGGTTTACGACTTCCCTAGGGAAATGAATAGGGCCCAAAATAATATATTGGCCCAACTTGACTTACTCAATGGATGCCAAATCCACATGAGAATAGGCAAATGAATAAACAAATTGAAAGGCAAGGCATAGTCATAACAACCAATGTCGATGTGCACCACAAGATATAATTGTGTGGAGAAATTTTAAAAAAAAGTGTGTTTGTCTTGGTTAGGGAATCCACAACAGATAGAACTACATGATATGCTCTTCCTTGGGCATTGCATATGACCATACTTAGGTGGTGGTGAATATGTTTTCTTGTTTACTTCCACATGGGCTCTATGTTGGCATCCCATTTTCATTCAATGTTCTAGTTTTTTTGCATCATTGTGTGGTTACATTCGTCGTCTACATGTTGATATAATACATATAATTAATAGCATCGTACCTTTTATTACCATTTGTGAGAGGTTAGGTTTTACTGCTAACTAGATACGTGTGGATGGTCTACATTAATATTTGCATCAACGTCTCTTTAAACACAATTTCAATCGTTGGATTATCTTCTACGTGTCAGTAACAACCAAGTTGATTTCTATTTGGAAATGCCTTTGATGTAATTAGTAACTCTACCATGCATTAACACCCCATCAAAATAACCACACATACTAAGACCACAAACCCTATATCCCTACAATTTTCACAACATATAAAATTCAAAAAAACACCCATAACTATAGAGGTCATTGGTAGCCACATAAGACATTGTGAACACCAATACAAAAAACCTGTTTTCCTTTCCTCATAGGGGGACTATTTTCACTATTATATTTCTCCTCCAAAATGGACAACACACTTGTCACCTGGTAAAGGAGTCTCAAACACATTCTCCTACAGACAAACATGACACAAATAATTGATACCGCATCATTAAATGGCTACATGCGATATAACAAATACTAAGGATGATAATTTCAACAAACACAAAGTAAAAGAAAAAACCATTAAAATCCCAAAACCAAATAAATTAATACCCAAGGGAAGATATCAATGTGTGTTTCCACATGTGGACAATGACTCTCATATCCGGTGCACTTAAGGGCTCCTACCCAGGGGTTGAATTTGACAGCCACCTATACATGTCAAACATTATTTGTGTGATGGTAATTTTTTAATATTTCCCTTCAGAGATTCAAAACATTCTTATTTACAACAACTATTCATGCATTTGTGTGAATAGTAGCCACTACTTACAGTTACGAACCGTGTCACTGGTCGCGAAGATCCTTCAACTGGTTGTGGTCGGTAGGAGTAGAAAGAACTAACTACATAGAGTAGAAGCCCCTAAGAATATAACTATAGTAACCATGCACAAAGTTAGCGCTACAATCATAATTTCTAATCGAGTGCCAAAGAGCTCAACACAGATGGGAGGAACATAACCACTAAAAATCTTCAAACACAGTAGCAAACAATTATTCTAATAATGTGATTTTCTACTGCCCTAATAAACAAACCCTTCAGTAAATTGAATAACTATGCAAATTTTCAACCTCTCAAATTACATTGCCAATCCCAGCGTAAACTTGCGAACCAAACCTGCATTTTCCTTAACCTGCGGTGGAATACATGCGCCGAACATTTTCTATAGTGAATTCTCGGCCATTGAATTCACTGAAACTCGTCGAAACAAAGGAATGCACAACCAGCCAAACTGTTTTGCACTTGTGTCACTTTAAATTCGACAGATGTCACTGTTGTGTCAGATTTTTGATCAACGGTTTCGATGATTTCGATCAACGTCCATGTACATTAGGCATGCACAATCGTTGATTCAGTTTTGTATGTGTCAGATTTCAGAGGCTCTACCTAATTTATGTATAATTAGGAGGGGTGACACAATAAATATTGGTATCAAATATTGTTATTATGTCGAATGTATTTTTCATACTATATATAGTGGACAGGAGGTTGCCAATTTTAATAAAGTCTTCCAGGACCCTATCAACAACGTATAAATGTTTATGTCATTGTTATTGTTTCTTCTTTTTCCTGCAACCCTCTATTTATGCAATTCCCACATACCTCTGCATCATTCATTCATAAATTCCTTATCAGCCCCCAAAAATATTTACATAGGAAGGAGTTGCATAGCCTCTACTACAACTCAAGGTGGTCAAGTGAACCCTTTCATTGTCCCCACTGAACACGCCTACCCTTTTCAAGCCTCTCACCCTTACAAATCACTCAACCTCCATTTTCCTTTATTTCTCTCATGTCGCTTTGTAACTTCTAATTTCAAAGATCAATCGTATATTAAGAACATGTGTGGACATCCAACAAAGCATAAAGGGAAAGTTCTTTTTGTATGGAAATCATTATGACATGTGCAGTGGTCTTAGCGAATGGAATTTTGTTGAAGAATACGCGAGACAGATGGGCAGGTTCATAAAATACTTGGGAAAGAAGTGTTTAATGGAATGTGACAGCTGCAAGTAATGCACAAAGTGAGTATGATGAAACTAGCATAGAGGCTCCAAGAAATTTGTACCGAAAGATTTTAAAAGCCAACTCCGCAACCTCGTTGGCATCCTCTCATCATGCATTGCAATGGATGTTTTGGAATAGGTCATGACATTCAAGACACAATAGTCGAATGCTAATATTTGTCTCATGTAAGAAAGTAAAAACATGCTTTGAAGGCATAAGAACTATTTCGCAAAATGTAAACAATTTTTTTCTATCATCACTTAACATTCATATTTTAATCGTGCATGTCTAAAGTATATATCCAAAGATTATTTATGATGGGACATTGGATTTTACACTACACATGTAAATCAACATTTTTATTACATGATTATCAATCAAATGCATGCAGGAGCTTAACCTCCAGTACTACAACCCAAGGTGGTTGGGTGAAGCCCTTTCGTTTCTTCCGTTCAATATAACCATAATTTTAGGTCTCTCACCCTTAGAAATCACTCAACCTTCACTTTCCTTCATTGCCTTCATGTTGGCCAGCAGTGTATGTCCATCAAAGCATAGATGGAACTATTTTTTGTAAATGATGTTGGTGTACATCGGGTGAAGTGAATAGAAAAATGTGGAAGCATATGTGAGGCACAATGAGTAGGTGATAAGTACTTGGAAGAAAATTTTCTAGTGAAATATGATGGCTATAGGTAATATATAAGTGTTATGATGAACAAGCATAGGGGCTCAAAGTAATTTGCATTAGAAGTTTTATAATCAAACTTGACAACTTTATTTGTATCCTTCCAACTTGCACTATAATGGATTCTTTGGAATAGTTTGCGACATTTAAGACACAAGAGTTGAAGGTTGATATTTTTATGTGTAGGAGAATAAAATCACACTTTTAAGGCATAGGAGTTGTTTTATAAAATGTAAACAAATCCATTCTATTATCACTTGACATTATAATTATAATCATGCATGTTCGAAGTGTACAACCAAAGATTATTTATCACAAGAAAATGGATTGTACACTACACATGTAAATAAACGCCTTTACTAAATCAATATCAACTTATAGGACCTAATTTATAGATATGAATGAAATTTTAAATTATTATTATAATAATATTTTTATATT